>JAOTQQ010000079.1:3901506-3965991 GCA_026546715.1 Gallinago undulata | reverse complement strand
TTGAGCAACCTGGTCTGGTGGGAGGTGTCCCTGCCCATGGCAGGGGGGTTGGAACTCGATGATCTTTAAGGTCCTTTTCCAACCCAGAATTCTAGGATTCTATGATAATTCTTGGCTGGAGATAAGTATTAAATAGGGCAAGACAAACAAAAAGCCAGTAAAGTCCAAAAATATAAAGGTTACTAATCCTCAGAGCAGCAGTCAAGGCCAGAGGATCTCAGACTAAGGATGAAAACTTGATATGGTTAAAAAGACATTATCGTCAGACTTCAGGATGGAGAAACTGGAGTTTTCCATGTTTGACTCTACACAGTCCTGCTGAAACTCGGGAAAAATCCTAATCCAATCTTCCAAGCAGTATTATGTGTTTTTAATGCCGTGGCTCTTTTTCTGATGTGAAAACTGATATTTCTCCCAATTCTTCTTAAAGGGCATGAAAATGATTTTAATTGCTCTGCCTTTACCACCTCCCCACTTCCTTCCCCCCAAAAAGAGAGGTTGGTTTTTTTTTTTTTCCATTTAATTTCCAGTTCTGAGGAGTGCCACATTTTAAAATCAGTCCAGTGTGTCTTGAGCTGCGAGGCTGGAATGCTTCTTGACTCGCTTCCAAACTGAAGTGCTTAAAAAAATGTGAAGCACTACAACAATTTTAAATCACTCTATACACTGCACATGGTGATTTAAAATAATTGAAGCTCTTCAAATTTTTATATGCCCTTGAATTTGGAAGTGATCAAGGTTCTGAGCATGTGCAGTACACAATGATTTAAAATTATTAGAGCTCTTCAAATTTATCATAAGTGTTTCAGCTTGAAAGTGATAGGGAATCTGGACTTCAGCAGTGTAAAGTGATTTAAAATTATCAGAGCACTACAGATGTTTTATAGGTGCTTTAATTTGGAACTGATCTTGGTTCTGGACTATAGCAATGTATAGCATATTACTTTTAAAATCATTGAAGTGGTTTCATATTTTTCCAAACTGGTTTTTTAAAAGTCAAACATCTTTAATAATTTTAAAGTGCATTATGTTGCAAGTGGCACCCTTTTAATAGAATATTTTACACTTCGTAATGATAGCAGAAACGATTGCAGTTGGGTTGCAATTTGCTTCTGTGCCTTGTTTTCTTTTTTCAAAAAAAAAATAAAAAATCAGACATTCATGTGTGGATGCTCATGGTTTCACCTTTTCCAACGCAGCTGCTGTGCAAACCTCGGGCTGGGGATTCTCACAAAACCTCAGTGCCCACAGCCCACGAGGAACGTGGGTTCTGCTCATGTGTGCTCAAATTAGGTAGTAGCATGTGCTAATGGGAATTTAGCCACGTAATTACCCAATTTTGGGGGGCAAACACCCATTGACTGGTCCTAATTTCTCCAGGATAGTTCTGGTGTGCATCTTGATGATTTCTTCTGAAATATTTTAGGTCATTTTAAGGAAATTGTGTGACTAATAAAAGCTGAAACGCAAAACCAGGACCTTTTCTTAAGAATTATTACTGCATTGAATGAGGTTGGGAGTGGGGATTATGCTACCTAAAGGCAACATAAATTTATTCTTTCCAAGAAAAAAACAAAAACCAAACAAAAAACACCCCAAAGTATAATTTAAATTATGTTTGAAGCTGTGAGTATAAAGTTTAAATGCTTGGAAGACTATAGTTTAAACATCTCCTAATGTTTGGGCTTGGAGTGTTTGTGTGATATTTTTATATAACTTGGCTCCAGTGTAAATATGGTTATGAGTCTTTGATACTGGAATAAGGATGGGTTTTATGGTTATATCCATTTTTCACCTCTGAATCCTGCAGGACACGGACTGTATATTACAAGGATGAAGCATCCTAGACCTGGCTGAACTTTTCTTATGTGTAATTTAGGAAGCCAAAAGCCCAGCTATGGGCGACTGGACTTCAGACAAAGTTCATGCTTATTCAGGTGACTTCATGTGAGCTGCTTTTTTGTTTTCTTTGGGATAGCTGTTGGCAGCATTTCTGAAGAAGCTTTTTGTTGTGAGGGTTATGAATACGGAGGATAAGGTTCAGACTCTGAAGGACAAATCATCTATTTTTAGTGTAGATCACTTGCTAGATGCCTGCTGACCTCCAGCATCGTGAGGCTGCCAGGGGTGTGTCTCTGGAGGGATTCAGTAGTGTCCAGATCTTCTCATAGCTCTTATCTCTGATCTTAAGGAGATGTATTGCACGGCAGGTTACTATCCAGAAGCCTTGCTTGTGAGGAGGCAATAGATATTTCTAGAAACCAGAGCATGATGGGGCTGAGGCAGGGACTAATGCAGTTTATAAAGGCTGTGACTTCAACATAGTAAGTGTTCACCAAGTGGTCCTTGTCCCCCTTTTCCTGTCCCCTAAATATTCCCTTATTTTTGCTTAAGGCTATGGTCAAAGTTAAAATTCCAGTCTCTTCTCTCTGACATTCCATTCTTTGCAAATATTTTAGTTTTGATTAAAGGGGAAGGAAAAAAAAAAGTAGATTAAATGAAAATTAACTTACTCACAGGAAAGAACAACCTCCATTTGAATTAGAAATTTCTAACACATAAGAGTCGTTTGACCTGTGCTCTACTTCTCCGACTCTTGAAGTCACTGTGAGAGTAGAAATTTAACAGGATTAGGAATAAAAGATTCTAATAATAGTAAGTATTTTACATTTAGGATTATGATGGAAGATACCATCATTAACCTTAGCCCTAGGACTTGTTCTAACACCATTAACATCCTGACCTAGAGCTTAACACCATCCTATTTTCCTTGGTTGGTGAAATACTTGGCTTTGTCTTAAATTTTCTTATTAAAAAAGCAAGTCTAACAGTTTGTGTTTGTTCAATGTTTTAAGTTCTCTCTCTTTTGATGTTTCTCCTTCGGGATAAGAAGCTTATGATGAGAAAGGGGGAACAGTAGTCATCGTTTTCAGGTTTAGGCAAGGGATGTTTAAATGCAGGAGGTTTAGCTAGGTGGCCTACTTCTGCTGCAGATCAATGGTGTTGAGTGCTTGACTGCCCCTTGTACTTTGAAAATCTCTTGCTAGATGCACGAAGCCAGGAACATAAAACCCATACGTGGGTAAATTGCTTAATATTTAAAAAGGCTGG
This sequence comes from Gallinago undulata, assembly GCA_026546715.1. Taxonomy (NCBI): domain Eukaryota; kingdom Metazoa; phylum Chordata; class Aves; order Charadriiformes; family Scolopacidae; genus Gallinago; species Gallinago undulata. Next base: position 3,962,880 of record JAOTQQ010000079.1, on the reverse strand, counting down.
TGTACTTGAAGTTTCCAAAATGTCTGATTTGGGTTTGACTAACTATGGGTTTTGGAACCAACTTGATGTGTTGGGTGGGTTGTACTTCCATTCCAGTTTTGGCTTAATCTTGGGGTTAAAAGCTGAACCCAGTGATGTAGGCTCAGACTCCCCCTGCTCTGGTGCTACAGCATTTCAATCTGCTTTTAAGGAGTAAGAAGACTTGGGGATGTGTGAGAAAAGGAAAATATGGTGTGGTAATACAGAGTATTCCTCTTTTGTGTTCTACAGGAGGTCTCAGGTATCGTTTCTGATAAAAATAAATTTTTATATCAGTAGTGTCATATAGTGTTAGTAGGTAAAGGAAATGGTTTAAGAGAAGGCTGTGTAATTTCTGTTCTTTCACTATTTGAGCATTTCAAAACAATAGATTTAGGAAAAGTTAATTATGGTGTTCACCGATGTCAAGAAAACTTAAGTCATATTGTAATAATATTTTTCTAATTTTCTACCAATTACTGGGTTTGACGTAGCGGGATTATTAAGTCTCTTTCTGGAGAAGGCGTTAGGATGACTTTAACAGCACCAAATGCCAAGATTTTTATTTCCTACCTGAAATGTGGTGACACAGAGCAGCATACTGTCTTCTCCTCCTCACTTCTGGCGAGTCGTAGCTCAGAGATAAAAGACACTTTTACAAGTTAAACCTATCATACACGATACATTCACTTTTGTCCCGTGTTATCTGCCGTGGGCCACCTTCACAACTGCTTGACTCAGTCTTTGAGTCTTGACTCAAGTCATCTTTAAAGCAATACAAATCTACGCATGTGAAGAACTGAGTTCTGCACAGTGTCCTTTCCTTGATCTAAGAATTGCTATAAAGATTTTGTTAACCTTAAAATTAACTGCATACTTTAGGCCTTTTTCTTTGTTGGACGGGGAAGTTGACCCTCTTCTCCCCACTTTGTAAGTACAGTGATGGCAGTCACTGGAACAGAAAGGTAACTCTTCAGGCATATAGTGCTCTGAATAATGTGTGCTTTAAGGGGGATCCTGCATAAAAAGGACACAAAAGGGTTTTTAACACAGAAATCATCTTTAATGGGCATTGTCAAAAAATAGGGAAACTCAACTTCTTCCCCCTGTAGTCCTATTCTATTTTCCAAGTGTATGAGAAATTACAGTTCTTAAGAAACAAAGAAAAGTGAGAAATTGTTGCAGCATGAAGTGAGCTAGGATATATTGACAATACAAATCCTTAATTAGGTGGGCTTTTTAAAGTTGTCAGGACTTAGATTTTTCTAATTCATTTTTTTGTCTGTTCAAATAACTTGATCTCTTCCTTTTCCAGTTGAAAACACGCATTGCTTGGCCATTACTTTTTTTTTTTAAAACAAAAATATAGAGTCCTAAAATAATATGAGGTACATTATTTTTTATTTGCAGTGGTAACAGATTTGCACTTTTAATTTGACTGTGTTAAATGTTATGGAAGAAGCAGGTCACGTTAGGGTGAACTGTCTTTATTGTTATCCTAATACGTTTAAAGGGAGACATTCAAGTCATACTAATTTGTGTGATAATAACACCCTCATCTGGGCGGTCCCAAGCCGAGGAAAGCACTTCATCTCATTCAGCCTTTTGCTGAGTTATATTACATATATTACCATGCATTAGTACACTATGTAAATTTGCTGTCCTTTGAATGACAGTTTATGATAGTGGCGCTGGCTAGTGCGTGGTAGGTAGGGCTGTGTAAGCATCTTAAAGCAGGTTTTCTTCTTCAAAATATGCGTGTTTTTTTTTTTTAAGACTAGAAAGTAATTATCTGAAAAATGGCAATTTTTCCCCAGGGGGTGGTGGTGGGGGAGGAGGGGAGGAATCTGTCAGGTGCTATTAAGAGGACCCCAAAGATCTGTGACAATTAGTTTTGTCTTCTGAGTTGAGCTCTGTTCTGAGTTGGTCTCTGTTAGTCGCAACTCATGTGCGGTGGTTTGGGTTCCCTGAGCGAAGGGAATTGGGCAAGTGAGGAAATTCAGTCACTGGTGCCATCTTGGCTCTGCCTTTTTGCCCAGTTAATGAGTGTGGTCCTGTGCAGGTGGTGAGCAGTGGCTCCATCTTTACAATTGTGCGCTCAGGGTGTGGATGGAGACTAGTCGCTGAAGTTTCCCTTGAAAGTCTGTCCGAGTAAGGGCTTGGCCAGATGCTCCTTCCTCGTGCATAACAAAAAAAATGGTGCAATGGTAATGGGTGGCATCACAGTACTTCTGCTTGGGTGGCTGGAGGGACATTCTGGCTGGAAACACCCATAGTTCATGTGACTCTGTCATTCCTGGAGAACTATGACCGCAGTTGTGTTTCTGGCAAAGAGTTTCCACCTGGTTTAGCCCATAGATTGAATTATCATAAGATGAAGAGAGCATATTTCACCCATTTCGGTTTGTGGTTGTTTTTTTATTTTTTTGTCCCCTCATTTGATTTTTCATAATTTTGATTTTTCAAGTTTCAAACTTGTCATTCTATTTTCTTAGGGAAGTCCAAATCAGTTCTGTAGGTTAATCTATTAAAACCAAACCAAATCATTTTAAAAAAAGCAAACAAAAACCCTAACCCCTTTCACACCTAGAGGTTTAACATTTAACAGTTGATGCTCTAAAGAATGTCTATTGAACTATGCTTTGATGGAACTTAAGTAATGTTGGTGACTGTTTTATTCTAGTTGTTGTCATATATTGCTATCGTAAGACTCTTCCAGAGGCTGAGTAATCATATTCTAGGCTAGAGACTTTTTAAATACATACCTAAAAGATAGAAAACCACTGAATTCACAGAAGATTAAGGAATTTTTGAAGTTTAGCATGAACATAATCTCAAATGTATCATAGCAAATTAGCAAATATTTTTTCTATTTAACTAAACTAAATATAATGGTGCAGGGAAGGTGTAGTCTCTTAAGAATCCTAAATATGTATGGGAATGGCAAATCCAAGCCAAAAAACATTGACTGCTGGATTAATTGCATATTGGCTGTTATGATCTGGGTTGCAGAGGGCATATCCATGCGTGGCTGGAGACACAAAGTTGGGCATTTGAAGGCCCTGAGGTGCAAGAAGAACTGGTTGATCCCTTTGTGTAGCAACGCTGATGCAGTGGGGTTTCTTGGGACTACACCAAAAGCCACTTTTCTGGAGCTCGCTTATGTGTGAGGAAAGGAAGGATAAGCCAGTCGTGCCCGATGCTATTCTGCTGTGCCCTTGTGGGCTTCACATCTCTGTCTGGCTCCTCTGTGTCCGCGTGCAGCACCGCAAAAAGTCTACGAACAAGCTACGGATGGAGCATTTGCCTCTTGAATTTTTTGTGCTTTTGTTGATTTGTCGCATAAATGTTATATAAATGTAGCTTTTTATGTGTTAATATTACATACTGCTGAGGTGCTTGCGGTCCCCTTAGCATTCAGAAGCACTATTTAAAAATTAACTAAAAAGCAGGTTCCACCATTTTATGGCATTACCTGGTTTAACGTGAGCACTTGAATTATTAATTGGCTGTCTTGTTAAGTACCAGATCAGTGGCTCTTGCTGTAGATGAGAGAGAGAGGAAAAAGCATGCAGTGTAAAAGTATTCTGCAAAACAGTTGGAAAATAGAAAAAAAAAAATAAAGAAAAATGCAAACTCAAGTCTCGACGTGAAGTGTGGACCATGGGTGACTTCTGTGAGACAGTGGGAACTTTCCTCAACCCGGTTGAGCCATCCTTGCCAAGGTGCTCATCAAATAAAAACCACCAAATGCTGCACGTTCACAAACTTATCTGTAGGGTGAGAAATTTGAGCTGAATAATTTATGTTTAACAAATGCTGTGGAGGTCCGTGAACTATTTTTCTGACCTATCTGTAGAAATGACTTCATTCCAGCATGGTCCATTGACAGTGGTTAGACTTGCCTTTGCAAACAGCCATGGTGCTTAGTGCTCATAACATTCTCACCTGGATGGAGGTGAGGGGCTCAGTTTTCTTGTCAGATGCCTGGAAAATGCACAGATATCCATCACCTTTTCAAAGAAAGCATTCTCCTTTAAAAATTACAACATGAAGCAAACTTTTTACTTTTTGTCCATTGAGATTTGTTGACTTGGAACAACAGAAATCAGCCCCAAATTCAAGAAATAAAAGGACACTAAAATATTTTTTATAATCAGATTCTTTAGGTAGATTCAAATCGTGGCCATAAGATGATTGAATGCAGGTGTGTTACTGTAACTGCTGCACTCCAGCACCAGAGGTGGAGGAATCCAGACTGGCAAAATCCTTGATACATACTGGAAAACACTGGGTAATTTCTACTTTTTCTCACGGCACTTTAAGAGGTACTGACGACAACTTTCTGTTTTCTGGAAATGAAACGCCAGCATCACTCCAGGAAGTTAAGTGCCTTTTACGATTTTGAAAAACCCTGAAGTTAAAAAGCCCCATCTTACACAATGGTATCGGTACGTTTGACCTGGGCAAATATTTACCTAAAGACCTGTTGGCGTATCCACGTTCAGAGATAAGTGAAAAGTGTTCCTGAAGGGCCTTTCTCTGTCACTCCTCACTTCAACCACTGTCCTTTTCCTGTATTTTCTCTTCGCCAAACACTTACACCAATTAGTGCCTGTGCACACAAACGCCTGGTGACTTGTTTCTCTCCATGATTGCCTGGGTTTATCTGATGTTTATCAGCTTTCTCTCTTCCACATCCCTGCTCCTTGGTTTTGTTTGTTGGGTCTTTATCCCTTTTTTTTTTTTTTTAAAATTTCCTTAGAATGTTAGCTGTAGGAGCAATGATCACTTCTGCCTTCTGTACTGTTAAGAAACCACATAGAGCCAAGATAAAATACGTGAACATCATAGGTATTAAAATGCATTAATTACTGGTGGTAATTATTTAACTAGTGCATAAACTTACTAGCAGTGCCTCCCCCATTTCTCCTAAAAATAGAAAGTCAAAAGTTTAGGTACAGAAAGTACAGTTTAGGTACTTAATCTTATAACAGTCCTGTATTGGAGAAGTGGTCATTCAAGGATTCTTTTCTCTTATACATACAGCAGAATGTTTTGTGATGATGGGACCATGTTGTACCATTCACTTGAAAGGTTGGGATGCAGCCCACAGTCTGAAATATTCGCTCATCGTCTACCTGATTTTTGTGAAAGGCAGGAAATTAGTGAGTCAAAGTATTAAGTCTTTTTCTCAGTGATGTAATATACATACACAATACCTTGTGTTGGGTTTTGGGTGTGCTATTTTTCACCGCCTCAAGCTTTCTTCCCTGTTTGACCCACATTTTTTTTTTTTTTTGTGGAGAACGTTTGCTTTTCCTTCTCCCTACTCATCCTTGACCTATAGCTCATGAAGAGGGCTCCTGATTGTCCAGCTGATTTCAAACCTCAGTGAGTATAGAGTAATACGTCATTCCCAGTGAGTTGGAACAAACAAGGCCATTCTCTATCCCCACGTGAAGTTCCCTGTTTAAATTGCACCATGTGAAATCTATATCTCAGCCAGGTCTTCAGGCTGCCGTAGTACACAACTGGAAACTCCCATAGCACACTGAAGCGTCCCACAAATTGTGGCAAATTTCCCACAAAGTCCTGCAAATTGCAGCAAAATTCATGGGAAAAGAGACAGGAAATGATTTTTTTCCTGCCTGGGGAGAGCTGTTGTAGAGGTCTGATCTGCAGGCTCTCACAAATGTTGGAGGAAACATACATTTTTTTTTAATATTGCACTATGGAATATGTCTCTTTTCCTATTTCACACGTAGGGGAAAGCACTGAAAATTTAGTAAGTGTTATAGATGTTGCTTTTCCACTGGTGTGATAGAGCAAGCACCACAGGTATGTGTGTTAGCACAATATAATACGGGGATGCTGGATAACGTGACTGCTGCCGAACGTACTCTCCTGTTTCACCTACAACTTGTCGACTCCCTAAAGTGGCAGTACTTGAACCACTGCCATTTCAAATATTAGTAGAAAGCCACACATTCTTTCATGCTTCAGTTGTAAAGGGAGCATATAAATTATTTAATTGGGAGAAAGTATTGCATTAATATATTTACACTTCTAATGCATTTACGGACACATGCTCCTCCCTGGTGAGAAGGGGAAAAGATTGGTGTAAAGTTGCAGGGGAGACACGACTGTAGATTGCGAGAAGTTACAGGCAGAGGAGCAACTCCTTTCCATCCTCTCGTAGAGTTGGTTGCCGCGTTTTCTGAGCAAGATCCAGCTGCCTGCTCTACCCTTGCTGGAGCTCTGCCAGAGCCTAGTTTTCCCTCAAGAAACGTGTGGTTGTTACACATCCGTCTATTTTACCTCGCCGCTCCCTTCATCTCAAGGGCAACTGCTCTCTACAGATCACTTCTACTGTCCCAAGCTGAGTTTGGGATAATTGCCCCACCGGTGTGATGTGTCTCCATCTGACTGCCAATGTCAACTCGAAGGAATGTGTTTCCCTAAAAGTCTTCTAATTTAAGTGTACTGAAGCTTTTGCACTAGTCTGGTTAACTAGCACCCAGGCTTGTGATCTACTTAGGCTTATGTTTCACAGGTACAGCTAGAAGACTGAAATATTTAAAACCATATGCCTGTTTGCCTCAAAGAAAAGGCCCTGTTTTTAAATTTCGTTTAATCCTTTCTGGATTTACGCTTCAAGGCAATGGATTCTCAGCTGCTGTAAAAGCACTGAAATTAGAATCCAGATTAACCACAGAATTTAAGAATAGCGTCAATGCTGAAAGTGGTTTTGAATGAGATGTGGGTGTTTATTAGGAATGCTGTGCTGCACAAACCCTGCTCCTGAGTCAGATAGAGACTGAATTAATGAAGGAGTAAGCCAGAAGGATCAGGGAATACTGTAGGTATGATTCCTGTCCATCCAGTGCTTGTGGTCACAGTTTGGATGCTGGAACAGAAATATAAATAGGAATCGGTCACTCTGGATGGAAAAGATGTTGGTGTTGTCCATACTCCTCTACAGAGCCAGTGGAGTTACCTAGTGTGGTTATGTGAGCATGACCTCTTTCAGATGGGCTTTCCCACCTTCTTGTGATTGCAGCTCATGGATTTCTAGAGCTAAAGACATACCTTTTAACAAATGTACAGAGCCACTCCTGGCACAAGGGTTTGGTAAAAAGGAACTGGTACATCTGTTTCATCAGGAAATGTTTTTTACATTCAAGTTAGCAATTTGGATCAAAGCTGGGAAAGAGATTAAGGGAGGGGGTTGGTGAAGACCAGACTAGTTTATATGGTACTTGGCTCTTCAGGGCTCTGGCTCAATCAGGACGTGTTTTCTGCCCTGACCCAGTGGAGTGGGAATGAAGACCACCAGTGTACTGCCATGGATTAGTAAAAGTCTATCTTCCATCGTTCAGTTTAAAACCATTATCCCTTGTTTCCCCTTCGTGATCAAGAATCCCTCCCTGTCTCTTCTGGAGCCTCTTCAGGGACTGGAAGGGGCTCCTAAGTCTCCCTGGAGCCTTCTCTTCTCCAGGCTGAACAACCTTAACTCTCTCAGCTTGTCCTCACAGCAGAGGGCCTCTAGCTCTCTGATCATCTTCTCCGATGTTGATGGCCCCCAGAGTGAGTCCAGAAGGATGTTCAGAGCGGAGTAGAGGGGTAGAATGGCCTCCCTTGACCTGCTGGCCACACTGCTTTTGATGCAGTCTAATATAAACTTACCTTCATCCAGATTGAACTCTGTTTTTGCTGCCTTGAGTTAGTGCTTGTTGTGAGAAACCAAGGCTAAACTACCCTTTGGTGCATGTGGATTCACTGCATAGTGTTGGACAACATAGATTTCCCTTACTGCCTTGACCTGGGATTGCGTGTTTCACCAAGTGTGTTTCTGTTAATACTTAAACTACGAGGGGACCTGCCAACAGGGCTTTGCAATTTTATTGCTTGTATTATTTTAATCACCCCCATATATTACCAAAAAAGTACACGTATTTACTAAATATATTAATGAAAACTCCTCCTTGGAAAAAAAAAAAAAACCTAAAAAAAAAAAAACAAAACAGCCAGCACAACAAACCCTCTCTCCCAAGCCTGAAGTTAAGTGGAAATACTTTTGATCCTTCTTTTTAATGGAATAAAGATGTGCTCTAAAAGTGCAACAGGCATTATGATAGAATGACCCTCTGTCCATTTACTGAGAGAGCAGCAGCCCTGGGCTGGCTCTTAGCTTCCTGAAAGGTGTTAGAGCTCTGCCTCAGAGGTCTTGTACCCAGGATAACAGTGATTTACCTTATTTACTCGGAGCTGACCTAGCCTTTAGTATACTGCTCCTTCACTTAGTCAGCTCGATGGGTGCCAGATATTGTTCTCCTGCAGGAAGTTCTTCCTGGAATTCTGCAGCAAACCAAAGGCTCAGGCAGTGGGAAAATGAAAATAAGGTCAACTTTCCCTTAGGACTAGAGAATACAAGAAATACACTGACACCATTTGAGACCTCCTTCCCAGAAAAATAGAAGCCACAAATACAGCCAGATTACACAAACTGGTTCCAGTATGTAACTATTTCTTATCATTCCTCTTTTTTTTTTTTTTTTTCCAAGATGAATTTCAACTAACCTGAGTTTGAAGCAAAGATAAAACTGATTTATTTCCAGGAAAGGTTTGTTCACGGTTGCTGTCTCGTTTTTAATATGGAACATTGTTAATATGTACCAGCTATTTCTCGGTACAACCAAGCCTTTGCAAAAAACAGCAGATAACTTGGGTAAAGCAGAGTAGCAGTATTTATTTGTGCCATTAATTAGGCTGTTAATCTAACTTCATATAAGTAAATATTCCTGGTAGGTCTTAGCTAACGTCCTGGTTGGCTGGGGAAAATGTGAAGCATCTCTGAGAAGTTCTGTAGTGTGAGCAATGCTTAACATACATTGGTGACAGGACTGAGGCATGTGTATTTTTAGGTTATTAATAGTTCCTTTCACCCCACTTGGCCCCAGTTTCCAGAAATTATGAATCATAGTTTTTGATAAAACGGAAAACAGTAACAGTGAGGGAAAAAGATGTCGTCCATATTTCCTAGGAATTGTTGCTGAGCGTCAGTTTGTCAAACATTCCTCCTCTTCACATATATCTTCACTTTCTGAAAAAGGGTCTGGAGAAAGCCTTGGGTCTCCTTTATAAGATACAGAGATTACTGAGAAATTACAGACCTGTGATAAAAAAAAAAAAAAAGAGCTGATGATGAGGACAGGAATACTATTGAGCTTGGGCAATAAAAAGTGACAGAGCTGAAAAGTTACCAAGGAATGTTTCAGAGAAACAAAGGATGTGGTCTTAGGGTCTCTAGAGAGCGCAGTTATTTTATTATATTCTGTTCCTATTATCACTTTCATTTTGTTCCAGGGAGATTTTCAGCAACTTGAGAAACAGATTTTGGGGCCAGTTATCCCTCAGTTGTGTGCACACAACTCCCCTTGACTTCAGTTACAGCTCTGTGTAGGCATCTGAGGGCACAACGTCACCTTTGACCAATGGCTTTGTGTGCCCAGCATGTAGTGTCAATATCTACACACGGACACAAGTGTCCAAAAGTGACAGCTTTAACCTCTTATTAACATGAAAGGCACTTAAGGCAATGGGGATGTGTTAGTTAGGAAGCATTGAGGAGAAAAAAATAAAAATATATTCTGAGGCTGCTTTTATCCCCTATGCATCATAATCATAACTTTTTTTTTTTTATTTTTATTCATTGAACCAGCAAGCACATGCAGTCGCTGTAAAACAACCACCAGATCCCATGTGAGGTACCGTTTCAATTTTACGGTAAATTTCCTGTTTTATGGATTTCTTTCTGAAAAACTCCTCACGGTATTCTCCAAAGAATATGAACTTTTCCTTAAAAAATAAGAAATTGCTGCCCTGTTAATAGTACTTTGCTTTTTATTTTTTGACTTTGTCTTTCTCTTTGGTTTCACGGACTGTTGTTATTAGTTCTTAAATGTTTTATTTCTGTTTTACATGCTTCTCATTAGGGTTGCTATTTTAGGGTCTTCTTGAAATATATATTTTATTGCATTGAGCTAATTACATAGAACTTCTTCAGATGTGAGAATGCATCTTATTTACAAAACCCCCCTCTGATCAGGCAGTAGTTAAAATACATGTACAGGATATTACAATTTGAAGTGTGCAAGGCATTTGTGTTTTAATTAAATCTTAGAGGAGAAACTTGTTCACATGAATTACTGGCTGGATTTTTAGCAGGTTGTATAAATGGTGACAAATTACATCTTTGTATTCAGGAAGAGTGTGGAGTTATTTGGTGAAAACCACTACATATGTTAAATCTTTTCAGTGTCTGCTATAAATATTAAAGATATGTGGGTATGAAATTATATGAGTGCATACGACCCAAGAGTAATTAAAATACTTGATCTGCTTCTGTTTGGTACAAAAAAAAAAGTTAGTCTGATTTTTTTTTTTTTTTCAGACTATCTTTAAAAAAAAAAGTGAGGAGAAGAGAAGAAACATCTATATTAGTGGTAGCTTCCTCTTACAGCATCAATATTTATGGTGCAATGGGACAGAGTAGATAAGGTTCAAAGCATTTAAGCAAAATCCTTGCAAACCCTAATGGGCAGCACTTGGTTCATACTCTGGTTTAAGTGGTATGATACCAGAGACACCTTCCCAGTGAATACACACTTACTCTACAGTGTGATTTGGTATGTTTATTCTATGTATCTACTCCATGTGCATATTTAATCTATGCAAGAAACCTGTCTTGCTGAAAATACTTGAAATGTTCCACTTCCAATAAGAGAAGCTGCTGAAGGTGGATCTTGCAGGTGGGTATGCCAATGTTTTGGGACTGTGAAGGTCAGCAACGTCTTACATAGTTTTTCAGAGCTCTAGTTCAAGTATTTCCCACCAAAAAATGTTTGCGTGTCCGTGCATTTGGTGTAGCTAGACAAATTAAAACTGCTGGCAAGAAACTGGCTTTTGAGAAAATGGAGGGTTTTTAAATTCAGTGGAATCTGCAGAGGAGACTGCGTAATTACTGGTGAACCTCTCATGCTTGCAAAAACACACTAATACGTCTGTCTAGAGTACAAGTGCTCATCTTCAAAAATGACACCTCTATTAAATTAACTTGTTTCTGCCAGCCTCTTGTTTACTTAAGGCTGCTTTCACTGTTTCATAAAATGCCAATAATGGAGATGACTTACGTCATCTCCTTTGACATGTGCTCTTTGATGTGTGGGTTTTTTTTTTTTATCCCATATGTACAAGAAAGGATTTGGGTCTTGTGATCAGCTCAGAAGACTTGAGTTTTTGCCTTTTTGCCTGCAAGTTGTTTTGACCTCCAGTTTCAATGGGGACGAATATTTTCAGTCACAAGTTGCAAAGAAACGCAGAAGTAGGTACCTACTTGCTGGGAACTCAGATTATGTACATAAGTATATGTGCACCTATAGATGGATAGATTTATAAAATATATAGGTCTCCTCACTTTAGTTTGTGTAACAAGGTGGTTGTGATATTACCTTAGAAAATGTCCCTAAAGATTAATTTAATCCCAACAAAGCTGTTGGATGTCTTCAGACAAAAAGTGATATGAATGTTCTTAACAAATAAAACCAAACCTGAACTCTCCATTTCTAGGCATGAATTTGACCGGAATTTCCACTGGAAAACTTTTATGGGAGTTGTTCTCAGGGTTTCTGGACATCTTTAGGCAACAAATCCCTCTTGCCTTAACTAGCAAAAATTTTTACATTTTGAAGTACTGTATGCCCCATATGCAGAGCTAGCAGCATGTACATGAACATTTGCTTTGCTTACAATACATAATTTTTCTAATTTCAGTCTCAGTTTCTTCAAGCTTCCTCTATCCTGATGGCAGACTTTTAGTGATGACCAAAAGCTTAAGCTAACGCTAGTTTCTGGGTCCTATGGAATCTTAGGTGGTGGTGATTGTTGTTGTTATGATGATGAATGTCCCCAAATCTTTAATTAAATGAAAAGGCAACATATTTCCTAATGAATGTAAGCATCCTCACCTTGAGGGGAAAGGTGTTTGCCAAAATACATGTAATGCTTCAGTGTGATATGTCCCTCCATGGGCAGCGGAGGGAGGGCTGAAGCCACCACGGGTGACCATAAGGATTAGAGGACAGAAGACCTTTTTGACTGTAGGAGGCACTGAACTAGTCCCCACACCAAAGGGTCTTCCCTGGTTTGTTTTTTAACATATTAATTTGTTCTTGTACACCTACTTATTGATTCCTGTACCTTTTGAATCTGATAATGCAGTCAGGTCTCTTCTCCTGTGTGTTTTCAGCCAGATTTCTTCTCTTCCCCTGCTTCGCAACGTTTCCCCTTGTTCAGAAGTTGCATTAAGTAGAAAAGTGTATTTACCTCTTGAGCATTATCTCAGGACCCTACCGTGCCTCTGAAATTCCAACTCCAGCACTCAGCAATAACTCTAGGAGAAAAACTATGGGATGTTAAAGCTGGGAAGAACTCCTGACCCTGCAGTGTCCAATGTACCAGTTCTCCAGGTGTGACCCTGTGAGGTGCTTTTAAAAAAACACAGGCAAATAACTTCTAAGCATTCCCATAGTGATTTCCATGGCTCAAATGAGTTGCTTGACTTTATGCTTCTCTGCTTTCTGGTTTTGAGCAGCCAATTTTTGGCAGAGCCCCCTTCTCCTACGCTGGCTCCTCTGTCAACATCTCACTCCAGACATCATGCAGAGGGAAGGGAAAAAAAAATAAAATAAAAAAATTGGTGCCTGGTTTTGTCTGTTGTAGTTCAGGTCCCACTGCTGATCATGGAGCCAAGGTGTGAGGTTCATCGTTTTTTTGTGTGCTGGGAGAAAGGAAGCTGCTGCTGAAGGGAAATCCGGGAGCTTCCTCTTCCTTCTGGTCAGCTGATATCTTCCTGGGGTTGGCCTCTTTCCCAACAGGCTGCTCAAAGCCCAAAGCTCGCTGGCTGACAATCCTGGCCTAATTAAAATCCATGCCAAACCTCCCATCGACTTCAAGGCTCTCGCCCAGCCCCTCATCGCATCCAACCGTCGTCTCGCTCCGTTGTTTATGGGATTGTTCCGATGGTTTTTCGAGGGCGATGCTCAAACAACTCCCAGCTCTCCTCCCCTGCGGACAGGCAGCCGGTTCCTAACCGAGCTCATCATCAGGCAGCATTTTATCAGTTTTAGCACAATATCTTTGCAAATCAGGTCCAAACAAGACCCAGATCCTCAGCAGTTCCTTCATAGCTGCAGTCCTGAAGCGTGAACTTCTTCGGTTTGGTTTGGTTTGGTTTTGTTTGTGCAGAGTGACTGGGAGATCCCTGTGCGATGCCTCCTGCAATGTAATTACATGTGTGTGAAATTCGGGGATGGGAATGCTTCAGAGAGCCAGTGGAAACAGCACAGAGGACATCCAATGGAAGGGTTTAGCCTATAAACTGTGGGATGTCACTTTGACAGAGCAAAAAATAAAACCCAACCCAGTTCTCCAATGATACAGTACAGGGCAATATTCATGCTGTTGTAAGAATATATATATATATATTTTTTTTTTTTTTCAGTCTTTGGAGATGTTGATGTGAAAAGTAGTTAAAAAATACCTTTAAGAAATTGATTATTAATAACTTAAAAAGTATTTATTTGGGTTTGGTAGAGCACTTTTTTTTTTTGTTTTTCCCCCAAGTTTCGTAATATAGTAGGGCTGGGTTTTTTGTTTTGCTTTGTTTTTTTTAAGGAAAAGGGGGCTTTTAGTTTGATTAAGCCGTTTACTTGAACTTGTTTGGTGCTGTGTGCTATAAAACAAAAGGCAAATATAAACATAAACCAAACGATTATGCAAGCTCAAAGAATCCCGAAATAAAATATTCAGACTCGATTTGCAAGTGGCTCGCTCTGTGGTCCCTCTGACCTCAAACACAACAGAAAAACACATTACTGAAAACCGCTAAAAAGTAAATAGCACTCTTGGCCAGCAATGGTGAGGGACTCCGGTCCTGCCCGTGGCTTGAGCATCTCTGCTGACCCCCACCAGTCCCTCGCCAGGTCGTCTCCCCAGAGCATCCTGCAGGCTCAGCCAGCCCGCTCCTGTTCTCCTGCCCCGCCGCCGGTCCAGGAAAAGAATTTGTAAACCAGTTTTGGAAATATTTACTCTTAGTTTAAGCCCGTAGTGTTTGTTTTTACAACTCTTCTAGCAGAGGAGTTTAAGAGCGTGCAGATGGGGGTGAGATGTTGGATGCGAAGGGTTGGATGCGCGTGGTGAAAGCGGTTCTGTGCTGAGTCAGGTACGTGGGATGCTGCTGAAGGACCTGTGGCCACATCCTGCCTTTTTTGAGGATGCAGATCTCCTGGGGACTTTAAAATGCACAGTAGTAACGGTGGACAGGCTACCAGCACGTTCAGGAGCTGGTGTGCCCTTTGATTTCTGTGTAGGAAAGCATGAAATCTCTTTAATTTGTCATTTACTCTTGGTACTACAGGAAGAATCTGCATGTGCCAGAGCTTTTGTTTTTCAGAGTGGTATTTTAAACCTCTTAATGCAGCAAGGGAGGAGAAAAGAAACTGTGCAGCCTACAGGAATCCTCCTGAAAACATGCTTATCTCCTTTAACAGAAAAAAAAAAAAGTGAGAGAAATGATTTCATAGACTTAATAAACAGTTCAAAGTCTCCTGCAGGACTTCTCATACTATGCATGTTTTTCATTGTTCTTTAATGAGTAAATGACCCGTTAATGTGCATAAGAACATATCAGAAGCACATGGCGGTGAAGAAGCTTGGGTGGTAGTAGATTTGATCAAAGATTTTCAAATCTGACCCCAAGTATTTGATGAAGAAGATTAACATGGAGACAATTTACCAAACAAATACAGCATTAAGAGCCAAGAGACAGGCTAAGGGAATTGAAGGCTCCAGATTGCCCACATAAAGAATATCGTTAAACATAAAGAAAACAAAGCCAGGATAAATGTCTGGGATGTGGAGTCCCATGGAACAGGACTTCTGCTGCCTATTGATTTTTTTTTTTATCTTTTTTTTAAATGTTATTTTTAATACAGCAAGGAAGAAGATAATTTTTTTTCCCCCTCCCAAATAATAATAATAAAAATAAAAAAGTCGCGCCTGTGACCTGGGTTCTAACAGTGCTACTCCAAGCATTTAAAAAGACTTCTGGAGCAGAATTGGTTAATTAGTGCTTTGTGTTACACTGTGTTACATATGACCCAACCAGAGATAAAAAGGTTTAAAGGTCTCTTGTAACCCTGCAATGCCATTTGTAACACAAAAATAACCCCCTTTCATTACTGGCATGCCACTGTAGCAGGCAGGTTATTTTTTCCCTTTGCTGCAATGAGGGCAGCTTTCGCATCAGAAGAATTCTTGGCAAATTAATGCGCTACCTCTTGGGCTAATTAAATTAGAAAGGATCAAAAATACAGAGCAGCTTTTGTGGTGGACACAATGTTGTGCTTCATGCATCTTGCTCAGAGAGGAATTTCTGCCATTTAGCCCCCTTTTGCCTCTAGCAGCGTTCTGGACTCTCTAACACAGTCAAGTTCCTAATTTGCCTCAATGAGAGAGAATTATTAACTGATAATAAGAAAAGGAGCATTCACAGCTCCAGGCTGGGCTGTGTGGAAAAGGGTGAGCTGCACAGCACCTGAAGCGCATGCAATTTTTATTAATTCCTGCCTAAAACAACGCATTCAGGAGTAAAATTGCTGTGCAAATGACAAAAACAATTATAATTTTGATTCTTCGGTTCTGAAAACATGAACTGCTTTCTCTCAAATATGGCTAGATTAAACTAGTAATAAGTTCACCTCTCCTTGAGTCTACACTAAGCAGTTTTGGTGGGAGCAAGTGCATTTCATTTGGAAGTTGGTTCCACTTAAATTGATTCTTCTTGTCTTCAGAAATAGTTTTGAAAGCACGGGAGGTGCAGTTTTTCATTTAAGCTAGCGTCGTAAATGGCAAAACTTCTTTTACTCATTGCAAATATCAAATGTGTTGTTCAGAGAGAATGATCTATACGATAAAAAGTATTAAATTGTATCATGGATAATGCAAAGCAAGACTGTGTGTAGATGGACGTAAGCTTAGAGTACGTTCTTTTTTTTTTTTCTTTCCCCCCTTTTTTTTCTGAAAGGCATTTCTTGTTAGCACAGAGATATGTTTTCCAGCAGACATCATTCTCGGAGTCGGACTGGACTGTGCTCCTCTTCAAAATGCAATTAATGGACACAACCAACCAGGCACACGGGGCCTTACTCTTCCTGCACTTAAGCAGGGGAAACATTTATTAAAGCTAATGGGAGTTGGCTGGGTAGGGAAAACTGAATGAACACCCTGCATGTAAAGCTTAAAAAATAACTCATCGTCCAAGAACCACTAAACTTTCCCTGCTTTCAAGATATTGAAACCTCTGCTGTTTTTTTCCTACGCAGATACTGACCATAGCATTTTTGCTCTACTGGTTCCACTCGCTGCTGTACTGGAGCCTACTAAACTTTCAAGTATCATCTGTGTCTGCTTTATTTTTTATTTCAACCATACGTGCTTTTATACGTGTCTGAAAAAAAAAATAAAAAATTCAAAGATCTTGACATAGTAAGGAGGGCATGTATGCAAGTTAAAGCACCCCCAGGGTAACAGTATCTTGTTCGCTAATGATTCGCGTGGAGTTTGTGACTAGACAGGCTTGTATTTTTTTTTTTTTCTCAGAAAAGTAAAATTATGCTGTTGAAATAGCTTGTATTTCATTGGCATACTTGGAATATCTTAAAATATTTTATTTTTTGTGTGTGATATATTCAATTTGGAGGGGGAAAAAAAGCATATAGCACTATGTGAAAGTCTGGATTTTTGGCAATATTTTGCAAACATTAGAAACGTGTACCAGTGTGGGGCACGTGCATTTTGTGTGACTTGCAATGGTAGAATCTCTCTACGTTTACATTAAATAACGCCTGGAGGCTCTGGTGAGTTCAGGTCCGTGTCGTGCTCAGTAACCACCCCATTGTAGGGGAGGTCCCTGCCCTGAAGAATTGCAACCTAAATGGTTGTGGAAGAGAAAAAAGTTAGAGGGAAAGGAGGAGGAGCGGGGCTTGGTGACAGGCACAGAGCAGAAGGGGAACAGGATGGGAAAAGGAGAGCGCCTATGCACTCCTGGTACCCAGCCCTGCTGCCTCTGCTCATCTAAAAGCCCTAAAACTCATGGGGCAGAGAGGATGGAGGGGGGAAAAAAAACCCACAAAACAAACTAGAAAGTGAGAATTGAAGGATTTAAAAATTTGTCTGCCTTATTGCTGCTGCTTCAGAAGAAGCAGCTTAAAGGAAAAAAAGAAAAACAGTTGAAGAAACAGTGTGGAGAACCTAATTATTTCAATTAATTATATTTGAACTAAAATATTCTTGACATGTGTAAAGGTGGGAGATGATGACACATAGTTTATAGCTTTTTCCTTTTTTTTTTTTTTTTTTAATATCACGGTACCAATTAGACAGCCCTATGTAGAGCCTTTAAGGCTGCCAAGAATCTGGAGGTCCATGTTGTTGTGCAGACAGTGTTGGGGTGTATTTTTGTTTATTTCTGTGAAAAGGAAGGGGAACTGAAAACGATAACGTGTGCAGCACTTGGGTTCAGAATTTGGAGACTAAAGATGTGTTTCAGCGGGAAATGACACATCAGTACCTGAGCCCATGGACATGGTGGGAGGATGCTGGTCTGTGGACCTAAGGTTGTGTCAGGCCACTCTTATGCTGTATTCATGCAAAATTTCTATAAAAAAAACTATAAAATAATTCTGTTGTCATTCTTAAAGATTTTTTAGGCGAGCTGGCTCACCAGCTGATTGGGAGAGTCACAAAACAAAATTTGCTGGCAAAAGAGATGGTTTCAAATATTTCTAGGATCGGTGAGGCTCTTATTTTATGCTATGGAGGAGTATAGGCATGAAAAAGAGGCAAACTAAAACTATAAAAAAATTATCTCAACTAGAACTGAAAAATATTTTTATCAAATTATTCAGGAGTGGGAATGATCTCTTACAAGCCTGTGGAAGTCTTTTGAAATATTATTTCCTGTACACTCATTAGAGAAGTCTGGGAAAAAGAAAAGGTGATTATGCACATAATTTAGGAAAGGGAGAAAAACTGAAAGGTTTGCATTAGTCAATCACTATGAAAAGAGAAACTCCTGAGCTTGCGTTTCTACATTTACATGAAATCATTCTGTGGAAGCATCGCTTTCAATTTCTGGATCTTTAGCGGGAATATTGGCAAACTTGGTCAAAGTGATGGCCTGACTGCAGTTAATTTTTAGAGCTAGCTAAAGTTCACTTGCCAGGACTTTCCGCAGCCCATGGACAATAAAGAGACTTTCTATCCAGGTGACTCCCAGTAGTACAAGACTGGACATGAAAATCATCTCAGGAAATATCCCACGTACATGCAGAAAAATGGAAACTCGGGTAGGTTCTGATTGCTTTTTACAGTCTGTGATGTGAAATGAGGCTTTTGGCAAAGAAAACCGTGCATGAATTTTAAAGGGATAGAGAACATACTCGAGTAGTTGTACGTTTCCAGGTCTTCTGTTTTGTGTTGTTGTCCCCTCTTGTGCTTGGTTTGCACAGTAGGAATGGCTTCTGTCCCCTGCAGTGGCTGTGATATTTGATTATCAGGAATTCAGTGATTTAAATAAAATATCGCACACATCACGTTCACATACCCACACAAAATATCACTGGTTGCCCTTCTCTTCTGCCTAGGGTCTATGGAAGAGTGAGACTCATGGGTTTAAGCCCTCCAGTGCTCAGGCACATGCCTGAGGTCTAAAAAATGTTGCTTGTTCTGCTGCTCCTCTGTTATTTCAGGGGAGCCATAGGGGATTACGCAGCTTTTGGACCAGTGAAAGCAGTAGGGCTTGCATGGAGGGAGGTGCAACAAACCTGGGGAAGCCGTGTTTGTCTTTCTGCTGGAAATGTATTAGTGATATATAAGAGATTATCTCTATGTATGGGCAATAATAGCAATTTAAGACAGCTAAATTGAAGTTCAGCCGCTGTCACAACTGCATCTTCCAGGTGGTAAATCTCAGCGAGATGTGCGAGGTGATAAATCCTCCTTTGCCCAGGTCAGCCCAATATGACGAGACAGACCCTCAACTGGGACCAGAGTGAAGCCCTTCTTGCAGCTCTGCAAGGAGCCTGGCTCCTCCTCCTCCTCCTCCCCAGGGGTCAAATCCCTGCCCTAAACATATGGGTGCTCCTCTTCGGCAAATTCTGTTGACGTTTGTTTGCTAAACGCATGGTGTGTTAGATACACAAACTGTTGCATGCTTTTAAAGCAAAACCAGTTTGGTGCTGATGATTCACTCCACACAGCTCTGCCCAGGCAGAGTGATTCTCCTCTGATTTTTTTTTTTCCTTTCTTTTTATTTTTTTTTTCCTATGAAATTTCATTTCCTGACAGTCAAAACATTTCTGAGCTGTATTGTTTCAGTAGGGACTCCCTCTTTTTATAACATGCTAAAGTATGATATTCAGTCACTGGCTTGGTGTGTTGGAGATGCAGATTTAAATTTATGTTTGCCTTAATTTAAAGGTTGGAAGTGAAAAAAAACCCAGTCTGCATCTAAAAGGTTAGCTCTTGATCTGGGCACTTATACTATCTGCATGGATAGTATAATGGAGGAACTGGTGACTTTGAATGCTGGAAGAGAAAAAAGAAAAATAAAATAATCAAAATCTGATAGCCTTCTCAGATTTTTTTTTTTTTTTAAATGATGGGAAGTTTTGTTTCCAGTCAAAAGGCATTTTTCAGATGATGTAAAATGCTATGAAGGGAAATTCATTCTACAGATCTGTTCTTGGATCCTGCTGTGAGTTCAGGGTTGTGTTGAGGACTTTGTATCTCTATCTGAACTTGAAGTGTTGGTGTTCCAGCAAGTCCCTAACGGGGAACACCACCACTCTTTTGGAATGGAAATTTTTCCACAAGGAATGTTGTCACTGGTTGTTCTTGCTCAACTTTGGTATCCATTTAAGATGTCATACAGTTTACAAATTATTCAATTTCTAAATGAACGAAGGCTACAGTGAAAATTTCAGTGTCCTGATTCCACATTTTGGATTATTTTTGACTTTTTTCCTCTCTCTGTCTGAAATTGCTAATAACAGATGCTTGAATTCTACTCAAGTGAAAAATTCCAATTGATTTCAAAAGAAGTTGGATTGGATCCTAGCAGCAGTTTGGCACCTACAAAAATACAAACATATGCAAGGGCTTCACTTTCAAGTGCACTCAAAAATAATATTAAAAAAAGAAATCTAATTAAAAAATTGAAATTACCTATTTAGAAGAAAAAGGCTCAAAATTTGCAGACGTTTCTGACAGAAAATTTAAGATATTTCTTAACGGCTATGAAAATTTGAATAAAAGCCATCTTGTCTGTTTATCAAAGGCATTGCCTTTGATCTCCTCATCCCACTTTTTGTGGGTTTTATTGTCAGCAATACTTCGTTCTGAAGACACCATACTTTGGCTTGGGATTCCCGTGTATATGTTTGATTTGGGTTTACTCTTGGGGTGTTCTGTTCTAGTTGGGCTCGAGCATATGGTTTGATTTTTTTAAGTTAACTGACACCATTTCTTACATATGCACATTACTCATTCCCCATGCAAGTTCAATAAAATTATGGCATCTTTTATTTTTTTATTTAAAGCTGACAAAGAAGTCATACTTAAAACCAATCTAGGAAATTACTTCATTGTCAAAATTATTTCCTCTGATCATTTCCATGCTTTAATTTTATATTATTCTTTCTGTAGCTGTGGTGGAGGACTTTTACCACTGGAATGAATGAGAAAATGACATCATAGTAAAATGTCATGTTTTTTCAGCTCTTAAATGGATGAACTACAATTAATCAAAATTGGTGTGATTTTTATGAAGTGGTATGACCAATAATTTAGGATTTTAATTGGTACCTGAAATGTCTTTTTTTTTTTTTTCTTCTTTTAAGGCATAAACATTTAGAAATAGTTTGGTTTTTTTTTTTTTTTTGAAGAACAGCACAAAAATAATATTAGCACGTGTTGCTAGCATCAAACGTAGCCTATGGGGTCTGACATGGTAAATATAAGGTGGTTAAAAGATGCCTATTTTTCTTTGCACTGTCTGAGAAGTTGTTGTGCCTAACTCTTTGCAAAGGATAGCTTGTTTCATTTTTAGTGGCGCTAAGCAGTGTATGGGATGGCAGCCTGCCAATTAGTGATCCATTTTCTCAGAAACCTAGTTTGAGGCCATGCCAACCAGTCACATACATCTTATCTTCAACATCATAGCGCAGTCTCGTAATTCGTGCAAAATTATGTTTGACGTTAAATTATAAACCCTTAGTGTAATAATAAAAAAAATAAATAACCCTAAAAGCAAATTAAAAATTATGTTTTCACTGGAGCAGGTTATAAGCCCACTAGAAATGTGATCTGTAGTCATCAGTCTATGGGCAAAATTCCATTTCTCAAGGTTTTTTTTTTTTTCCCTTCTACTGAGGAAATAAAAAAGCTGCAATTCAGAAAATTAAGTTTAGTTAGTACAGGGATATCTTTTTTTCTTTTTCTTTGAGGTGATGGATAAGATCTTTTTCTTAAAAAAAAACAAACAAACAATAAAATAAAAAATCAAGTCAGATGTGAAGCAGGAGGGTGCATCCCTGCCACATCCCCGCCTTTCATAAAGGGTTTAGCTCTTTTATTTGAAAAAGGGACTTTTTTCAGGAACAAATAGCGAAGAGGTAAAGTAAATGCTCTGTGGGTGCTGTCCCTCATCCAGGAAAGTCTTTTACCAAACAACTTTAACTCTTCCCATGTAGCTGAAATCCTTGGCCAAGTTTGACCATTTACTGGTTTACCAGTATCATTTGAGTTCACAAGGTTGACAGTATTAAAGTCTTGGTGATGTTTCTGTATAGAATTTTACAAATGTTGGCCATATAAGTAAAAAAGATAATTAGCGAGACTATCTCTGAACAGTCTAAGATTGTTTGCATGTAAAATTCTTCTCATTAACTGGAATTCAAGCTTCAGTGAAAATGGTTTTAGGAACACTCCAGTGCCCAAACATATGAAAACTAATCCAAAATCACTTAAAATCTGACTTTAACTTGCTTTACAGTGTGGACTTCACTTTGAACTTGCAGTCTAGATAATTATGTGACACCTCTAAGATCATATTTATCATCACCTATTCACAAAGCTAGTGAGATGATCATTTAGTGGTATAATGGACTGAAAAGAGCTTACTCACTTTTAATTTGGATATTACCTCTTTCTTTTTGTGCCCTAGAACACCACGATTGGGAGTTCATCCATTTAAATACCTCAACTTGGCCCATTGCTCTCTTCTCCTTGCGTGGTTGTTTCCACCATTCCCAAAGGAAGACCATGGACTGGGACAAGCTCTATTCTCCAGTGACAGGCGTGGGACAACGCAGGTTTTCGTGGCGATGGTGTTTCTGAGCCCACATCTCTGGCTCCGCAAAGCAGCACATGCTACAGTGCTACATCCAAGATAAGGCTTCCAAGTGTTTGCCAGGTAACTCCAAAAGCTTTCATATCTTCTAGTGCCAAATTAATTCTAGTATTGGAAATTTAATTTCCTAGTGTGTTTTGGGAAGGAAGAGGTGAATTAATTACTGCGGGCACCATGATACCATCCAAAGTCTACAGTTAGTTGTTGGTTCAGATTAGCATGAAACTATTTGTAATTGGGTTCCGTTTCTTTATCATTCAAGACCTCTTTTACATGACAACAGGATATACGCATCTCCAAGGGATACCTTTGGCACTTCCACCACTCTAATTTCTTTGCACACCCTTGTTCATTATTGAATCTTGGAACCAAAGCCAGGATATGGGGAGGTCTGTCCGTCTGCTTTATTTCACCTAAGCAAACTCTGTGCTCCCTTGTTGGCTCAGGAAGCATTTACAAAAGTTGTTTAAAGAGCAATTGCTCTTCTTCACTGGGGATGCTAGTCTTTGCTCTGAATTTAAATCAGGTTTGTGATGCAGAAGGGAAATGTAGGGCTTCTGAGCTGTGTTTATCACCCAAGCACTGTTGATGGGCTTCACGGTGCCTCAGCAGAAGGAGGTCTCATCAGACTGGCTATGTGTTTAGGCAACTACAGAGCCCCCTATTCCTCTTCATCATTAAAATTGTGTATAGAAGAAAGAATTTGGTAGGTTTAAAAATACATAATGTAAATAACTTCTAAATGCTGTCAAGTAAATGCGATTGTATTGCTGAAATGAAGATCCTAGAGCCATATTGGTGATGAAAGCAAGTCCTGTGTCTACGGGAAAGAATTTAACAAATGAAGATTATAGGTCAACAAGTGGTGTCTACACTGCCTGTACTTGTTTTTGTTGTTGTCGTTAACTTTCTTGTGTGTTTTCCTATGAAGTCTCCTTCTTTTTATCTGTCTTGGCAGATGAAATCAGTAAATGTTACATTATCAAGTTTTATCTAAAAATGTCTTCCATTGATAGCGCGTTTATATCATGCCATAATAGCTCTTTGTACCAAAGCACTGAGAGCTGGGAAAATCCTAGCTAGTGAGTAAGCTTGCATTTTTAAAGTAGTAAAAAAGTTCTTTGTTCTGCAGCATCCTATTTTTAGAGGGAACTTAATTAAAGTGAGTAAGGAATTTTGAAATCTGGAATAGGAAAAAATGGGTCATTATTAATTATTATGTATATAATAAATCCAGGCGCTGTGGTCTTTCTTCACAATGCATGTATGTCTTTTCCTTCCTTACAGGCATTTTTCATTACCAAATGAATCTACTTCCCTCCTTGAAGGCCCTGGTTTAGCAGTTTACTGAACTGAGTATTAAGTAGTAAGCAGACAAGGAGTAGTTTTTTGGTGTTCTTTCTAGATATTTTTGAGAGTATTTGCATGCCGAATTAAACCCAATGTCCTTCAGAAATCCAGTTTCAGGAATGCACCTCTGCAGCTGCTTTTCCTCCTCCCAGCCCTTCAACACCTTCTCTCTTTTACCTGCTCCCTGTCCTTGTGCAGTCAAGGAACACGTGTTTCTGTAAATGGCAAGGTAAGGTTCCCAGGACTGTGGAGAATAATGTCCCCAGCTCATATTATCTCCAAGTGGTGTTCATATTCCCTAATCAATATAATTCAGCTTGGTGTTATCTTCCTGCCCCCCTTTTCTCCCTCTGACTCTTTTTCAGAATCAACGTTCCTCTTGCCAACCACTTTTCCCCCTTCTATTATCTTTCTCTCCATCACTCCCAGCTCCCGAATTTCCCTGTGACCTCCCCAGCTTGGTTCCCATCCTGTAGATAACTGGGTCCTATTGTGAGTTCCCTTCTGCCAAACCATCATCACTGCTGCTGCCATGTGTGAAAAAAAATGTGTCCCAGGCTCAGACAGGACAAAAGTGTGTCATGTGGGTCCTCCCTTTGCTTCTGAGTCCCTGGGGAAGAAAGTGTCCAGGTAAAGCAAAGCTGATTGGCCTTGATGAGAACAGCTCCCCTATAATTCCTGGACTTGGAGTAGCAAAACTTGTACCGTGCTTTCTACTCCTGTGTGAGACAAAAACACTGAAGAAAGTTGGATTAAAAAAAAAAAAAATTTTCCTAACTAGAAAATGAAAATGTATTTCCACGTTTTTAGCTAATTTTAGAAACCCCAGGCTTGATTGCTATCTCTTTTGAGAAATGGGGAAACACCAGGATATGAGGTTTTCTTCTCTCTGTACACTTCAGTTGGAGTTCAGCAATGTTTGAGCTTTCCACAAAGATTTCCGAAATAATTTGTTTTAACTATGCTATATTGGTTAAGAGATTACCATTACGATTCTTCTGGTTATACAGGGATCACTAAACTGCCAGGGCCAGACTGGTTTGTGCTATTCAGTATCCTGTTTTTAGACTCATAATTCTAGGATTATTCCCTGTGACATCCTGTCAAATGACTTCAGTTTGGACTCTTGTAAATTATGCCCCTTGGGTTTCTCCGAGTGCCTACAAATAGACAGGAAATGTTCAGCAGTAATTAAAGCACATCAATATACACTGTCAAGAAGCTGCCGTATTTAAAACTACAGGTGGAGAGATCTTAGGAATGGAAAAATTGGCTAAGTAAACTAATTATGATGTTTATTTTTAGGATAGAGAAGCGAACTATAAATACAATACCTATAACAGATTTATATAATACAATGCATTTACAGGAATGAAAAAGAAAATAAAGGACAAATAAGTGCTAGAAGAGTCTGCATTTTTCCTCATAAAACCCCAGTTTAGTTTAATTGTATGTATTAACTACTATATGACTACTAAAGTGTAAAATTAAATGCAAAAAGAAAGACAAGAAAATTAAGTTTTTACTGTGGTCCAATATTAGCCTTTTTTCACTTGGCTGTTGTTTTTTCCATATGTGACTTATGCACTTGTAATGGTATAACAAGTAAAGAGATTATTACCAGCTTTTCTCTAAAAGGTGAAATGCAATCCCTCCGTAGGCCAAAATTTTTGTCGGTGGCAAATATCGGTCTCAAATTGTTGTTTTGAGTCTTCAAGTTTGTAACTGATGGCTTCACAGAAAGGACATTTAATCCATTCTTACATGGCATTAAAAGACTTTCTAATGTTACCAATGGAGAGCAACAAACTGTTGAGAGGGAAGGAAAAAAAAAAAAAAAAAAAGAAAAGGAAAATAATGTATCTTGGAACTGGTTGTTTTTCCCTCCAAAAATGTGCAGAAATGTCTGATAGATCCAGAGGTGGAGGTCATGGTTTGCACATGCAGTGGTGCATCTTGTCAAACCATCAACAGATGCTTTGCTTACTCTAAAGAGCAGTAGTTTAACATTTTTTGTGCCATAGTGCAGATTCTTGTTTGCTTTGCTCTTCACAAGGTTCAAGAAGAACACTTTCAGAGCTGAAAAGTCTACCTCAGGGGCCACGTCCTTTGTTCGCTTGTCTCTGCTTTTGGATCAAGTGGGAGTAACTTATGTTGAAAAAAAAGAAAAAGAAACCAAAACCAACAGCCTTTGCTTTGAATGGTCTGTCCAGGAATGAGTTAGCCACAGCCCTGCTTCTTGTGATTTCTCACTTTGGGGTTCTTGAACACAAAAAGAAAAGTAGTTGAGCAGGAAAACTTTGTGGTGTTTCAGGTTTCTAGAGCCTGTTGCTGCAATCCCTGATGTCAATGTGTGTCACGTCTCTGCTCTGGCCGTGTCGGGTTGGACTTGAAGCCGGCAACTGTGGGTTTACTGAGTGAGCTCCCAAAGCCCAAATTTTCAAACTGCTCTTGGTTCTTTTGGGGGGGGGGGAGTGGGAGGACAGAAAGAAAGTTATTGTAGCCAAGTTTTAAAACTGGAAGCAAGTTTCAAAAGGCCTTAACTTCAAGGGATGTGGCTTCAGGTGCTGGTTTATTTTAGAGATAGTGGCTGGTGACAGGCACGTTTAGATCTGTAGTCACTCTGTCTCCTAAACTCTGGAGTCAGGGCTCAGATTTGGTGGGATAATTTAGATCTTTCTTTCTTTTTCTTTCTATTTGTTATACGTGCATAAAACTTCTAAGTGTTTCACAAGGGCACATACACATGCCATAAATACCTGCTGCAGACATTCCCTGCTGCCTGTAGACGCCAACGTTAAGCTTGCCAACCTATTTCCCTGATCTAGGCTTCACGATGACTGCTCAGATACATTTAAGTAAAATGATAGACTAGAGTTCAACCAAGAAGTGTTGAGATAATTTCATTCCGTAAGGGAAGAAACAAGATTAAAATCCAGAAGGGACTCCCCTCCCTTCCCCATTTCTCCAGAATTACCATCAGCCATGAGATTATCTTAAGGGTTTCATGTAGATGCTCAAGCCGAAAGCGTGCCACAAACAACCTACCCTTGAACGCAACGAGTCTATCATTCATTCAAACAAACAAAACCCCTTCTGAGCCTAATATCCTTAGTGTCATCGTTAATTATAATATGCAATCATAACCATTTTGGAGGTAGACCTGGGGTTAATTTGGCCAAACAACTGCTGATGGCTAACAGTGGCCTATTCAAGTGTAGGAAAATGATCCCCTGTAGTTCCTACGTGTATGACGGAAGTAATATATTGTGTTCTTTTTTCCTACAGGCTGCGTGCCAAGGTATTAGTTTTCCCCGAGACTCTGATTCACAATAACTGGATACTTTTAGTTCTATCTCTTTTTTTTTTTTTTTTTTTATGAACAGGTGGATGGGAAATCATTTTGGCATAAAATAAATAGGGAGAGGTGCTGCAATGAGTTGTCTCTGTGTTAAGGGCTTGCTGCCAATGGTGTGTTTTTTTTTTTTTCTTCTTCCCCCCCGCCCCAGTTTTCTTTTTATAGCAGGCTTTGAAACAATATGTGGGTTTCTTTTGTAAGAAAGAGAATGAAGAAGGGGCCTTTTGTGGCATTCGGTTGTGTCGCTCTCCTTCTACCTTGACAGTAACCCTGTAAAACCAATCTTAGTGAAACCCCAGAAGTAGGAGAAGACGTGGCAAAATCCTAGATCAGCTCTGCTTTTGTGTTTGAGCCTCCATACAGCAGCTAGGGGGTATTACAATATTTACATATATGCTAATATACTTATAAAATGGAGGGGAGGATGTTGATTGAGAAACAAAAGTAATGTCTTTTTCTGTTTCACAGCTGCACAGGGTATTCAGTTTTGAGGGCAACAGTTTTAAATGGTGAAACTTTAAAATATTCCTACAGCATTTGATCAGATAGGCCTGCAGGATGCATCCCTATTAAATTGACTGCATGCCCATTTATTTGATCCCCTTTACTGACACCCCAAAATAAGTTGTTTGGATACAAAGTTATAAATGGAAATAAGTGGATCCATTAGGTTCCTTTCCAGTGGCAAATTGATAAGTGTTGGCCAAAATAACTTCAATAAACCAGCTGATTCTTCATATAGTGGGAGGCTGAATAAAATTGAAGTGTACAGCAACCAGTTTCCCCAATTCCAGGCAACCAATCACGCGTTTTAACTACAGTGAATTGAACTGGTTCAAAGTAACAGAAGGAAAAATTAAAAGTATATCTGAATGATGGTATCCATTGTTTCTCTTCTCTGTTTAAGGATTATTGTCTGAAAGAAGAGAAAGGGTAGATACTGTATCTGAGAGAAAGCTAGAACAAGGTAGTAAGATGATGGAAGGTGAAAAAAGACATAGTTGGAGGATATTTCAATTTTAAAACATTATTGCCCATGTACTAGCTTCAAGGAAATATGCACAGGCATAAATGTCTAATTTTAATGAAAGAAAAGAGTCGATTCACACATGGGCAGTAGCAATGTAACTTATTTTATAATAGCAAGAGCCAAGCATATGGTATTCATCATTAGCAGTAGCAGCAGAAGCAGTTTCTGCTGGGCTGTGGCTGGATAACACTGCTCTCGCCAGGGTCCCCACCTCCCCAGTGGTGGTGATGCCACGGCACTGCTCCGATAAACCCTGGTGTCTCCTGGCCCTCCATGTCCTCTCTGAGACTCCACCCCATCAGCTGCTCTTGTATCTCCTGCCATTCGGTCCTTGTGGTCTCCTCAAGGAAACAAGTTCCCTAACTAATAGTGTTTTACCTTTGTTTGCCCTGTTCTCATACTACTCTTTATGAGCTTTCTTAATCTACAGGACTATTAGGTCTATCTGAAGAAACACTTATAGGACCAAGAGAGCTTTTTATTTATGTTTCCCACCTCTTGTCTTAGCGATTGGCTGGGCTGCTCGGAGACCTGAATCAAAACCTGAAGTTGTCAGCTCGCTGAAGTGGTGAGCAGCTTTTACAATGTCTTTAACGTTCACCATTATCATTATGCTCACGCTGTACAACAGCAGCTAAGCATCGATTTGATAGTCACAGCGATCATCTGTATTTCTCTATAGCTTTCAAAATGTTCCTCTAAAATACAAACGTTTGGCAACGCATCAGGATCGAGACAAATGTTTAATATCCACGTTACTAATGGTAAAACTGAGATGCAGCTTGGCTGATGTGGCTAAAGCCAAGTGTGTTTTGCTGTGAGAAGGCTCTTGAATTGGGTAGCACACCCACTTGGTTCCTGTTGCCCCAAACCATGCTGTCAAAGTGGCCAAACTTTTAGCCTTCCTGAAAATCCAGTTCACTTACTGGTAACTTTAGATGTGCTCTTGGCAGTTATTGTGGGTCCGTGGTAAATTACACTCGAGAGGAGAGGAAGTTTATACGGCTATTGGTATTCAGATAGCAGGTTGTGAGGCAAACCTTTTGCTGACTTGTGATGGGTTTTGGAGTGGGAAAAGTTGAGCTCTGTGCTTTATTATATTTGTAGATATTTAGAAATAGGAAATCAGACACGTGTAGATGACACAAAAGAGCACCTCAAACATAGAGTAGAAACTACAGAATAAAAAGATGCACAGCATCTAGTTGATGGGCTGTAAACCCTTCAAAACCATTATTACCCATTGACATTCTCCTTTGCAACCTTTATTCTTATTATAAGTCCCTCTGTTCATTTCTGCATTTGTTTAAGCTGCTGAGTGGGATGAATCTGGTTTGTGAGCGCTCCGTTGTTGTTGTCCTCAAAATTCCAATTCAGTTTGTACTTTTTTTTTTTTACCAAGTCCCTTGATATTGCATAAAATATTGTTATGTTATGCTGTTACTAGATTGTGTCAAATCAAGAAAATAATTGGAAGCTACCATTCATCTCAGAATATTTTAATTAGTGGATTTCTTTATCTGTCTTTAAATTACTAATAATTTCCTCCTTGAAACTAGAAAAAATGGAGGGCCTCATTAATTTTGTCTCTATATTGTACTTTAGCACTTCTAGAAATATGAGTTTGTTACTGAAACATGAGTTTTACTTTCAGTACCATACATTTACATTCCAGCCTCCCTTTCTGCCACCCCTCAGTTTTCCATATGAAATACAATGCTTCAGTCTTTTCATTTTCTTTAAGGCTGGTCCATAATGATGATACAACTATGTGAATACTAATATCTGTATTTTGTATTCTCTACAGTGAAGGCAACATCATTTTTGTTCTTTAAATATGTACAAGAGTTTATTGCTTTTATGAAATATTGGAAGAATGCAAAGATGAAAAGTTTAGTAGTTTGGTAAGAAAGCCAAAATCCAAACAATGCTTCAAAGGTTTTTAAAATAAATCTTTATGTCGGTGTTGACAAAACTCTGGATAATTAAGTTGAAGTAGTACCACGTAAAATGAATTTTCCATTTAGAGACACTTTCAAAAACACAATTACATCCATATTTGGCCAAACTGTTATCCTATCTGAGGCCACCTAGATGCAGAGCAAGCAAAATCCTCTTGGGCTAAATTAAAGGACCAGCCTCTACCCAGAGCTTGAGGGACCTTTGGGACTCCTCTGGCTTCCCAGGAATCTTCCCACTCACACATAAGTTTACAGAGAAGTTGCTGGCAGAACAGGACTTTATTATTTTTTCCATAGTACAACTTATCCTAAATCCTTCAAGGTGGAAGGATTTCTTAATTTCTGCTTTTGACCACTTTGTTCTCCTAAACTTGGGTATCTGGCTGGCCAAGCCAAAGTCTTAGGGATTGCCTGACCAAGGACTGAAAGTCATTAGCACAACAAATTACTAGTCTAGGGCAACTTTTAGATTTTATTTTTTTAATGACAGGGTTTTTTTCTCCTTTATTTCTCCTGGATTCTTTTGTGTTTTCAATCCTTGTAAATGTTCATGAGAAAAAACTGAACAGACTTGAGTTTTAATTTGAAAAGGAGGATATCTTGGGTCCAGTCTCTGTGTTTAGGTGATGATGAATGCTCATCTAGGACAACTCTTTATGATCCTCCAAGGAGGATAGTAGCTTCTACCTGTCAGGCCCGCAGCCTGTAACAAAGCAGGAGCAAGCTAATTAAGATAATTAATGACATTGGAAATGTGAAAAAGGCTGTGGAAAGTGGGGAAGAGAAGGGGGTTCACTTGCAATTCTAAGGATATGACTTCCTATCCCTTCCTGCACCCTTTGGATGAAGATGCCATGTTTGCCCTGGATTTGCTCCTCCTGGGCCTGAAGTTGCTGCTGGCGTCCTGCAGAGAGGAAGAGGAGGGTGATGAGGCTGACAAGAGCCGGGGCGGGGGGGGGGGTTCGTCTGCCCTGCTCTTGCCCCTGGGAGGAGGAGGCTCAGCACCTTTGATTTTCAAATTGGTAGCTGCAAAGGATGGGATGAGCACTTTGGACATTTGGTAGGAGCAGGCAGATTTTACCAATTTATGTTGCCAAGCTACATACCACAAATGTGTCTGTAAGCCCGGAGAAATAAATATGACTGCAGCTTTGTTTATAAGTGGCATAAAACCAACAAAGACAGACAGTCAACCAGCTTTTATAAATTATAATTTTTAACTGAAAACATAATATGAGGTCAAGACTGCTGCTCTTGTTTCCAGGATTTTTTTTTTTTCGGTTCACTGATATTTTTACCTTTCCTTCCCTTGTTCACTTTTCCCTTTGTTAAAATGTACAGAGCAGAATTAAATGAGGAATAAGGAGTGTGATCCTAAACAGCAGGAGAAGAGTGCAAATTAATTTATGTGATATTTTAACTTTTAGAGCAACGTAAGGTTTTCCAGATGTGAAAGGTGTGCAGCCCTTGAGCTTCTGTTGCTGTATTTTGCGTCTTCAGCTGGAGGAATGTTTGTGAGGAGCCAAAATGGCCTTTGCAGCACATGGGGGAACACAGATTTTAAATTAGTTGTTTAAATTAAACAAAGCCCTAATAGCAATTTTTACTGCTGGAAAATTATCCAAAATTCGAAGGTGCAGTGCTTGTATTACTGACATTGGTAGTCGATGGAGGAATTTGTCTGAACTTTTACCAAATAATCTCAACTGTTTATTTAAATTGAACAATATTTGCTTTTGTTGTTTGTCGTGCACATGCCCTCCCTAAGATTTTTTTTTTTTAAGCTTTTACGGCTTTTATTGCTGCCTAATCCCTTTAAATGTACTGTATATCACATTTATGAAATGTGTGTGTACCAGAAAGAAGCAGACGACTTTGTTTTTAAACAAAGACCCCAGGATAAGGGGCAATGTTTTTCCCCTCACAGGTGATGGAGTACGTACAAAGAATGCAGCGGATAATGGCAGTCCTGTCCTCTGAACAGATGGTGATGGTCCTGTTGCTAGGATAAGGCCTGAAGAATTTAGTTTTTAATTCCACATTATTTGCCTCGGTGCCATGAATATCCCTAGGTTTCCTCAGGCAAAAATACAACAAATACACAGAAAGAGAAAGAGAAGTGACATGTGGATAGAAAAGGAGACGGAGCACGGGAAAGGACTGGAGCCAGGTCAATAGAAGCTTTTGGGAAAATGTCTGCTCAGCTGTCTGCAATCACCTGGGTTTGAAAGGCAGGCAGGAAGGAAGATTGGTTTGGCATGAGAACGAGGCCTTTGATGCTTTAGATACCACAGAGAAAAATACGCATTTCTTCCCATTAGAAGTCTGTTGACTTTCCTAATTAAGATAAACATGTTTCTGAAGAAGTTAGCTCTCACAGTACTACATTTGTAAAAACAACCATGCTTTTAAAATATATACACAGACAAGGACGTGTGCCAAGAACTAGTGCTGGTGTGGTCTTACAAATCACTTTACAGGAATATTTTTAAATCATTGCCTTATTTAAAAGTGAGCGAATTTCATTCCCTCCAGTCAATTAAATATCTAATTTCAACTCAAGTAGATAATAACCAAAGTATTTTTATATAAATGAATGAACAGTTAGAAAACTGTTAAACACACAGCCCTCAAGCATGAAAAATATATTCGCTTAACTGTTTTATTCTTTTATCGCTAATTTACTACAGAGATTTTGCACTTACATCATTTTAGTTTGTGGCACTGGGGGAAAGAAATCTTATTTCAAAAAGATTAATTCAGACTGAAACTCTCAAGGATCCCCGTGCCACCTGAATTATTCCACCAGCCACGTTATGTATGTGGTGGACAGTGCTGATTGACAGTTGTGATTTTCCCACAGTGGCTGTTTTGCAAGAGAAGCATGTGACAACTTCCAGTGACCCAGTCCCCATAACAAAGCATGTGCAAAAATGTCAAAAAAAATTGTTGAATTCATAACAGGACACAGTGCCCGTACAGAGGTGCAAAGCCTGAAGTTTTGGGGGATTAATTGTAATATTCTATTCTTTCTAGGTGCCTGCCCGAAGCCAGACCCTACCAAGGGATGTGAAGGAGCCCCCAAATCATTTACACCCGTTGTCGGATGCTCTGTGATTGGTGAGTGTCTTGCTCAATTTGTTGATTCCACCTCCGCAGTGGTTCTGCCAACTGGGACGTGATCCACGCCATCCACGTTGTGCTCTATCGCATAACAATGTAGTGAAAAAAAAATATCACGTGATGCAAACATCTCATGTTTGGTGCCTGCAAAT
This sequence comes from Gallinago undulata, assembly GCA_026546715.1. NCBI lineage: Eukaryota > Metazoa > Chordata > Aves > Charadriiformes > Scolopacidae > Gallinago > Gallinago undulata. The sequence goes on along the minus strand of JAOTQQ010000079.1, from coordinate 3,929,354 downwards.
AAATTGAGAAAAGTCTGGGGGAGAGTATATGGGACAGAAAACATATTGTGTTTGCCAAAATACACCATAAACTTTACTTATGCGTGTGTGCATACATATGTATAATTCATGCCTTTATCCTTAAAAATCAACAAAATTAAATTTTGTCAATAACAAAAAAAAAGTTATGCTTCAATAAAAGAGTTTCAAAATTTGCTCAGTTGGAACAGATGCTTTTGCAGGTCTCCATACAATTGCTGTTTTCGTTATGTGTCCGAACTCCTTCAAAAGTAATATAAAATGGATCAGAATTTATTGATATTTGACTGTCTGCGTACCACATTGTCTTGGAACCAACCTCACAAGCTCCAAACAGGCAAGGAAACACATTTTCCCCTTTCGCTGATCTATTCTTATCTTTCTAATAGTTCCCCAGCACGCCTTCATTTTTTACTTCTATCTCTTGGGTGAGATTGGTGATCAGTTCATAGACTTCTCCCACCGTCTTCAGTATCTTGAAAATATCCAACCATCTGTTTTGTCTTCTTTCTTAGCATCTATAGATGCTGCCTGGGTGTTCTCAGTTCTCATTCTTCTGGGGTACAGTTGCTTGTTCTACCACCTTCAGAGAATTAATAGGCTTTTACTTAGCATTAGATGCTCATAAGAGATGTCCCAAACGCAGACAGCATTTAACTGTCCAGGGGACATAACTCCAAAAGTTAGATGCTTTAGAGAGGCTGCTGAGTAGATGTATACTTCAATCTATTGTACAAAATGAGGAGGTGAATTTGGTTCCCGGCCCTTCGTGTGTAAATAAATAAATAATAATACCTCCGAAACTTGATCGGAGATGAAAGAAACCATTTCCTTCAGAGAGTCAGAGAAGTGGTTTCCCATGCCGTGTGCTTTATGATACACACAGAAGCCTTTTGTGGCTCCTGTTGTTTATCCTTCATATTGCAAGGAGGAGTCAGACGCATGCCTTAAAATGAGATAATGTGTCACTTCTGACATTTCTCTTTTTTTTTCTATAGCTTGTGTTCTTTCTTTTAAATACTGGCTGTTCTTTTAGAAGCCCGTTATGAAGAAAGATATGTATGCTATTGCTCTTAATTCCTGGTTCATAAAGTATCATACACTTTTATCTTTATAGATTATCAGAATGGAATCTAAGTTGAGAATAAAATAAATATTTTCACCAAGTTTTGATAAGAATTTCCTTAAAAATAGGCTGAATTTTCTTTGCTTTCTAATCTTACACCATTTTTTTCATAGGAAAGCAAAAGGTGCCATTGGCACAGCTACCTCTTGTAATGAAACACATAGATTTCTCTTCTACTTATTTTATTTCTCACATTCATCATTCATATTTAATGCCACAGGCATTTGACTTCTTAATTCCCTATATTGAATTTAAGAGGCATGCCCAGCATGCACACCACTTTAATGACTTGTAATTCTTCTTCATTGATGACACCCTTTTTCACCTGAAAAACTTGTGGTGCAAAACTTCCTCTCGCATCTGCGATGTAGTCAGTATCCTCAACGAGGTGGTGACGGCTGAGGAACTGAACGCCTGGAAAGTGTAAGGTGCTAACTTTAAATGCTTCTTGGTTCGAGAGGAAGATATTGGCCTAAGGGTTTTTTTTTTGTTGATATATATATCTTTTTCTTGTAGTTGAACCTCAGCCATTGACTTCTCTCCTGTGGGCTCGAGAACACGTCTCTTTGCTTTGTCACTCTCCTTTTGTGAGCCAAATTTCAAGTAATAGAAAACTCTTTTACCCAAAGCTAATTAGCGTTGATCTACTGAATAGGTTTGCCAACAATATTTTTCAACAGAAAGGTTTCGTAGACTTCAGCAGGACTAGCAGATCATATGAATGACAAATTACAGTGACTGACGTCAGTATTTTGATCTAAGATATGATGGGCTAAGCATTACCCTGAACATAATTTTTACAAATATCTCACAGGAGTGTCACAGTTAGGGTTTGTTGTTTGTAAGAGCTTAAAATTTTGGAATAAAATATTTTGTAGAACTGGAAAGTATTAAGGCCGTTATAAAAACATTACACCTTTCCAGGTTTTCAAAGCATTTTAGAAATATTTACTAACCCTCATAGCCCTGAAGCATGGGTAGTCTTATCTTTTATTGATTTCCCAAATGGGTAGACTGAGACATTGAAGAGTTATGGTTTGCTAACTGTGAACACTCTGATAGCCAAATGCAATGTCTGCAGGAAAACAAAAATTGACACTGAATTTCCCTCTAACTGCTACAAGGAAACCTTCTGGAGAGTTTCCCCCCTGGTGCTCTCAGGAAAGCAGAAGGAAAGAGCAGAGAGAGAGAGATGAAGTTCGGGGGGGCTACAGGAGAGACGGAGAGAGACTCTTTATGAGGGGTACTGGTTTTATACTGAAAGAGGGGAGATATAGATTAGATCTCAGGAAGAAATTCTGCACTTTGAGGGTGATGAAACACTGGAATAGGTTTCCCAGAGAAGCTGTGGCTGTCCCATCCCTGGAGGGGATCATGGCCAGGTTGGATGGGCCTTTGAGTAACCTCGTCTGGTGGGAGGTGTCCCTGCCCAGGGCAGGGGGGTTAGAACTGGATGATCTTTAAGGCCCCTTTGAACCTGAACCATTCTATGTTTCTAAATTGCCTGGTCATTCAAGGAGATGGTACCTGAATGAAAGCAGGAGAACACGGATGTGTTTTGCAATTAAACTTAACTCCATTCAAAATTTGCCCAAAGTGTGTGTCCTTCATGGAGATAGGTGGAGTGTGGATGGAGAGGGAGAAGATTTTCAGAAGAGGAGGGCTAGGGAGGAGAGTGGAATGGGTCCAGTTTGGTTTCCCAGGTAGACTTCAGGTTAGGCAATAGAAGACTGAACATGCTTTTTGAAGAGCATTAAACTATTTGCTGTCTCAGCAGCATGTTTGCTGGGCTCCTTTTTCTCCCCTGGTATGAAATACTGTGAAACATTTTACTGTCTGACAGTGACCTCTCTGTATGTGGCTTCTTCGTGTCTGCATGTCCAACACAGTAAAACCACACCTATCTTGCTATAAAAAGGCTTTATTCATTGTCAGGATGTAGTGAACAGGAGGAGAGGTGGTGGTTACCCAGGTACTGGTCCTTTTCCATGTAACACCAATTTTTCAAGAAGACCCAGGAAGTGAAAGAAGTTATACTTGAGTGAATGCAATGGCCATAAGAAAATGAGAATTATTCTGTTGTTGAATGGTGATTTAACCTTACCCTTTGTAATATCCTTTTAAGTTTTCCTTAGGATATATTCCAAAGGTATTAAAAATAAATAAATAATGGTACATATTGCAAAAGGTCTTCAAACATTTCAGCACAGAAGCACAAAACTTATGTCTAGGAGGGGTTTCAGAGGTCATCTAGTTCTAACTCCTGTCCCAAGGCAGAAGCAGCTCTAAAACAGACTTCAGTTATCAGGTGGTTTTTTTTTTTTTCCCCCTTGGAAATCTTCCATTATTTTTATAACTTTCCAATAATTCTTTTTTTTCTTCTTCTCTGAAGATCTTAACGTATTTAGTGTTCCGATTTCTCTTTAGTAGTTAGAAATGTCTCAGAAAGTGATTATTAATAAATCATTAAAGGTTTGCATCTCATTTCTTTTCCTTGCTGCTTTACTACTCTGTATTTTCAACCGTAGTACAAAGTCACTCTGAAAATATAAAGAGGAATTTTTTACAGCAGAGTCGAATCTAAATGATGAGGGCAAACCTACAGATTTATTTTTTTTTCTTTACCTGTAATACTCTTTATTATTCAAACTATTTGCTTAGATAAGATTTCTTAGCCTGATCTTGTTTTATCTGGCATCTAAGAAGAAGAAATAACTGCATGCAGAGCTTTACAAATTGCATATCTAGAAAGAACACGGAGTCACTTCACCAATAGGGCTTTCCAGGGAATAGGGAATAGCAAGGTTGAATATAACGCTTGATAACTACAGATATTTTCAGCAGCACCAAAGGGGAGGTATGGGGAGTGATGAAAAAACTTATGAAAGGTAAACGGACCATAATTCATACTAAATATCTCCCCTTGTGCAGAAGCTCTTTTTAAATTACTCAGATAAATGAGCTCATTTATGGAATATTTTGTACTGCATGAACTTATATGGGCACCTGTCATGTATATATATTTTTAGTACTGAACTCATATAGATGGCTTAAAGTCCCCCTTGCCCTTTAGTAAATTTAAATCTCCCACAAAGCTGCTGTACAGTAGTCATAAAGAAACATTTATGGTTCAACATAATTTCCCTTCATTTCTTTTTCTCTTTCTTTAAAAAAAAAGGCAGTTTAAAAGTAATAAAGCACTTCCTTCTGTAAATCTTTGATCTTTTTTCTTCCTAAGGGAAGATTAATTTGTAAATATGCTAATGGATTTGTATAATATGAAACCTTCATAAGAAAAACTACATTAGTTCATATGAATGAACACATCTATCTTATTCAATTTATAAACTAATGGCTGAGAGCATCAACACTGCGTTCTGCTTGGTCTCATGTCCAAAACAACTGCTTGCATTTCTAAGAAAACACAGAATTTTACAAAAAAATGTGTTAAATGGCACCAATTTTGTCACCTCTGACTTTTTTTTTCTTTAATTTTATTTTTTCTTTGGTTGCAGTCGTGAGGTTTGCTGTTGTTCCAGCAAGATGAATACCCTGATCTGAAGAAGTCCAATGTGATATGAGCTGCTCTATGTGGACATAAGGTACCCAGCCACATGCTCTCCTAATAAATCCCACTGGTTTCCATCAAGGTGCTGATGTCCGTACAGTGATCACTCAGATGGAGACCCCCAGAAACTGCAGGACCAAGGCTGCCATGGTAGCTGACTGTTCATCTAGGTTGCTTACCCAAGCTGAGAATTTGACCCTAGCCAGGACCTCACTGGGTTGGTGATGTTGTCACTTTTCCTTCCGGTTAGAAGTCTTGGAGGACTTTGGTCCCACCAGCCTCTCCCTACCTCCTCAGCCATTGTGGCTGCAGTGAGGGCAGAGGGCAAAACTGACCTCCCTGCTCCATGGCAGGAGGGGAAAGGATGTGGACAATGTCTTCAAGTGGGACTTGTTCAGCCTGGAGAAGAGAAAGCTCCAGGGAGACGTAATTACAACCTTCTAGTACCTAAAAGGGGCCTACAGGAACAATGGGAAACAAACCTTTTAGCAGGGTCTGTAGGGCTAGGACAAGGGCTTATGGATTTAAACTAAAAGAGGGGAGATTTAAACTAGATATAAGGAAGAAATTTTTTACAGTGAGGGTGGTGAAACGCTGGCACAGGTTGCCCAGAGAGGTGGTAGATACCCCATTCCTGGAAACATTCCAGGGTAAGGTTGGACAGGGCTCTGAGCAACCTGATGTAGTTGAAGATGTCCCTGCTCATGGCAAGGGCGTTGGACTAGATGACCCTTAAAGGTCCCTTCCAACCCAAACTATTCTATGATTCATGTTGGGGATTCACCACCAATGGAGGTTCAGTGAAAAGTGGCTTGCTGGAACCTCTTCTTGCTCTTATTTATATCCTGGGTGCCTTCAGACATTTCAGAGTTCCATTCACGTTCCCTTTTGCTCCCTGAACCCACAGTTCAAATCCTTCCTTGATTTATGCCAGTGCTTAGCCGGGAAGCCAGGGAGGCCTTCCAGCCCTACCTGCCAGAAATGCCATGGGATGTCTACTGCATTTCCTGCATAGGGAGAGGTGGGAATGGAGATGAGGAGGACATAGAGAGGATGGGTAGAGCCTACTGTGCCCATCCTTTTCTTTCTGCCAGTCTCTTTGCTATTTAATTTTCTCCATGCTCCTTCTCTCCTGGTTTCCCTTTGCCTCTTTTCTTTCCTGAACCCAACCATACTAATAGAAACTTGGCACTGAATTAAATCAAGGAGATATAAAAATCCAAGCCTGTGTCTTGATCCAACAGGGCTGAGCTGTATGATGGTGTGGTCACCCCGTGGCACCCGAGCCCACAGGGAAATGCTCTTCTTAGCCATGGGCTCACGTCTCTGCTGATCCATAAGGAAGAAGCTTATGTGTTTTGTTTATAATCCCTTAAATATATGCCATATATTTTGACCAAAAGAGCGTGGGTAGGATTTAAATTGATTTTGAAGCTAGTTCCTAATTTTGATCCAAATTTTCTCTTCAGAATGAAGCTGAGTGCCGGAAGAAGGCTAAGTGGTGACCCTGAACCTCGAAGTTTTATACGGGGTTTTTTCAGTGTCATCGGCCTGGTTTATTAAGGTATGGAATAGACATCTTGAACTTCAAGCCAGCATAGTCAATGAAGGACTCGTTTGATGTGCTTGCGGTCGGCAGCGCCGAGGAGGGGCGTCGTTAGCAGCTTCGGCGGTGGTGTTTTTCCCAAGGGCTGACAGATTTGTGTCCGGCTCCATCGCGGGGCTTTCATCCTGCCTAGCCATAAACAAAAGGTGTGCATTTCTTCAGGCGTGGAGCTCGCTGAGATGCCTGCCCGCCCGCCGTCGTCCCGACCGCTTCCCTCGTTTGATGCTCTCACGCTCTGGATAAGAATAGAATTGTAATGTGTACCTTAAGGCTGGAGAAGAAGGAGCACAAGGAGGCAATCCAGGGCTGATTTCTAATGGGGGTGGGTGGGAAGGAAGCGTCAAACACTGCTCAGAATAGATGAATATTATAAAGGGGCCTGGAAAGATCAGAAATAAGAGAGATTCAGATCTCTCTTTTTTATTTTCTTTTTTCTTTTTTCCTTTTCCTCTCCAGGAAATTCTTTCCAGTGCTTCTCAATAATAGTGGGGATAGAGGGGGAGCAGAGCAAAACTGGTGGGAGAGATAGAGCAGTTGTAAGAGTTGTAAGGAACAGAGATTCAGACGTAAGCTTGCAATGTGATATAGACTGTTCTCCTTTTAAAAGAAAAGGCAGGGAGCGGAGGGAGGTTTAGGCTTTTCTCTACCAAAGTTTTCTTCCCAACAGTCAAAAATAATAGAAAGTAGGCATAGAAGAGATCTGTTAATTGATCTTGTCCATTTCTTGCCCAACACAGGGTTATTCCCTGCAGCATATTTACTAGTGCTGAGTTCAGCTTTGTTTTTAAAACCTCCACAGTGACAATTTCCCGAGGGAAGTGGTGAAAGCCTGACTCTACAGCCTACTACATCTCCTTGTCGATCTGCTTCGCAGAGGGAAAGTCTCACAACCAGGAAATATTTTCTGACATCCAGCGTACCTCCCCCCCTCTTCTTTCCTTTTTTTTTTTTTAAAAATTCTGTCGTATTAATTCTATTTATACTCTTCTGTATCATCCAAAAAACTGTCCTTCCAGGAGCACCACGCGTTAGTTTATAACACCAGAAGGCTGCATTATTGAGATAGAGGTTTGCCTCATGCTGACACTGATCTCTCAAAATTAAGGCATAATTTTACCTACCTGACCCATCACTGGCTCATCAGTAGTTGATAAATAACCTCCTTAATTTCAGTTTTGATTTGGCTACCTGCATTTTCCCTGCCTCTAAAATGGAGATAGCCTGCATGAAACAGAACCAAGAAATCAGTAGTATGAATCCTTAGCACTTTTTAAAATTTATTTTCTGATCTGGACCTTTTTTTTCTTGCTTCACTTTATCAATAGATGCCTATGTGGAAAGCATGTCCCTTTTCATTGCCTTTCTCCCCCCCTCCTAATCTTAGCACTAGATCATGATTTGGTCAGAGTCCTATTTAAATAGTTTTAGGGTTGCCAACATGGTGTGTTCTGATATTCAGATCTCATAATCCAATTTTGAAATTAAAGAGCTTGGGGCAAAAACACTCGCACAACTGAAATGCATGTTTTTGAGCACTGAGCCAGTGTTTTCTTAAGAAAAATATACCAAATCTCCTCTTTCTCTTGCCAATTAATATAAAAAAGTATCATGCACAAAATCTTCCTTTTTAACTTGTGCCCCATGTGAGGACAACAGACAGCGGATATTTAAGCTGGACTATGATTTCAGGCAAGGTATCTGAATTCCAGCTGAATACAGAAAATATGCAGAACAGCAACTGATTTATAGCCCCTCATTTGCTCTCTTAACAGAATGATGTTCTCTGTATCCCCAGCAATAAAAGCAACAGCAAGGAAAAAAAATAAGTCTTTTAAAAAAAATTTTTCCCTTCCCCCTGCACCCCCAAGGTTTTTCTCCCCTCTGCCCAAGTCATTATTTTAAGTTTCTCAGTATTAAATCTAAAGGTTCATCAACTCACATCTTTACAACTCTGTCTTTCTGTATACAGGACCCTGTCTGCCTGTTTCCTCTATTGCACTATTTTGTTTGTACTACTGTAATCATTTTGCTGGCCCAGATCTGTGTGGGTGTGCTGGCAGCTTTACAACAAAGTTACATGGGAACTGAGTTAAGGTTGAATATTTATTAGAAGAAGCCATCTGGCGTCAGGCTGTCTGTACAGGGGGGCTTATTTCTTTAGTAGTCTCTCCTTTTTCTTTCGAGCTCTTCCTCCCTCTCTCTCCGTTTCTCATTTACGCGCCGCATATATGTGAAAAGTGGAACACACATCTTGACATATTGATTTGATTCTTGATATTTATAGCAATTAACCCTGCTCGTGTGATTATCCTTGTCCCCTCGCCCCATACCTCTCTCTCTCTCTCTTTCTCCCTCTCGTTCCCCGTGGTGGGGGGATGCTCGGGGCTGGTTCCCGCGGTGGCAGCCCCACGGATGCTGCAGGGCTCCTGCCGTAGCCGCTTCCCATAGGTTCTGGGCAGCTATAGTTTTGCTTAAAACATCTCCTCTCCTGCGCCTTCCACACTTTCCCTCCTCCAGCTCGTGAGCTCATAAAAGAGTGCTGCGCTCTGAAAACTCCCGACTCACCATATTAAACAAACTAGCCAAGCAGAAGGGTGTCCGTGCTATTTCACCATTTGTATGACATAGCCGGGGCTTCAAAGTGCAGCACTAAATTGCCAAAAGATGTTTACTTTACTTGCTTAAGAGCTCCTCGTAATTCAATTGTTCTCTCTCCCGCAGTAGACACACACATGCATCCTGAGAGCCGTGCTCTTGTGAGCTCCCACTAGTTATTTACCCACGGGGTTTCCTCCCTTGTTTTTTGCAGAGTGGTAGACTTTTTGTATTTTTTTTTTTTCCCCCAGGGGCTTATGGCTCAAGGTAATTTGTTTCTTCTGGGGTGCTCAACTGCAAGGACCTTGAGAGATACAGCTGTCTGGCTGCCTTTTGCTTTTTTCCCCAAAGATAGGCATTTAGTGGTTTTTCTGAAATAATTTCTTTTTCCTTTTTTTATAAACACGCGTGAAGTTGGACATCCAACATTGACGGTCACCTTGGAAAACCTTGACCTATTTTTCCTAGCAGGCCAGGGAAGCTGATGCAGTCTAGCTGGCAGCCCTTTCCCACCGTTCCTGACTTTTGTAAGTTAATATTCCGACCTCGCAGCCTTGCGTAACCTCCTTGTTCGTCGGTGTGGTGGTTTTGGTGGCCATGCCAGGTGGGAGAAGGGGAGCACTGGGCAGCAGAGATTCTTTCCACTGACAGAAACAGTGAGTCACTACTGTCCTGTGATTATTCCCTGGCCTTTTTGCAGAAGGCTGCCTGCAGGGATGAAAGGAAAGTCCTTTCTCCATGACCTACGCTGGGGGTTAGCAGCCTACCAAGCTCCAGCAAAACAGAAAACGTGGGCTGATTTTTGAGCAGCAGAAAGCAGGGAACGAGGGCTGTGAGCCATGGTATCTTGAAGGACACAAGCTGGGAGAGATGGTGGTTCCCAGCTTCAGCCTCCCACCACTTTTCCAGTAACTGCTGCCCCATGATACTACTGGTCAGACGACTGGCAGCATGTTATCTCCTCCCCCAGGTAGTGTCTCTTGGCTTGTCACGTCTTTGTTTAATCTGGGAAAGTAAAAACAAGGATTTTTTTCCATCCAGTGTGCTAGGGTGGCTGATTTACTTGGCTGCTGGTGGGAAAGGGATGGGGAGTGGACCATGGAGGTGGTCCAATGTGGGAGCAATGCGAGGAGGAGGAGGATGTTGCTGTGAGGGGCGGGCAATAAAGGAGAGTGGAAAGAGGTAGCTGCTGAGCTGACTGTCCTCTTCTCTAAGTTTAAATGAAAGAGGTTGCTCAACTTCAGTAGCCCACAGTTATCCTTCCATCCTCAGTATGGAGAGGGGCAAGACAAGTCCTGTGGTGAGCACTGATGAATCTTAGCTCCTGACTCTCTAGAAAAATGAGGAAGGAAGAAGGTGAACCATGTAGTCTTTGTATTACATGCCCTGGGATCTGAAGCCTACCAAGACTTTTGTTGCCCAGCAGACTGGAAGAGCTGTGTTTAACTCACTGGGCAAGAGATATTGACTTTATTACTGCTTTTACTGTGTTTGTCCTTTGGCAAGACACTTAAGTCACCTTTTTTACTTGTAAAAGTATAATAATAATTACCTTCTCCTCGAAGGTAATTAAAGATTGTTATTGGTAGCAAAATTCTCTGAGATACTTAGAAGAAATGTTAAGCCAAGGTGCGTAGCTTAGTGTTCCTTGTCAGACCCAGACGTGTGCCGGCGACGTGTTTTCATGGGTACAAAATCTATTTTGTGCAGGACAGGACATGCTGAACTGTCCGTGACTGCTTTGAACGAAATAATAAAAAGGGGGTTTGAGTCCAGTTTTGCTTTAAAGCTTGTTGCACTTATCAACTTCCCATGCTCTCTGGACAGGCGGCGTGAGGATTAATCTCCGGTGAAGGATGCCAGCGCTCGCCCCGGGTTGGCGTTACACAGACCAGACCAGATAACGCCGGAGCAAGGACAGTGATGGGACAGCAGCTCCTGGCGAGGGTGAGAAAGCAGCCGTGAGACAGGATTGAGCCTTCAGGATGGAGCAGGACACGGGAGAACGTCGGTGCCAGATTATGTTAAAGCAGTGAGTACTGTCACCAATTAAAATAATCATAAAAAGCCAGACATTCCTCGCTGAAATAACTGGTAACAGATCCCGGGCGCTGTGCTACCTTTCAGCAGAGCTGTGGCCTCTGCGACGTGTAGATCTGATGTGGGAAAGGGGACAGAGAAAAGCTTGTTCCCCTCTCCCTTCCCAGACCACGCTGTGTCATTACTGTTACTCCTCGTGATGGCCCCTCTGAGGCTCTTTCCCCACCTCTAAACCACTCACAGATTTTTTCAGCCATCCCTTTTCTGGTCTCACCTCCCACTCTGTTAGCAGAGATGCTCCCAGAAGATAACCCTTCTGCCTGATTTGGGGGGACTTCATTCAGCTGGGGGCTGGGAGCCTCACCTTCCTGCTCTTTCTGTCCTATTAAAATACCTGATTTTGGCCCACTCTGCTCCAGGCACAGATTGGGAACTCCTCCTCCTGCAGAAATGCAAACCAAGAAAGAAAGACCACCTGAGATCCTCTGCTTATCTCCTTGGAGAAGCCCCCTTAGTCCTTTCCTTTAAAAAAAAAAAAAAAAAAAGAAAAGAAAAATTACACTCAGAAAAACCAAGAGCAGTTAATCTAACCTGTAAACACAAGGTAAGGGAATATGTGCTTTAATGTGTGCCTTCAAGCTGACAAATAACTTGTTTTTCAGTACCAGAAGTGGGTAAACTCTTATCTTTCCAGGTGGTCATTAAAAAGTTTCACTTTTTTCTGTTTGGGAATAGCGATCAAATTTACCCGTAGCCAAGTTTATTACCTTAGTTTTTAAACATCCAAGTGCAAAAGGGCTGGTGTGTTTTTGAATGAAAAATACAACTTGAATAATAATAATAATGAAGTAAAATATAGACTTCAGAATATGAATCCAAACACTGCGGTTTATCTTGGAAGAAGAGGCGAGTATCTGAACTGTAGTAGGAACACGTGGCTCCTGTGGTGGAGCAAACTCGTCCTCCCAGCCCAACGGTTACTTGGAGAAAGAGCCAAGTGACACATTTTAAATAACAACTATGCTAAAACTCTCATTGGTTTAGGGTTTGGTTGGTTTTTTTTTTTTTTTTGGTAAAAGGAGGATGAGGCTATGACAAAAATGCAAGCAGTTTGAATTTAAGTATGAAATATATTGATACCAAATCCAGAATATAGAGTATCCATATTCTGTTCTAGTGGATTTTTTATTTTTTTTTTTTTAGAGCAGTGAAACATCCTTAGGACCCTAAAATATAACTTTTCAGAGGTCGGTTCTTTTCAGAGAACACGTGACCGTTCACATGTTCTGTAGGCTTGGACCAGGCAACTTTTTTTTTTGGGGGGGGGAGAGTGGAGGTGACTGTTTTCTATATATATTTTTTAATTTACATTAGCTGCTTTAAAATTCAGTCCCTATTGACAGTAGCTGTCTCTCCAGCTCTCGCCCTGTGGCTTCAGCTTTACCCATCAGGGAAAAAAAAAAGCCTTGTGCATCAGGCGTGTTCTTGTGCCACCCGTGCAGCTGCACGCACGCGTGTGTGCACACATACAAACACAGGCTCTCTCTGCTCCCCTGTCCTTTGTGGCCACAGACGACAGGGAACGCTTTCCTTTGGGAGGGGGGGGTTATTAGACATATTCCAGTATTGCCAAAACAGGCGGGCTCCTCATAAGATACGTGCATTAGTGGGATTTATGCCTCTTCCCCAGTTACTGGGAGAAACCCAGCCGCTTGAATCGGGCTGCATCAGACCCAGTTACTCTGCTTCAGAGACAGCATATGGTTTTAAACCCAAACTCTTCTCCCTGCTGCTCCTTTAGTCAAACAAAACTATTTTTTTTCTTATTGTTGTTTCTTGACTTCTTTTCAGACACAATTCCTCTAGGCTATTGTTATTTCAACAAAAGAGGGGGAGGATAGGCTCGGCTAGTTACTCTGTGGCTTTCTGGTGAGGAATTAAGAAATACTCTAACAGTTTAATAATGATAATCTCCAAATAGTTCATAACGGCATTAAGGGTAATTAATGACATTTGAACAGTAAGAGTACTTAATCCCTAGGGAAATGCGATATCCACAATTTTATTTACATCTGAAGTTGTTTCAAAGGTAAAGGGGGAAAAAAATAATCTGTCTTTTAAAATGGCTTCATACTCACACTCTTTCAGATTTTATCTTAATTTATTATAAGCAAATAAAAATAATAAGAGTTTTCGCTAATAATAAAAACTGCATTCCATGTTAGATCCAGCATTAGGTTAAAAATAAAGAGGAACTCTAATATGTTTCCTGTGGGATTAAGATTTTCTGAAAATTATAAATCACCAGTGATACTGTGGTTTACAAAGAAAGATAACTTCTTCTGAAAGAGCCACATATTTACATTTTAAAAATATTTTTCATAGCCTTTAAAGCCATTAAAAGAACTTAAATAATTTTGATGATAAATGCTACGTACTGTAGCTTTTATGTTTTAGTGGCACTTTTTATTTTTCCTTCACACAGCTGACCTCGCCAAACCTTTGAAAAACGCTGTTACATCCTTTTACGTTTTCACTATTTCACAATGAAGGGAAAAATAACTCCTGTGATAGTTTTCAAGATAAGGCTTGAACTAACCCCATTCAGATGTTTAGGTTTTGAAAGTCAACAGAAGGAAAAGGGTTTAGTTGACCTTGGGTTTGGAGAATAAATAGGGTAACACCTGATGCAAGTCAGGAAGCTTTAGTTGGGGTAAATATACAGAGTGAACCAGAGTGTGTCAATCCAGTTTAGCATTTGAATGCAGCCTCTGCTCTTTTGGTTATGCTCTTGAGCCCTGTTTCTACTTTTGGCTTTTACATTCCACAGAACTTCTGTAAAATCAGCAGGGACAGTGCTAATAAATTTATAATGTTGTTTTGTATTTCTGAACATAGTACCTCAGTAATTAAGTGAAATATTTATGATGAATATAAAACAATGCAAATTCATTTGTTTGCCTGAAAGCTAGCTTGTTATTTATTTAGATTTATCTTTGAATGATTCTTTAAATTGAATCACAGTATGAATGAGAGTGATATTTAAAACAGAGAAAATTTGTTATAGTGTATTGATGCATTACACTGTATTATCTAGTGTCAAAGCTATGCAGAGGATGATTAAAAAAAACCCAGAAAACTAAAAACTTTGACCTAACAAGCTTTCTGTAGGTTTTAGTTTTTTTTTTTATTGTAGAAATTCCTAACAGCTGAAATCTTTAATAAATCTTATGCTTTGTTATAGTTAGCTGTACGTGTGCAAACTGGACCTTGAATTATAGGAAAGGCAGGAGGTAGGCTCAGCATAATGTCATCTAATTTTTGCCTGAGCTGGCTGTATTTTGCTTCATGCCTTACTACTTCCAGTAGCTTTTGTCGTTTACTATTTTCAGTCTGAAACCCTCTAACCAATTCCAATCCAATGAATGTAGTGACCTATGAAAGGAAATGTCTCTGCAAAACGTCCCTGTGTTGATGATTACGAATTAAATTGTTTACTTCGGTCGGACTTTTTTCTCCTTCCTCAAGTAAAAAGTCTCTTCCAAAAATAACTCCCTTTACAAATGTATTACTGTTGCTCTCCCCATCTCTCTCTTTGACAGCCATCATGTTTATGTCATGACTAAGGAGCGGTTATTTTGATGTAAAACCAAAAAAATATGTTTGTTTAGCTTAAAAAGGATATTTTATTTTGAAGCTACTATATGATAAAGTGTTGCACATCCACTAATAAGCGTAGCTATATATAGTAATTTATCTAACTCTGGATGGATTGCTAATGTACTGAAAAATGGTTGAGAATTGTAGATGGGAAGATTGACCTAAGATTTTTAGAAAACTTTAGCAGTGTAAGGCACACACATATCCTCTGTTTCTTTTTTGATCTTGGTTTGCCAAAATAACCCTGAGCAATCAAAGGTGACCAATTCTTGCATGAGTTGAGAAGGTGCAGCTTCCATGAGGTGCTACCTCACTGCTGTGTCTACAGCCAATATGTGGGTGCCTGGCCATTTTTTGGAAACTTTATTCAGCAAAAGCATGTTATGCCTCAGCCATGTCATCATTTTATGTTTATTTTATAAGCACAAGGATTTAAAAATAACTTTGCTCCATTACACGAAGACATCTAGGTGGCTGTGTTGAGACCGAGAGAAGGGTTCTTGGACATTAGCAAAAGCAAAGACTGAAGGTTCTACCTGAGGGTGTCTTTACGTTGCCGTCAAATGTTCTGCCACAAATGTGTGTGCCGTGATACGTGAGCAGCTGGGGATGCAGGAGTGGGCTGTGTGTGAAAAGGCGAATCTGCAGCCCAAGGTGGGTACCTGTTGGGATTTGCAGGGTGACATTCCTGTTTGTTTGCTGGCTTTCCAGTAGCTCGAGAGGGAGAACGTTAGTAAGGTGTTATGAGATCCCAACTCAAAGACATGCTGTGCTGGCCAGGAGTAGAAAAAGGAGTTTTGGATGAGTGTTTATTGACATCTTTAAGAAAGTTTTGGACACTTTTTTATTCCGATTTTTACAGAGAAGGAGCAGCTTAAAATATGCAGAAGGACTTCCATTATTACTTTTATGTTGTCATTGGATACTTTTAATTTTTACACCTCTTGTGCCTTAATATTGGTAATTTTGTCATATGCATCATATGCTATCAACAACATAAAATATAACTCTAAGATTTAAAAGGGTAAATCTTCAACAAATCGGTCATGCCTGCTGCTTACTTTCTGGGCTCTTCGAAAGTTGATTAAGTTTAGTTAGTTGGTTTGCTACTGTGTGTTACTATAAGAATGCTTTTTGCTGTCGTCATGCTGCATATGGGGTCATTTTGGAAAAAAAATCCTTTTTGGAAATGCAGCTATAGTTTGATGCCATAGTAGGGCTGCAAAGTCAAAGAGTATCCCTCCAGTGATACAGAAATATTAAGCACAGAGAAAAGGAAATGGATGCTGTGCTATACCATTTATTACTGCAGAAACTTAATGTGTGATTATGCCTTAGAAAGTTAAAATTCAGACATGATGGGCAGTCTGCGTCCCTCCCCTATCTCCAGGTCAAAAGGTCCTGCTGGACTTTCCCTCTTTTTGGGCATTCTTGGGAAGAAGATGAAGTTATCAACTTCAGTAATTACAGCAATGCTCTTCTTTTCCTTGAAACCTCAGCGGCATGAAATTTTAAGCTCCCCTCACTTTTAAAATATAAAAATCTATTTCTCCTGGTGGTTTCCCCATGTGGAGAGATTTAAAAGAAATATATGAAGCACATTCATAACGAAGAACAAGCAAACATTCCCACTCTCTCAATTACTTTTGATTAAAAAAAAAAAAAAAGTATTTTTGAGCAAATCTCATATTTTGAGGGCTGCCTCAGAGCCCTGAGCTGGCAGTGCTGCCATGGGGTGTGCTGTGGAAGTCTTGCCATCATCTCAATCCAGCTTCAGAAAGGAGACTAAGAAAACCCTCTTTGAAGGGATATTTTGGTTAATGTTATATTTCTTGATATTCCCAGATTACATGTACAGTAGAATCAAAAGAGTATTCAAAAATCTCAAAATAGAACTCAAAACACTCAAAATAGGACTCCAGTAGTACAACTACATTTGAATCAGAAATAGTCCATGCTCAGCTCTGCATCATTCACATGCTGAGCCCGGCAGTGGTGGGGCTACAGAGGCACCAAGGACCAAGCCCACGTTGTCCACCCTTAGACCTGTGTTGCTCCTTTGGGCTTCCAAATCTCTGTCTGGGTTGCCAGCTTGCCATGGCATCCACAGCCACAGCTATGGTTAAACTTCCTAGCTGTTTTGTCAATATAAATAGTAATATTTTTATGATGAGTCCAAGCAGACATATCAAATTTTTGGCCTTGGCTTGCTGATGTCATTTTAAAAAAGTACTTGGAAAAGGCCCACAAGAAGTTAAAAGTGCATGTATTCTGAGGAGGAAAAAAAAAAAAAGATATTAAAAATAAAGTTGTTTACACTAATGATCTAAACCATGTTATACTCTCAGAAGGACTTTTGCTATTGAACCCTGCAGTATGTTTTTAGAAAGGGGATTACTAGTTCTCCCCCCTCAAAAAAACCCCAAACCCACATTAATGTTGTTAGTAGTATAATTGCCTCAGTCCTAAGATGTGTTTCTCTGCTGTGGTTGGCAGTGCTGAGGAAATAGCTGGCTAAGTGATTCTTGGATTTTAAACCACAAAAGACTGATCATGAGTCCAATATTCACTTTTCAAACTTGAGAGGAGCACGGTTTTGACCTCAGAAAAGGCACAATACCTGTAGTCATTAACATCCTCATAGGATTTTTTTTTTTAAGGGAGACTCCATGGGAATACCATGGGGTGTCTGTAATATTGACTCCTTTGATCTCTTTTTTTTCTTTCTTTTTTTCTTGGCTTTTCAGCAGTTGCAGGTCATGGCCTAAAACTGGTAACCTTCCAAAACAGACTCCAGGTCTGCCCATGATATAATAATATATGTGATGGACAGCAGACCTCAAGTTGGCCTCAATAGATAATAAGATTTTTTGCCTTTGTAGAGATGGTAATTATTAGGAGCTTGCAGTATGTAAGGTAAATTTTGGTTAGGAAGAGAGAATTTACATTGACAGGGACACTCAAATTTTTGGTGGTTGGTAGGCTTTAATATACATGTCTATATTAGATGCTGTATAGCTGGGCTCTTTGAAGCACAAGAGTATGCCCTGAACCCACCAGGATCACCTAGGTTGGTAGGGACCTTTTAAGATCATGTAGTCCAACCAACAGAAAAAAACAAAACAAAGCAAAAGCAGCCCCCAGAACCAACCAAACAACAGCAACAAAAAAAACAACCCAAAAACCCCCCTACACCACACACAAAACAACACCAACCCGACACTAAACCATATCCCTGAGCACTATGTCAACTTGAATACCTCCAGGGATGGTGCCTCAACCACATCCCTGGGCAACCCATTCCAATGCCTGACAACCCTTTCAGTAAAGAAATATTTCCTAATATTCTTCACGACCTTATTTCTTCACGACTTGCCCCTCGTGAACCCGTGCTGGCTGGGCCTGATCACCTAGGTTGTCCTTCATGTGCTGCATGATGGCACTCAGGATGGTCTTCCATGAACTTCCCAGGCTCCAAGGTCAGACTGACAGGCCTGGAGTTCCCAGGATCATCCTTCCACCCCTTCTTGTGGGTGGGCGGATTTAGCAGGGAGTGACAGAACATATCTTGGGCAGGGTCTTAGTGGAACATGAAAGAACTGAGGAAACATGCAGTATACTAAAAAAACCCACCCTATTGCTATGCAATGTCCAGGTGGTGCTTAGTAACACAGAAATGCTTATTATAATAGGTTAATAGCAAGACCATAAGACATAAAACCAATAAAAATGATAGTCAGACTATGTATAGGGCTAGCAGCGGAGTCATGGTACTAATGAATAAGGGTAAAGAATTAAAACCCAGAACAACTCAGGAACCAAATCTTGCCTAGAAATTCTCATGTGGATATTTTCACTGCTCTTATTGGCTTTCTGAAAGCCTCTTACACTAACAGAGTTTTATCTCCATACATTTAAGTGAAGATCAGATACCATGCCAGTAGCAAAAATTTGCTTTAATTATGAAATGAAAATAATTTTTAGTGGAAATTGAAGTCGTTTAGGTCTCAATCCTGTAAAGAGTTTTATGCTTGTGTTTAATTAGTGTTAATGTCTCTAACTAGTCCCATGATGAATCCTATTGATGAAAATGGTGCTGCTCAACTAGGATACAGCCAAGCATATAAATACGTCCTTGCAGGATTAAGGCTTGGTTTACAACGTAGAGATTCATTTTCACTAGAGATCTCAAAAAGAGATGCTTGAATTCTTAGTTAAAAATACATTTTGCTTTTGCTGTTTTATTGCCTCAGTTATTAAGAGAAAGGCTAGATGTATTAACCTGTTGCTTCATATACTGAGCCATACACGCGCACTCCTGTGCAAAAGCAAAGGTTTAAATTCTTTATCATTTTGTTGGCCTGGTTTCCACCCTATCATTCCCACCAACTAAAGTATTTCCATTATCCCTCAGAGAAAAGCAAAGCCAAAGCAAATTAATCAGAGTAGCCACCTGCTTATGTAGTTTAGATGGTCTAATCAAGGAACAAGAGCACTACAGTGGTGGAACATTTGGTTCAAATAGCAAATAACACAAATCAAATATGGAAAGGAACAGCGTCTCAGTGCTTTGAGATAGGCTAATCCCTGCTTATCAGTTGGATATCATGAAATGGTCAAATATTCTGAATATCAGACCACACACTGCATTTGTTGTAACTTAATACTTTTCCCAAATAAAAACAAATGAGGCAAGAAGATGTTTGTCCCATTAGCAATGTGTAAGTGAATGTCTGCAAATAATTAGGTATCTAGAATACATTAAACTGATAAACATTTTAAATTATTAAAAACATTAACAAGGAGTGCTAAAGAGGTTGGTTTTTTTTTTTCCAACTAAGAAATGCTTTTCTGATGAAAGTGAGAAAAATTGTTCTGTATCAGTGAAAAAATTGTATGAATTGACGTTGAAAAGTCCATAAATTAAATTTGTTTTCCTGGAAGATCATATATACTTGATAGATACATGCCCACACCTATACCTATAATCGCTCTCAAAATTTTGAATGCATGTTAAAAATTTTCTTAACACTCAAACTATCGAAGAGACTTCATGAGGAGCATTGAGACAACAAACCCAAGGTTGAGAGAAGCATTGGGTGTGCATGTGTGTCCATGTGTGTGTCCACACGTTATGTCAGATCAAGAGCAATGCTTCCCCTGCCTGCTCTCCTCTCTGCTTTTGCTCAGTTATGAACACAAGGAGAGATATTAACTTGAAAAAATGCATTTCACTCCTGTTTTTGATGCATGGTGAAGGCTGGAGAAAGATTTATTTCAAGGGAGAAATCATCTCCATCTATCTTTCTCCTCCGCATCTTCCTAGTAACATTTTACTAACCACCAATGCTGATTATTTTTAAAGACTTGCTTCTCTCTTCTTGCCCCAACAGCAGCCTGCCATCCAAATCCACTAAAGCTATCCAGAATGAACCCTTTCAAATATTTGCACACACTTAAAATGAAAGTAAAAGTTTCCTTAGTGCCTGGCCTGCTTTTACACAACTGGTGAAAGCCAGTGCCATGAAGAAGTTTGAAGAGGTCAACATCTGGCAATCTTCCTGTGCTGACCATTGTTTCTCTGTGACCCTCCTGATGGCCCTGCCCTGGCTCTCCTCTGAGCTCAAGAAAATAATTTGCCTTACAAAACTTTGGTCCTGCCACTGTGCTTGCTGTCAAACTCTGAAGGCTTCCTAGGGATTTCATGGGATATTACTCTGATGTAGCGTAGGATGGGACCAGAGAAGAATTATGTATCTCTGTATGTGCTGTAGCAAGAATCACAACTGAAAGAAGGAACAATTTTATCCCCTTCCTATCCTTTTTTTTTTTTTTTTTTTCAAAGAGGAGTTTCCCAAGATAGATGAAGAATTTGCTGGTGTCTTCCAAGATTGAAACCAAAACATTAGTGGAATGAAATGAACATCTGCCAGTGATGCTCAAGGTAATGTAAAATTGCAAACATCAACAAGAGAGATCATATCCTGTATTGGTGGGCAGATGAAGTTGCAAAGATAAAAGTTGTAACCTCAGCTTTGGTTTAGATATTTGGGTGAGTCTGGCTGAATGGAAGAGGTTGATACTCCAGAGGTGAATGCAAGTAATCTTTCCTACCATCTAGAAGATTTCCTACCAATCCAGAAGATTTCTCTTTATGCAGGTAGCTGATCATCAGATCTTCATAAGTGTGACTTCATCTGTTATATTTATTTCCTTTGTAGTTGTTACAGTGAGAATAATGTAATATCTTGAAAACTAGAAGCATGGTAGATCTGGACTTCACTCTCTCTACTGACTTACTTTTAAAATATTTTTTTCTTTTAAGACTCCAATTCAAGGTGAAAGTTTTGGACCTCAGATTTCAAGTATTAAAAAGTATTCTGTGCTCAAGAACTAACAAGGCATATGTATTACTTTGAAAGAGTAAGAGAGAAAGAAGACCAAAAGTATGTCTTGCTGTTAATGGCCTACTCTGAAGAATACACATAGGCAGTGTAGAGTAGAATAAGTCACCTGAAAATTGTTTGCTGTTCTTGCCATTTTTTTCCCATGGAAAAATCACACAATATGCTTGGTTTTCAGTTTTCACTTTCTCAAAGTGGTAAAAATAGTGCTCTTCTCATCTACTTTGGAGGGACGTTGTAAAGACAAATATCTGGAGTCTTGGCAACCGCTAAGATCCCTCTGTGTGCCAATAACCGTAGTGCGTCTTCAGAGCAAAGTTCTGAAAAAGCCTGTGAAGGGACTCTTCCTCATTTGACTGTTGTTCTCCTGTCACACTACCCGTGCTGTCCTACCTTTGCTGGCCACAAGGTACTTGCAGTATTTTATTTAAGTTTTAAACACATATTAAGTGTTTGTCTGCTTGACCAGTCTCCATTTACTGGTACTTTTATGCCAGAAGTTTCCATTGAGAGCTGAGATTGACGCATGGCAAGGGAAGGTGGAGGATTTGAAGAGCAGAGTCCCTGGTGAGATGATGTCCTTCTGAGCAGAGTGAAAATCAGGAATACCTTCTGCAGGAAATTTGGGCTGATTTAAGGGAAAACAAGGGGAGATGAAACGACAGGAACACAGTGCACTGAGGGAGAGGGTTAAAATGTAAAATAACCAAGTCATTACTGTCAAATCTCACAAGACCTTGTGTTTAACTAGGCATATCAAAGGCTGTGTCTTCTCCAGTACAACGTGTGCTCCTTCCTTCCCTCACTTGCTATTTAGCCCTTGCTCGCGATGGTGAATCAGACAGGTCACCCTGTTGCTTTGCTCCAGCCTGTCTTGCACACAGCACGACACCAAATTGATGGCTGCTCCTCACCCTGTGACTCCCAGCTCCTCTTGGCTTTAGCACAGCAAGTTCCCTCTGATCTGAACGTCTTCAGCTGTTGTCCTCCTCGTAGGGGGCCCTCATGTTTGGCAGGCGCTGCTGGACCAGGCCCATGGAAGTGCTACCACAGCTCGTCTTCTCCAGCTTAGCTCCAGGTTATTGGAGCCTGAGGATGAAGTCAAAGATCTTTGATCCTGAAGAAGACGCAGTACATGTTGCAAATGCATTGGCAGCTGGAAGGCAGAGGGACCAGGACAGATTTCATCAGGAAAGGGGCTGAGCAGTAAAGAAAGAAATTGTTTCTCTGCTGGTTCCAAGAGAAAAAAAAAAAACACACACAAAAAAAAAAAAAGAAAAAAGAAAAAGAAGGGAAAAAATGTGGTTGATTTATATTTCTATTATAGGCTTATCCTGTTAGCTTCTTCTTAGAGAAGAATTATTCCCTGAGGTACGATTTAGTCATTTTAGAAACTCTCGTCCCCCAAGAAACTTTATACAGTGGAAAGAACAAGTGTTGGGGCTCTATTTGAAGGAGAAATCTAGCAAAAGCAATTCAGCAGCTGGATTCAAGGCTGCGTGCAATGGCTAGCTCTTCTGGTGTGCAACCACTCAGCGTAAATAGCTGAGGAACGCTTGTCCCTCAAACAGAGGGACTTCATGAGAGCCAAAATGGATGCTTGAGAGGTTTCCCCAAAGTGGCATTTTTCCTAAATTCTGTTATGGTTATGTTTTGAGAGTTGGAATCATTGTCTAACAATGAGATTTTGTTTTGGTTTTGCCTGGGTGTCCTCAGGAAGATAGAGGACGGCAAGTGTAGTTGAGGGGCTGGATGGGGGGGTGCAAGAGACACAAAAGACAAAGTCAGGCCAAGAGCTTGCAGAAGGCAGGAGACCTTCACACCCGTGAAGATACTGTTGCTGAGTCAGGCCCACGGCTGTGTGCACACCCAAGAATTACACATGTGCTGATAGAAAACAGATTTAAAAGGTAATGGTGAAATTGCTTTAAAGCTCTGGATGTGTTTGGAAGTTTGTGACTGGTTGTCAGTGATGTCATAACCATATTTATTATAGCTCATAAATGGATGGGTCTGACTGTTTTCCTTATTTTAATGTATAAATTGCAGTTTATAATGGCAATAAAACACTCCAGGCTGTGCATTTCAGGGTGATTATTGCATTTCTCAGGTGGTTAAAGTTACTCTAACTGCCTTTCAGCTCAGATTTCAATAGTATTTGCCCAGTGTTCGGGCCATTTTTACTTATATTTTTATGTACAAACCTCAAATTAAAGTGTTTTATTGCTTTTTAATTAAAATGTTGAAGTGTAAAGAAGGAATGGTCACAGGCAGATAGAAAGTCGTGGTAGTAGGTGTTTTGATGTAGGAGGGGAATGTATGAGAAGGTAAAGGGGGAGAGGGGAGGCTGCAGAGCCTGTCACTGTGTTTGGGTATTTCACAGGTGCCCACTACTGGTTCCAGTAAACACATGGTTGAGTAGAAGCACTTGTGAGCCAAAGGGGTTGGTGTCAACCTCGTAAAACCTGGAACAGAGAAATTACGGACTAAATGGCTGTGAACCCTTAATTAAGTGCTCAGCACCAAAGTGCCCTCCTGGTTGAGGCTGAGACTTGTTGATGTTCCCTGTGCGGTACCTTGTGACACCTCAGCTCATGGTGTTCCTCATTTTTAAGAAGGGAAAAAAAATGTTCTGGTCTTCTGCACTCTCATTCTTTGAGACACTGACCACCTCACGCAGGGCTGATCGTACAGGCCAGAGTCCAAATCCAGTGGCAATGGTGGGCTTTTAGTGCAATGCAGTTATTCTGGAACAAAAAAAAAAAGTCCTGGGTATATGAAAGAATTAATTCACCAGTTTGGCCCACATGCAGGGTTGAAATGTTTTCTCGTTGAAGTCTTTTTGGATGATGTCATGTCTAAGTATCTGCTGGCTAAAGCAAAGCACCAAAGTTCTTGTGTTACATGTGTTCATAGACTGGTGGCTGCTGTCTCTGTGCGAAGGGGAGGATGGTCCCATAGAGGTAGGGCTGTTCCCTGTTACTGTGGGGCTGATGGACCCACAGAGATGTCATTCCTTCCCACCCTTCTTGACACAGCATCACTGCTTATCTCACATCAGGACAGCACTGAGTTCTAGACCAACCTACTGGTGAAATCCCCTCTACCTGGAAGTGCCTACCCCAGGGTGTTGAAGATGAGTAGCACAGGAGGACACAGCATCCACAAGGCTCCCTCTACTTCCTAAGACCCCTGACCCCCCTAATGCTGACAAAAGTTATGGCCACGTCTCAGGTTTGTGGTCATATCTCAATCTGCAGAAGCTTTCTCCTTGTGGCTGGGCCATCATAACACTTTGGGTATCTTGATATTTGTGGTCATATACCCCATTCCGTGACTGGTGTGGAGTTTGAATAGTTGTACACACACTCTTTAACTGGGATTATCTTTTGAGGTACAACTTTACTGGTTTTGAAGGTCTCTAGTTCACATCTTCTGGGTACCACTTAAAATAAATTTTAAAAGAAAATCATGCTTCTTGCAGGGAAGGGCATGAGTATTATATGCTTCATGGAGGAAAGTTAAATTAGGGATTGAGCCTTTCACTAAGACTAAAGAAAAAAAAAAAAAGGCAGTTTTTTCCATTGTTTCCTCCATCTTTATTTCTATTTCTCCTGTGCAAAATATCCCTCTTGCATACCTCCCCTTTCTTCCCATACAAGAATGGAAGAAATGCTTAATGGGAAGTAAAGCACATTAGGAATATTAAGGAAAAATTACAGCATATACACTATGAAATGAAATGCATCTTTTGTGAATAAATCCCCCCAGAAATCTTATATTTCCAGGCATCCACTCAGATACCTTCATGTAACAACTTATACATTCGTAAAACATTCATTGAAAGCAGCTCTGCAGTTTTATAGAAAACAACATGCCAGGGATGCAAGAATCTTGCCAGTTCTGTGAAAAATGACACCAATTAAAGCTTAAATTGCTTGTTTTCTCATAAGGTACATATTTTCATAACTTTGAAATCAAATAATTGCTGCTTTTATATTAAATACAATAAAACAAAAAGGATGCTAGTTTAGAGGAACTGCTACAAGCATTTTAATATAATTTTCCCACCATTTAAAGTCACAAAATATGGAAAACAAGTCAAGTATGCAAAGTTCCAAGGAGATAGAGAAACTCCTTCAGATTATTACATCATTTGTCTTTTGTGTCAGGAAATGTGTATGTGATTTCATTGTTTGATTAAATGCCAAAAAAAGGCATATTGCTCTTATCTAACTGATTACAGATTTTATTCATCTGAAAAAGTATTTGTTCGTACTTTGACATTAGAGGGCAATATTTTTTTTAATGGTCCAAACACACATTTTCAAAAAAATATAATCCTAACTTCCCAGGCTTGCTTTTTATTTTGTATTAACAATGCACTGTACTAAAATTTCCCATACTGGAACACAGTCCCTAGTGGTTTTCCAGCTATAAACTGAGTAAACAGTCCCTTTCTTATTGAGTGTCTGTGTGAATGCATGTTGTTTCTGGAATACATCATATTCATTTGCAGAAACCCTGTGTATGGATCTTTAACACTTTTTTTTTTTTTTTCTCCTCTTTTTTTCTGAGGTACCTAAAATAATAGCTTTTTAAGACGGTATTACAGTCATATAGCTTGTGGGGAAAAGCACACCATGGCTCACAATCTGAATTAAACATGTGTCATTGTGGGTAAGTTTCATTTAAAATACCTATATCTGCTAATTATTTAATATCTTAATGCTTTGCTGCTGTTCTGTCTCTGAATTATGTTAGCATGCTTTTGGCAATGATGCACTAAGTAGAATATAAGAAAATCAACTGAAAATATTTCCATACTGAGTTCCCTATTTTTTTGGTGTAAGTACATCTAAAGGTGGCACTTATCAGTGACATTTTTTGGACTCTCACCATATCAGGGTTGACAAACTTAGCTTTGCATTCTGAAGAATCCTTTGAAAAAATACATAAATAATCTGAGGACAAACACAAAGCTTCATCTGGGGACTTCAAGGTCAGTTACCATTGGCCTAGCCTCCATTAACCCCTACAGGAAATCTTCCAGGATCCTTATTTTATCTTGAGTGGGTGTTCCCAAACTATCAGTCTTTCTTTCTTTTTTTTTTTTTTTTTTTTTTCCTCCCACCAAAATAGAGGCACAGTTTCCTTTAAAAGACATGAATTTCATCTGGTGGAACATTTTAAAAATGTTTACAAGTCACAGAGAAATTTGCGAAGAGAATAGTGATATTTTAAATTGCTCTATTAACAAAACTCTGCCTAAATTTGGAAGCAGAAAAAAAGAAGATTTGAAAACTTAGTAAGTGATTAATAGTAAGATATTAAAAGACAGCTAAGTGTTCTCAGTCACTAGGGAAAATAAACTGGTATGGTATAATGAGATCCCTATAGTCTTGTGATCAATCCAAAGTAACAAGAATGTAATACCAATGGGTTAACTAATTATATGTATATATTTAAAAGGTCTCTCAGTAGTCTGAATCGTGTCCAATATGAATACTGAAGATTACATGATCTATTATTAACCTGTTAGTATTAGTCTTTTGGTGTGCTTTGGCGATGGAGAAACATTTACAGGAGTAAACTGTCTGAAGAATGTGTCTTTTTAATAGAGCGGGTAACTTTTTGTTGGGGTTGGGAGAGAGGATATCTTATTTATGGTGTCATTTTAAACTCAAGTTACAACGTTTTAGATTTAAGAGACAGGCCAGTAATGCAGGCAAGGGTGTCTCCTGCAAGGAGACAGAGATTAATGCCATGTGTACTGATGATTCTCCACCACAATTTAGGATTCTGGTGGCGCCATGACGCCCCTGTTTTTTATGGTGGTTTGCCAAGAGAAAATTACTTAAACCAATTGTGAATGCATTCCTGTTATACTTTTACACAACCACATTTATGTACATAAATAGCATAATGAGTATTTTTAAATGATCTCTCATTCCAGATTCACCTACTTTGCATAAAATGTCAAGCGCAGGAAGAAGGGGAGTTGGTTTTTTTTTTTGTGAATTTTTTTCTTTTTTTTTTTTCCTTTTTTAAATGAGAAAGGTTTTCACATGGGAATATACTTTTCTCTCCCTCCCCCTTCTTTCTCCATGACAACTGACCACAATTGAAGTGAAGATTCTTCTTAACATACTGTAATGTGAGAATTTTCTTCAGCTGGAGGGTGTTTTATTCTCTAAATTGAAAGCTGTTCTACTTTAGTACATAAAATGTGAAGATTAGGAGGACGGGTACCTTTGCCAGGTAAAAGCTGGCACGGGGCGAGTTTGAAAACCCTCAAAATCATAATAAGTTCTTCAGACCTTACAGGTCTGAGGTTGAGAGTGGCTTGTAGGCTGAAATGTTCTGATGTCCTTATATTGAGGAGAGTTTACACCAGACAAGCAGAGCATTTTAGTATGTTTTAGCTGACTTCACAACTGGTTTTATTGATTTACTTGTGTATGGGTATAGGTATTTATGTGGCATTCATCTTTTTGGTTTCAAAATTTTGCAAAGGAGGTATTTATTCTTTTTTTTTTTTCCCCTCCAGTCTATGAAGAGGGGTTTGTGGAGTTGTCTATTTTATGCTGTTATTTTTGTGAGGCTGCTGTAGGTCAATAAAGCAAGATTTATTAGCAGCTTTTAGAAATGCTGGTATTCTAATGATTGTTATATTTTTAGAAGTGAGTCTCTTTGTTGCCTCAAGTGCTTAATCTGTCTCCGTGAGTTTTTGGTTAGGTTCTTATTTGAAGACGAGGGGTGGCTGACACCCCAGAGGGCCGTGCTGCCATCCAGCGAGACCTGGACAGGCTGGAGAGCTGGGCGAGGAAG
>JAOTQQ010000079.1:3816612-3901406 GCA_026546715.1 Gallinago undulata | reverse complement strand
GGAGTTGGACTAGATGATCTCTATGGTCCCTTCCAACTCCAAAAATTCAGTGAAATTCAGTGAAATTCAGTGAAGACAATTCTCAAGTGGGACCATGTTCATGTTGGGTGACGGAGCCTACAGAGCTGGTCTGTCCCTCAAAGGATTTCGAAAACTCAAAATGAAGTATCTAGCTTGATATTTGAGGGCTGTGTGTAAGGATGATGGGCTTGGAGGCTGCCCCTGCTTCTGGTTTGCTGTACTCCAAAAGATTTGTAATTCTTTTAAAGTTAGTGGTTTCCTACTGTGACTGTGAGAACCATGGCAATCAAGCCTGAAACTTTTGAATGACAGTGTCATTGTGATAAAATTTTAATTTAGCTGGAGTGGATAGAGATGTATTGCCGTAGCTGGGAGAGAATAATATGTATATTCAGATAAGGTCTTTGTCCAAGGCCAAAAAGACCATCCTCCCTTAGTTCCTACACATGGGTAGTTCTTGGCCTGACACATGACGTGGAGGAGTCTGATAAATAATCTTTAGTAAGAATTAAAGATTTTGTTAAGAACTACGTCAATAAGTTTGCTGAAGAGCGTGAGGTTGTTAGATGCTGTCTTGCAGCTATTGCAACATACAAAAGGGAAACAGGTACAAAACAGCTGTCCTCACCATATTGCTATTTTCACAGTGCTCCTGGTAAAAAGGTGTTTACTAAGCGGGCCTCTCTTCTCCACACAAAAAAGGTGGTCTCCAGTATATCTTTGTGTTCTTTAACGTAATATTTTGGTTTGGAAATTAGAGATTGAGTTAAAATTATTACCTATAGCATTTGAAAAGTAATTTCCTCTTAATGTGCAATTAAGGTCAATGTTTACATATAACTTCGATGTCATTATAACATAGGTTTTTATTACTACGTGTGGTTTCTGCAGTTTATATATCCAGTTGTATCAATACTGGCTGTTATACTGGTGCAAATGCAAGGGGTGGTCTTGGCAATGTGCTTTCTCTGGAAGTTGGAGAAATCTTCTGGCAAAAGTGTAGAAGGGCTAGAAGATTAAATCGTTTGGCAACCAGGGCCGAAGAAGAGGTCTGCTGGCAACTGAGGGGGAATTACTGGCACTGGAAATGAAAGAGGGTCTAGCAGTGGGGAAGGAGAGAGAGACGACTTTGGAAAAGAGATGGAAGGGCCAAGTACACAGGACAGAAAGGTCAAGAGGAAGATTGGCAGGAGAGCAAAAGAGTTTGCCTCCAGAGAGAAGCAGAAAGGGATGACTTCTTAAAATAGAAAGTCCAAAGAGTATCATCAAAGGATTCAGCTGTGGGAAACCTGTCCAGCTAAAGAAGCAGCAAGTCTGAGATGTTTATTATTTTTAATTTTTTGGAATGCTGCGAGATGCAAACCAGTCAATTTCATTAAAAAAACATGTTTAGTTTCAGACTAGCAAATTTGCCTTTCAGATTTTCTTCAGAAAACTTCTAGTGCAGCTCAAGAAGCCCCAAACTAGAATCCCATGTTATCTCAGGGTCTTACCACGTCTGGATCATAAACTGCCCAGCTGTTTGAAACACGGCTGAAGACAGGGGTAGTGGGCTACTTTGCTGACGTATGGAGCCTTGTAATAAGGAAAAGTTATAGCTGGAATTGTGAAATATTAAGTGTACTTTAGCCCAGTCTGACTCTTAACACTGGGGGAAATTTTCAGACTTATTTAACCGCTCAAGTACCTTTATGATCACCTATCGTATACACATCAGTACTTATATTAGCTTCCAAAGTCAGGACTTGCTGTTAAAATTTTGCACCAACAGGTAATACCTGTTACATTTTATGAGTGTATGAGATAACACAGTGTACATCAACTGCCGTTGTTGGAGAAACGTTGACATGTGAAGTAATTATGCTTGATAGCTCAATTATTCACAGCTTTGTTACTTCTTGCTTTTATAAAATTAGTTTCTGTCAGTTTTGAAGTATGTTACCTCCAGACCCAAACATGGAGGACACTTGCAAAGTCAGCTGTACAAAAGTCTTCACTTAATGAGCATGTTTACTTTTGTGCTTCTATAAATAATTTATAATGTAAATTTATGAGGTCTAGGGTCCCTTTCCCAGAAGAGGGGTAGCCCTGGTACAGGAATTCAAAAAGTTAATACATTGCTGCTTCTGCTCATGGCTGTGCAGGTTTTGTGTGATAAGATATTAAGTGATAGAATGTTTGCTTTTCACTTGAAGAGGTCAAAAATTTCAATGATTGTTGTAGAAAAACAGAACTGTAGATTTTTTCCAGTGGCAGATTTCTAGACTATTTTACTCAAAGAGACTTCCAATTTTTGGCTGTCCAGGGTATGGAGAGGACACATAAAATAAATGCTGGGTGTTTATGGGAGTTATTCCCACTGCCACCATGAAGCATTATACCACGGGCCTCTGCCTTGTGCCCTAATTCAAGAGGGAACTAAAAAATAAATAAATCTAACTCTATGCACAAAACGTTTGACACCTGTCATATTAATGCAGTAGCCCCATAAAAATTCAATACTGCAGTTTTTTTCTAGTTTACATCTGCAATAAAGAGGAGAAGTTATAATTTTCCTAAGTCTTGAGCCCTGTGATGAGAGTTTTGACATTTTGACACTGGTACATCAGAAGGAAAAGAAATTCAAAATGTCCTTGTAAGGAAACTTGTGTTTACTGATGATTTCTGGCTATCCCAAAGTAAATCCCATGTACTGGGCTGATTACAGTGCAGTATTTCAGAGGAAGAAATAGGAAAAAATATTTGCTTGAATTTAACTGGATTCAAGAGAAGCAAATGTTAATGCTGGAAACTGGTGTCTGAGTTTCTAACAGCTGGATGAAAATTGTGTTGGAGAACAATAATCCTACCTGGTTCCCTTTTAGTGGGATCAAAGCCCATGTTTGCTTAATTTATGGAGGTTTTCTAATTAACCATGAAATTTTGCACACCGTGTGCCTGCCAGCCTTCTCTGTGCCCGCTGGAGACGATGCCCCATAGCTGAACCATCCACGGTACCAAGAGTCACCTGAACATACCCCTCAAAGAGGGCCAGCCACCTTCCCACGCCCATGAAGACTTCCAACAGAAAGCAGATTGTGAACATTTAACACAAAAATCACATTTTGCACAGGTGACAAATGCAACCATTCATCATTTCTCCGCTGAGGAGTGGGGCTTTCAGGGAGTGCTGTGGGAAAGCAATATGAATTGAGCCATAATCAGCTGATACAGCTGTTTTATTGTACAGCCTCTCCTTTGGGCTTGGACCATTGCCACGTGTGATTTAAGTGTTTTCGGAGCCCCGGTGGGTGCAAGAATCTTGCTGGGCGATCTCTACCGGGACCAGTGATGGAAGAAGGCATCAGTCTTACCCTCTAGTATAGCAAATTCATGCAACGCAAAAAAATAAGGAAATTAAAAGCTAGCACTCTTAAAATGGGCATCCTGTCAAGTAATGGAGATGGGGTGTTGAGCCTGGGTATGTCAGGAACGTAATTTTAACACAACAAGACACATGTAACCAGGCATGACATATTGGCGTGCTGACACATGAAGCAGTGCATCTGAAACAAAGGCAGTGTGCTGAAAATCGTATAGATTCCCCTTGCCCTGAACAAATTCCAGTTTACAAGATTTCATGATTAATAAGGTTTCGAGAATATTTACAACTTTCTGAAGTGAGCTTTTTTTTTTTTTTATAAGATAAGTTAAATGGAACACACACATTGCTTTTGAAATGTAGCCATCGGAAGGTCATATATTTAGGTGTTACATATTAAAATATTGATTTTTTTAAAAATATAAACCCCCTGCTTACAATAAATACAATGCAAGTCATAACCTTTATTATAAAAATATTTCAGTGTTCTACAGTAAAGGGTCATTAACATTGCTAAACTGTAGAATTTGATCATTAGTGGAGGGTACTATATTTTGTTTTTAATAAGGCAGTGATTTATATAGAAACTTATTAAGAAGCAAGATATGGCTCATTTCTGATCTCTGACATGCTTAAAAGATGTTGCAAATTAAGGGATTGATCCTGTAGATCACTGAGCTGATATGAAGAAACGCCGATAAACAAAATGCTCTCTCTGTCATTGGCCTTCACTTTGCACTTAAGTAGATGTACTGAGATGGCAAAGCTTTCCTGATCCCAACTATTTCATATTTTGTATGCTAGTTGGGAAGCCAACCATTTGATTATTTCTTTTTTTTAAATCTGATTGAGTTTTTTTTTTTTTTTTTCTGTGGAGAAAAAACGCACCCACAAGGGTGTATTGGGAAGTTCTCCCATGCAGTGTCTGTAAGGAGCTGCCTTTCCACCTTCTTGTATTAGATGTGCGTGGCCAGGCTGCTTGTGGCCAACTTGTTGACCTGGGCAACTGTGAACATTGGGGAGGGCTGATGGTAAGCAAAGGTGAGAGGGGACACGGCGAGGAGATGATGTCTGTCAGAGACTGGCTCTTCAGCTCCTTGTAGTGGGGGCTGGAGCTCATCAGCCTCTTGAATGGAACAAGTGTCTGAAATTCAATCACAAAGTGGTGAGGGGAGTTCATGTGAATGGCTTCATGTGCCCCTGATAATTTAGGATGAACTTAATTAATTAATTTAAATGACCCAAGGTGCACTGTGCCACTTCTTCTGGAGTGGTTCAGCCAAAGTGTGTGCTGGGGTGGTCTTGGCTCCCATCAGCATCTCCAGTGCTCTCAGAGCCATTCCCTAAGACAATGACAAGAGATACGGTGTCCCCTACAAGTATGACGTAGACCACCTGCCTGGGAGGTGGATCTGCTGTGTGGCTGAGTTCTCCTGAGATGGCAGAGCTGAGATCTTTGGGTTGAAGGGGGCTTGGGGTGGCAATAGCAGAGCCAAGGGCACTGAAGGCAGAAGAGCGCCTCGTAGCAATTAAAATAACTGCTGGAAATGGGGAGTTCCTAGAGGAAAATAGCTTGCCATCATATAAGTCCCTTTATGTGTGCAAGTCTGTAGACAGTGTGATGAAAATGTATGTTCCCCAAGAAAATTTTGCCGGGAGGGAAGAGAAAAAATTGCCTTTGCCAGAATGATCCTGTTACACATGCAGTACTTATTAATATGGGTGAGTTTGGTTTTATTTTTTTTTATTTTATTTTTTTACTTTTTTTTAGGTAGTGCATGTTTTTCATTATTTTAATCTGGAAAAGCCTGATAAAAGAGAATGTACACTTCACGTGTCAAAGAACATGCTCAAGCTTTTTTATTCGTATGTGAAACCTGCTTAAGTGTCACTTTATGTGATTTTCTTTTTAAATTTCATTAGCTGAGTTTCAGTGCTCTTTCAAATAAAAGCGATAGCAACCAGGTGCATTATGGGGGAGATGGCACAACCCTGCCAACACACCTACGGGAATAATTCCCACTTTTCCAGTCTCTGCCCATTGCTCGGGATCAGGCAGTTGGTTTGTGCTGTCGATACATCAAAGGCTCTTCTGATTTTGAGACCGTTTCACTCCTCTAAAGTGAAATACTAATTTAAAGAAAAAAGAAAAGACATTGTCCTTCACAGCTCTTACGTTTATGTGGCTTTTCACTAATGTTTAGCAGTTTTGGTGAGAATTAAAAGAAAACTGAACAATAAATCAAAAAAAAACCACCAAAACAACAACAAACCCAACCAATCCACCCTACTTCACCTGCTCTCTGGCTCAGCCGATTGAAGCCTCACCGTGGCTGTTCAAACAGCATCTGGAGGGAATGCCAGTTTGTCTGTCGAACAATCAGCAATAAATATATGTATTTATGAGAACAGCAAGAAGCACAAACTGCATCTCAGGCAGCTGCTGCTGCTGGTACCTACACAAGCCTGTTACTGCTTAAAAAATTTAAATTTTTTAATAGCAATTTTGAATTTTTTTTTTATTTTTTTTTTAAACACAGTGAAGCAAAGGCATTTGCAACCTGAATTAAAAAAAAAAAATGAAGGAAAAAGAAAAAGCTTCATATACTTTCTCTTCAAGCCTTTGATCCCGGTTCTCCAGTCGTGGGAACAAGGAGAAGTCATCTTCCGTGAGCTGTGAGTAGGAAGCTGTGAGGGAATCGGCAGATGAGTTTTGAACGTTAGGCCTTGTTTATACTGGGGATTAAGTCATTTGTGGTCAGTAACCAATGCAGCTGGGCTGCTGCAGGCTCCCAGTTCACAGCAGATGATATGATTGGAGTGAAAATCGGGGGCACGTTCGGCTGCTGGATGGAGGCAATTTCTGCCCAGCGTTGGGGACATTTCGCTCCCCGCCGGATCGGGGTGAATCCGGGCTGGAGACGTCTTTATGGTTTTTGTCCTCCTGCTTCCAACATGTCAGGTTGGAGCAGCGCTCCTTGGGCGAACGGAAAAACTTCAGAGAGGAAAAAAAAAGGGTTGTGAAGAGATTGATCAAAACCATAATTTCATGGGTGTAGCGATGAACAGCCAAGCCCGAGCTGCAGAAAAGAGCGGCTCAGAGCGGCTGCTACTTGGTGTTTCTCAAGGTCCTAAAGAAGACAACAATCAGGAGATAGGGGAAGCGAAGGCGGGAAAAAATCCCTAAATTGCTGCAACGATCTGTCTGTGTAAACATTTCAAACATCTGTCTGCATTTGGAAATATCCTGGGTTGTGCTCTGAAAGTACTAAGGCTTTTTCCAAAGGTGATTTTATTGTCAACTACTATTACGGCAGATTTATTTTTTTCTAGGAGGCACATGGTTAACATCTTTCTGTGCTTCTAAATATAAACTTGCTTCCCAGTAGTATTATCCAGGTCTCATTCCTTCTCTATTTCTCTTTCCTTTTTTCTAGTCCTCTCCTCTTTCTCCTTCTGTCACCCTCTGTGTGCGTTCGATGGGGCTCTGAGTTACAACCGGACTCCGCCAGGATGGATTCCTTTTGTGATCTGTGCCGAGTTATACCAAAACTTTCTGTAAAGTTTTACTTTCGTGGAGTGCTATATAGCGACTTTTTATGTGTCTAAGAAATGGAAACATTTTGTCTCGTATAAAAAAAAAAAAAAAAAAAAGAAGAAATATTTTTATACTGTGCTCCATTCACAGACCACATCAGAGGTATTCTAAGAATAGAATAGATCAAATATATTTTATGGAAATATAATGAGAAAAGGATGTGTTCCCAAAACTCACTCTGAACAAAGGAATGCAACATAGTCAGGAATACTTTAATGCGCCTAACAATTTTCTCATGTGAAAGGCTGAAGGAACAGTCTTGGTTTGAAGAAATCTTCCAATTCTCCCCAGGCACCCTGAACTTGAAATCAGAACTAGGAAAGCTATATATTACAAAAAAGAAAATGTATGGAAAAAGTGACTGAGGGCATTAACCATAAAAGACGTTTTGAAAAGAAAAATAACATCAATATGAAACATTTTGTCATGTTTCATTTCATTGATCATATATTTATTTTATGTGCTCTGGAGCACTGAAGCTTAGATGTAACTACATTTCAGGAGCCTCATATTAGACCTGTCATTCTCTTTGTGGTGAAAACTAAACAGTGAGGAAAAAATAAAATAGATTGCAATTATTAGATTTGGGTTGGATTCCACCAAATTGTGCTTAGAAACTTCAGAAATCGAACTTAGAAAATGAGACATAACATTAACAGCTATTAAAGACGCTGCCTGTGTGACAGATAGAGAAGTAGGAGGTACACCTACAATGTGAAATAATGCATCTTTTTCCCAGTAATGCAATATGTTCACCTTAAATAGGCTTGTAATTAAAGCTGCCAGTGTTGATTAGATCAACTATGTAGGAAAGATGCATTTGTATTAGTTCTAATTAAATCTATTTTAAACAAGTTGAAGTTTCAGATTGGGGTTGTGGTTTTTTTTTTTTTTTCCCCCCACTTCCCG
Organism: Gallinago undulata; assembly: GCA_026546715.1. Lineage (NCBI taxonomy): Eukaryota > Metazoa > Chordata > Aves > Charadriiformes > Scolopacidae > Gallinago > Gallinago undulata. The sequence goes on along the minus strand of JAOTQQ010000079.1, from coordinate 3,893,517 downwards.
ATACAATGGCATGTATTTCAGCTCTGTATTACAGCTCCCAAGTACTCCAGAGCTCTGTTTAAAAGGCTCAGCCTTTTCTGTAGCTGGTCTCTCATCCCAGCTTCCTTCTGCCCCAGGTCTGGAATTCTCTCCCAGGCAAAACCTGCGATGATTTAAACCCAGGTTGTTACAGGAGCACGATGGATGGGATCAGGCCACTGTTAGCACCGTCAGATTTTTATTTTTTATTTTTTTTTAACATCGGTAAGGAAAATGAAAGCATTTATCATAACTCAGGCTCTTGAGTTATTGATCTAAATGTGTTTTCTGAAATGTACAGGGTTGGCTTAGGAGTTTGCAGTGGAGAGGAGCCGGGAAGGGAATGGCAGGAGCACGGGGAGCTCTGGCAGCAGTTCTCGCAGATCTCTCTGGTGCTGGGTGGCGTTTCTCACAGCAGGCATCTTTTGAAGCTTGCTGGTAGGAAGCCCAACGAGATCCACTGTGTTTTCAAAACTCCCCGTTGGAGTCTGACACCCTCTTAGAGCTGAAAGTTATACTCTCCTTGAATTGAAAGGAATGAGGATTTGGCCCTAAGTGGGTATTTTTAGATAGATCAAGCAATGCAATCTACGAATGCTAATGAAGTCCCACCACAGTGGGAATTTATGCAATGACATTTGAAAGCCTATTCAGAGACCTAAAGGGGAATGATATCAACTTTTCTCTCGGCTCCTCATCCATCCTCTTGGTGGAGAGCACATCATAGGTGCAAAGTGAAAATGAAGCCTTTTGGCTCCTCTCTAGCGCTGAGCCACACTGTTAGGCTTTCTCCTTCTCAAGGTCCTGGTGGCTTTGGGTGGGCAATGCCAAGACTGTTTTCTCCAAGGCAGGACATATCTGAAGCACAGAGGTCCACCGCTGGATGGGTCCCCGTGAGGAGTTATGACCAGAGATGCCAATTCACCTATGGGCACAGCATGGCTCTGCTGCTTTGGACCTCTCCTTGCCCCCTAGTAGCTGAGTGGGTCAGAACTGATGTTTATGGCTCTATGAATGCCACTTTTCTTCTTCAAGCAACCTGAGTGCAGGGGAAACCTCCAGGAACTACGAGTGCTGTGTTTCGACTTGTAACACAACTGGAAAAAATAAGTTGCTCTATGTTTTTCATATTGATTTTCCTTCTCCTCAGTGCTATATTTTCGATTTAAATGGCAGCAGACTTAGGCACAGAATGGGGAAAAAAATGTTCTGAGCTACACAACTGGGAAAAGAGCCTGATTTTCTGATTTTGTGTCCATGTTATCCAATTAAATTTTGTCACTGTCCTGTGATTTCATGTCCAGGGCAGTATTGCTTCCACAGAAGAGCTAATTATGGAATAAGATAAGTACAAAAGTGCCCATATTTAATTAAGAATATTATATAGTATATCCAGGAAGAAGATTTTTTTTCCCTAAAATTGTTTTAATTAACATGAAAGAAAAGCTTCTGCTGACTTTTTATTGTCACAAGATAGAGAGAAAATTATTTCATGCTAACGTTGAACTATATTTAGCTTCCATCTCTCTATCTACAGAAGAAAAATTGAAAATTAGTTTATGTTAGATTATATTGCTCCTTTTATCTCATAAGGGTTTCCTTCAAGTACCATTAAATAATGATACAATCCGTAGAATATTAGGTAACAGATGATAAATAATTTTTGTTGTTTAGTTTTGTGTTTTGTTCTTTTTGTGTTTTTTAGCTGCGGAAGAAATATTCCACCTTCCAGAAACGTGATATTTTGGACCAAATCCCTTTCTGAACAGGTTGTATGCTGCCCTTTTCAAAATCAAGCTATCAGAAGATGCCCTTCAGCAGAAGTGTTAAGAGGACTTGGTGAGTTTAACATGTTTCGCCTGCTTAATTTAATTTGGAAAAATTCAACCAGAAAATGAAGTTATTAACAGGTTGGTACATTCAGAGATAAGATGATGTCACAGGAAAGCAGTCAAGTGGGTTGCTTGTCAAAATATAAAATATGTATCTGTCAGAATCAAATGATAGATAAGCTGTGGCTAGGTGTGGGATGCAGTGAAAATAGTGTGCTAAAAATTGAAACCGAATCCCACCAGTCTGGAGCACAAGCTTTTAGTAACTATTGTGGCGATAAGAAATATAACAGTTCTGGGGACACGAACTGTGCTGCTCCAACACGGTTACACGTAATTTTTTGGCAACGGTAGCCCGAAGCACGTACATCAGCACCAGGCCTCAAACAAACAGGAGACCTTGAAAACGTGGCCATTTCAACAGATGACTTCGAAACTGGAATAGCCCATTAGCTCCACTATGCCAAAATGAAGATTAATAAAACTTTCCCTGGGTAACATGGGGGCCTTTAAGGCCTGAAAATGTGAAAATAGAGTCTGTCTAGCCAATGTGATGAGGCTTTCTGTGTTAGAGAGGTCCAGATCAAAGAGAATTCTCCAGTGTATTCGCCAGGAACACGTACATATCATGTCAGTCACAGGCCTCTTCCTGCCTTCTGGCTTGCCATATAAAATAGCTGGCACCAGGAATTTAAAATTAATAAACACAGGAACTTAAAATGGCAATTTGGAGTCTTGTGTGAGCAAAAACCAGAACAGGCTACTTAGCAAGGAATGCAAACTCCCAAATACTGTGACAGCAAAATGAAAGAAATACCATTATAATAAATGTTGGTATTGTGTTATCATCAAATTTGGGAAAATTATACCACTTATGTGCAACTTCATTCACTGCAAGTTGCAAAATGGAGCTTTAAGACTGTAAGCTCTTGAGGACAGCCCATGAAATCTCTCTGTTTGCTCAGGATCTTCCATGATGCAGAGTTTAATTGTGACTGGGAACTCTCAGGACTAATAGAATACAAAGAATAGAAGTCCTAAATAAAACACTGCTCTTATATTTAAAGGTCAGAAGGGACTAGTCTGACCTCTTGATCTATAGGCCACAGGGCTTTGTTCAGTAATACCACCATGATATTTCTAATTTATGCTTCAGCTTAAATAGTTCCTAAAGCTTCAGCTTGAGAAATAATCCTCCTCAGAAAAGAATAAGTTTTAATACGTTGTTCTGATGTTAATTTTTTTTCAGTATTTAAAATTTTTCTCATTTAAATTTCTTTTGCCTTAACTTCTCACCTTTGGGTTTTGGTTCTTCTTCTTTACACTTGACTAAACTTCTCTCATATCAAAAACCCACTAAAAGCTGAAATGAAGCAGTTGGAGTTTAAATCTGTTGGGTGGGTTCTTAAAAATGTTAGTTTTTTTTGAAGTCAATTCCAGAGTGGCCATACTCTTTATTGTGTGGATGCCATGAATCTTGCTTTTCTGTAATGACTTCCTCAGAGCTGTACCCAGAGGAGAGGGCAACTCTCTGCTGCTTCGTGTTGTCCTCCATTTCATCTACTCAAGGATCAGATTCATCCTTTAGGACTTCATGCTGTCGGATTACGTGTGCTATGCTTACCCTGTATCATGCTAGTTTTATATTCAGCAATAACTGTAATGGTGATATAGAATGATCTATATTGCTGCCATACGTAAGTTCATAAGATCATAGATTTGTACCAACTTTTAAAGCTGCATGTATCATCTTTTTTTTTTTTTTTGGTGAAAATCGGAAAATAAATTAAAAAATCTCCCAGCATGAGGAACTTGGTTTTGGACTTGTGTAATGACAATGCTCTCGTAATTGAAAGAAAAAAGAAAAAGGAAATTTGGGAGACTATTAGTCTACATGTGGTATACTTTTTTCCCCTAAATTGAAAATAAAAAAAAAATCCAATGACACATTTGGGCTGAAAAACTGTTTGCTGCACATGTTTTATATATGCGGGTTTATTACACAGATCATGTGTCTTAATTAGGTAATTTATATTGTGTTATCCAAAGAAGATGTTCTTATTCAATTGGACACACAATAAAAGTTTCAAGAAAACTTGTTAATCTTGTATACAGAGATCAGTGCATGGATACAGAATAAAAGCAGCTACAAATATATCTTTATATGCTGGTACGGCTACCTACTAGATTATATTCCCCGGAGAAGCAGTGTTGTTATATATATATGTATATACACACAATATAGGTAGGGATGAGTTGTATTTTTAATAGGATTTTTACTTTTTTTTTTTTTTTTTTCTGAAACTAAACATGTTAGCTTTACCCACTGGGTAACTTTTAAAGCAAAAGCAAAAAATCTAATGTTAAATGAAACTAACCCTGCTGAGGGAAGTTCAGTCATTTTCTTATGGTGGGCAGCCTGGCCCTCTTTGATCTGTGATGTTTCAGAGGGGGAATGGCAACTTGAGAGCTCCTGACCTTTTTTCCTCCTTCCCACAAATCCTTGGTGTTTCCTAAATGAATGTTTTGTTTCCTCATACTAATCTGATACTGTTCACTCAGAAACTGAATCTAGTTATCGCTGGTTACGTTAATTGAGATTTTTTGGTTTCTCTTCCCCTTTGTCATTAAGTTGGATTTGAGCTTCACATACCCTTGCAATTACTTTGAAATTCCAAGTCTCCTTGCAACTACTTTGAGAAATCTGAAAGCTAAATGATTCCCAAGCTTAAAATATGATGTTCCCCAGTTGAAAGGCAAAAAAGCAATATTGTTATATTTGTATTCTGATGAAATTCATTATGTACAATATAATTTGTGTCTCCATAACAATCTACTCTTCTTCAATTAGGGATTAAGCCAGATACTACAAAGATCTGGAGGAAATACAGTAACTTTTCTGTTTTTTTTTTCTTCTTTTCATTGAGAATACAGAAGGAATTTGAAGTGTGTGTCACTGGCAGTAAAATACAAGTTTATGGAGTTTTTCTTCTGTTTATTGTAAATCAAGTGCAGAACAGCAACCCATGGCATTAGTCCAGGAAACTGAGATTATGAAGTTAGGAAGTAGAAACGTGAACAGAAAATCATGTTTGTAAATCTCGACGAACATCTTTCTTGCTCTGCAGTGAGGACCTGCTTCAGTTCTCCTTGAAATCAATGGGAAAACTCCCACCCTCTTCCATTGGGAGTTTGCTCAGACCTGGATTGCTCACATTTTGTGCCCAGTTTTTGGTGAGTTACAGGACATGCAGAGAGCTGTAACTAATGGGATTGGTCCAAGGGCCCTGGATGCAGTGGGAGATGAAGGTGAAGGAGCAAAGTTATTTATCACACCCCATCAGAGCCAGTTTCCATATTCAAGGGAATCTAACAGCACTGGAAATGGTGCCATATTGATGGTCAACTTGCTGACGTGTTGCAAGCCCTAGTTCCTGTCCACCATTCCATTCCTCTGAACAATATTTGAAGTGTAGCCTGGGAGAAATCTGTTGTAATTTGCTCTCCTCCTTTCTGTATTTATAAGCCTACAATATTGTAAGTTTTTACTGTGGGTGGACAAGCAACATCCACTCATATCAAAGAAGATACAAGTACAGATAAATATAACTTTATACATTCATTTTTATATAACTTATGCAAATGTATGCGCAAGTCAGTCACAGTCCCCAGGCTGGCAGGAGATAGTTGGTGTGGTCATTGTTGTGGCTTCGTTTGGATGCTTGCTTTGCTGGATGACCCTGTTGCCTTTAAGCAGAGTTTTGCACACATATGTTTGCTCTGTGACTGCTAGAGGTTTGGCTGGAAGGAGATGGCACAATGGGATAGAAAAGGGCACAGTCCTGACAGTTGTCCATCTCTATGGCCAAGGTTGGACTTAGACAACTTGCACGTGGAGGTTCCTTGTGTATGTTTCTCTTGAAGGCATTAGCAAGAATGGTTAATATCTGAAAACTGATGAACGAACCATGATGGGCTGGTATGTGCATGGACTGTGGCCCTCACTGGCATCCATCTCCTTGCTCAATGCCCCAGCCCACCTTCTCTGAGAGCAGAATTCTTGGTCTCCACGTTTTAAATGAAAAAATAATAATAAAAAAGTGTTTTTCTCCTCATCACATCACTGGTTTCTCCACAAATGGCTTCTCCGCTAACTGACCATCTTAAAAATCAAATCAAAGTACATAGGCACAGCATCTTATTGTTTTTGTTTTATGGGAACTTATCTGTTGTTCTCCAAAGACTAAACAAAACAAAAAGGCCAATTTAGGTATGCCAGGTTCAATTGTCCAAATCAATATTCTTAATGTTTATCCTTATTTTAAACAACCACGAATAACTTAGTCCCTACTGCTTAGATTATAGGTTCTAGTGTATGAATTTTAATAATTCTAATTAATAGTGCTGTCTTTATTATATTACTTTGTACTTGTGTTCACTCTTTCATCACTAGATCTCAAAGCGCTCTATTAAAGGGCACCAAATCTTTGTAAATTATGAATTTTAGCCTATTGAGTTTATGTGTCGGGTAAGTGTAATAATGAGAATGAGCAGTTTTTCCAAAGTTCATTTCAGAGCTTTGCATTGATTCCCTGCAATATTTAAACACTGGGAAAATTAGGCTCCAGAAAACTTGACTCCCACTTCTCCCCACTAAATTATGGATCTCTTTACTTCCCATTCTGAATTTCAAGTAATCTTTGAAAAATTTGTATTCAGGAGTCTTCAAATATGAATACTGATAATTATATCAATATTATTAATATGCACTATTAAAAGACATAAATCTACATTTTCAAAGCTTTGATGTGCTTACAAAACTGAACTTTTAAATGAAAGTATGTTTTTAAATCATGTATGTATTACAGAAATCTATTAAGACTAGCCTCACGAAGATCTGCATATGCTTAGAGCAATGATTCACGTGCTCCTGCAGCGGTGCCCTGGGAGCATCGTAGATATCTGATGGTGGAACAGGCTTGCTCAGCATCTCATGGGTTGTTTCTCAAACCGTTTTTGTTGCGTTTCCTCTTCTTTGTTAATCCTGGTATTTTTTGTAGTCTTTGTTTCCTATACTTTATTCATATGTGTTTTTTTCATAATGCTAATTGTGAACTCTGAGGAGTACCACCTGGAGAAGCTGTGAGCTACATTCACACCAGATCTCTGTGGTGGACTTTTATCTCTCCCATGATCTTGCCTCTCGAGGCCAGACACATCATTTATGATAGATAGCATTGTACTTCTAAGAAAAGTTGCAAAGGTCTTCCTCTCCTTTCCCACTGCTGTGCAGCAAGGTGAGAGCTGGACGTTTGCTTTGTGGATTTCCTACTTCTCAAGGATTTTCATATTTCAGCCTCATAGTTCAAAGTGGAACGTCCTTACTCTTTCTTTTCCATTTGGACACTTTAAGACTCTTAGTTAGCTAGTTTAAAAATAATAAAATTTTGACCTTTAGTTGACATTATAAGCTTGCATTTCAAAGGCTGTGCTTATATTTTGAGGTTGCTGGTGAGGAAAAGAACTGACTGTAATACCGAATGCTTCCCTCCTTTTAATGCTGTTTTTTTTTTGGTGTTGGGAATTTTAGCCTAAAGGAAGGTGCCTGCAAACAGGTTGCTGAAGGCAGAAAAGTCACAGACAGAGAAGCAGAAGTGTTTGGAAGAGCAGTATCGGGCTCCCCGTCTCTTTTGCAGTAACCACCAACAGCTGGAGACCAGGCAGCAGAGAGGCAAGAGGATCGTGTCTCGGGGACGCGTGTGCATAGGCTTGAGGCTGAGCAGAACGTTCCAGGGGAAAGGTACAGGCTTTTTGTTGTTTTTCCTTGAATGTCTTTAATTACATGGACTAGAAATATTTAAATGTTAGTACAAATCTTTGTAAAATATGTGATTTTTAGTCTGAGTTTATCTATTGAATAAGTTTAGTGGTGTATTTTTTATTTTGTAGCTATTTTTACCAAAGAGCTGAGCGATGCAGCTAAGCAGCAACAGGGAGAGGACCTAGATGGGGGGATAGGAAAGGTGGGGAGAAGAGAAAAAGGATGTTTATAGGTGACCAGGGAGGTTTCAGACTTTTCAGTATGACTTCAGACCCTGGGATCACTGAATTGTGCCCTTTCAAGCAGAGGTGTTGGGCAGGGTAACAGTATATGGGAGCATGTCCCATTCCAATTTATGGCTCTAAATGGTGACAGGACAGTGCCCATATCTCTTTGGTCTCAGGACACATGTGGTTGGAAAATGTTTGTTCTCCTTCAGAAGGCAAGGAGGGTCCCACAGCCACCTTTATTTCACCCACTCTTGCATCTGCTGAAACATCTGGTGGTGGCTGGTGTTGGAGACATGACAGTAGACGTGTTGAGGAACCAGTCTGGCTCAGGATAAGAGTTTTTATGCTTCTCTGTGCTGCAGAGCATTGGGGGATCTGGAAGTCTTTCATGCTCTGACCTTTAGGAAGTTGAAATGCTCATAGCAGGGTTGTCATTGAGTAAACAGCATTTCCTGCCTAAAACTTCAGGAGGCATATTTTTATTTTGCTCATTTACTTACAACCAGTGATTAAAAACTGAGCCTTTTAAAAACTTTTACCTTAGACCATCAATATTTTAGTATTTAAAAAAGCCCACCCTTTTTTTCCCTCTGTGATACACTTTTGCAGAAAGCAGTCATGTGGGAATACTGTTGACTAGTAATTATTTCCTTGGTCAGACTGGTTAGTTTTCCTTAAAATTAGGTACTTCATTTTAGTGGTGGCATCTTCCCTGAAATAGTTATTTAGAGAAAAGCTGCAAAAGATAGCAACCTCGCAGAGGAGAAAAAAATAAATAAAAAAATCCAAACCAAAGAAACAACCACACACAAGTTGGAAGGGCTTAGAATAAATTATTGCATGTCATTCTGTGGGGGGAAAAAAAAATAAATCTCCCTGTATGAGTGCTGTGTTGTTCGCAACGTGAGTGCCAGATCCACTCAGCTCTGCTTTGCACTTCTGTCACCCTTATCACTCAGGAGACGATACTCTTCTCCTGTAAGTGCTACCCCCAGCAGCACGTATTCATTTATAGGACGTGCATACTTATGCTTAAGTCAGACACCCAAGAGGCACGGGATGAATTGATAGTATAGGCAGATGCTTTCAGCGAAGAAACGGGGGATGTTAAAAGAGCTTCAGCGTGGTTATTGTTTTGCCAGGCGAATCCGTGTTCCTTGTCATCAAGGTGTTCGGGAGAATTTCAACCTCGTTGTACAAGCTGAATACGAGAGCTGTAATCAAGAGTTACATCATTTGGTGAGACAGGACCTTGAGGAATACAGCAAAGGGAAACGTGCATAATTAGAACGGTTCGGTTACAAGGGAAAGGGGCTTTGATAGTGTTAGAAATGTAGCTGAAACATGCAGTCTCCATTGCCCTGTCATCAGGCATTAGATGGTAGATGTCAATGGGCCGGGCAGACCTCAGGATCCCGTGAAGGAGTGTGGGGTTCCCTCTTTGAGCCTTCCCAACCCTCAAGAAACTATCTAAGGTGACCACCTGTCAAGCTACCAGGTTTCCTTTCTGTTTGTGGACAAACACCAAACCAAAGATTAAAAGAAGGGGTCACTAACTTTAACTGTAATTCAAAAAAAACCCAACAGTTTCTTTTGGTAGTTAGTCAAAGAATGCTGAGAAATAAAAGCATGACTAATTTTCTTCCCTTCTCCAAATTCCCATAAAGGAAGGGCTTGACATGAAGATGTGATAGCCATGGTGACAGGGAACCCATCATAGGTCGTCGAATGCGTTAGGGGCAATGTGCTTCCCATGGTGCTTTCCACACTAACGTTTTTGCCAAAATTCTTCCTAGAAATTTCACTTAGGAGGAAAAAAAAAAAAGTCCTCTAGTGACACCCGTTCTGAGTATGCAGCATGCAGTCTGCTTTATTTATATTTTTTGCAAAATATTTATCACTGCCATAGTGATAACTAGCCTAAAAAAAGAGACGACGTTTCAAAGAAATTTGACCTTCTCTAGAACCCTATCTAGAGACATCTCTATTCTTACACATATATTATTGGCAAATGTTTTGAATTTTTGAGTTTGTAGAGGAAAATGTTCAACATCTCAGGGATTCTTGAGCCATGGGAGACTGCTTTCCACCCAGCACTGAGTAAGCTACCAGACAATACTCAATTTTCAGGTGTCAAATACGCTGTAGCTATCCCCCGACCTTAATGCGCAGTGAATTATTAACACTGCTTCTCTTTTCATTGTTCTGTTTATTGTGAGCTGAAAGCTGACAGTTGTAAGTGTAAGTGGGTGCCTTTGAAGAAACACCATTCAGTGCACGCCGAGGGGAAGGACTTGGGTGCAGCTGTAGAGCTGATGCTCCTCCAGGAAGTTGGCATCAACCAGCATCACTGGATTTTTGGGTGAGGTTATGGCTGGAGTCCTACCTTCCAAAGCAAGTACTGCAGCAGGGCTCTGCAGGTGAGCGATTCTGAAAATAACTGATGAAATAATAATATAAAAGTCACAGCTAGATGTTTTTTTTTTTAATTGAGGCTGCTGGCTGAGTGCTGCTGGGGTGCTGTGGAACGCGAGCAGCGCTATGAATATCAGGAATGCTAATAATGGGGTCCCATTTCTAACTTGGGAACAAGAGTTTCGCTGCGTGCACATAACTTCCATGGGCAAGCATTCCTCTTCTCTCGCTGGATGCGGGGTGTGGTCCTGCACGAATAACCCCGCTCCTTTAAAAGGGTGCTGCTGGAAAGGCAGTCAAAGGATTGTCTCTTTGCCAACAATCACGGCGTGGAGGGCTCAGGTTTTAATCCTGCGAATGACACCAATGCAGCGAAGGAGGCAAATATAGAGTGCAATTCAAGATCTAGGTCTTTGTTGGTTCTTGGGGGTTGGTTTGTTGTTTGCTTGTTGGGTTTGGGTTTTTTTTTTATTTTTTTTTCTGTGCTTTGCTTTTAATCTTTAAATTAATTTATCAACGTTTTCTCTGGATACGTTTGACAGTTCGTGGTGTTGCTTCTCAATAATTAATTGCCTTCAGGGTGTTTAATATGGAGTGTTAAAGCCAAGAGCATAGGTCAGAGGAAAAGTATCAGAAGACCACGTGTATAAGCATCTGCATATTTGATTTTGTTTGCGCCAGGTTCCTGGCTCTGACTGTCTTAGGATACCTGAGAGGGTCACAGTTGTCATAAGCATGTCTGGAGTGGGTGCATCAGAATTGTCCTAGGATGGGATCAAGACAATCTTAACAGCTTTCTTGCGGGAAGTATGTGCAGGGAAAGAGGGAGAGGGAAGGAGGAGGAATGTGTGGTATTCCCCTTTCCTCTCTCTGGCACAATTGTCCTGGTGGGATTGTTTCAGCTGGTGTAATCCCGACCAGCCCCGTGGCTGGGCTACAACATGTGAACCTCCTTGTCCTGACCCTTTTATGGACAGCACAATGGGCTCCTTTTGCAGCTCCTTTCTTCTCCTCTTTACTCTCTTCAAGCCACAACGAGCACAAATTTGACGTGTTTAGGAATTTGGCCTTATATTTGAAAACTCCATGCAAATATGGTAATAATAACTAAACTGACATTTGCTTTTGCTTCTGTATAGTGTGTCTTTAATATGATTGCTACCCTTAACATTTAAAGGAACTTTGGCAGTTATGTAATCCCTTCAACATTTAAGTACAACAAGAATTTATTATTAAGTGCAGTGGCTGGAAATGGAGCACTTTTTTCATTCGCACTATAAACAGTTATGTTGGATTAGTAATCCTGCTTGTCAGAGCTGTTCACTGTTTGATATTAATCAGTAGGTTTATGAAAGGTGCAATAGAAGGCAGAAATGAGCAGTGAAGAAGTTGTAAACCTCGGTTCCATAAAATCAGACTCTATCTAATACTTGGGTTCACAGCATTTCTCGCAGTGACCATTAGATTAAGGGTAAAGGAAGTACTGCATTATGGTAATAGTACCCCTAACTATCTTTTGATAAACATATATTTATTTTCTCACTATATAAATGCAATAACAGGTAGTCATGAAAGGCAAGACTTTTGAGAACATTTTTAGGTTGTTTTGTAAAGAGTATGTTTTCCAGACTGTTGTATAGATCAGTATGATACAACCTAGCAAAACATTTAATGATCAAATATTACATGGCAAAATGAAAAGCATCTCCTTTTGGTGCTTATCCACTATTAAAATCATGTGCAAATCACTTCACCTGAATATTTCTACCTAATTTGTAGGTTGTTATCTTTGAGCTACATAATTAATTTTTGTATCTTGCAAACAGTGTTGCACTGTGGGTTTATTTTTTTTTAACACTTTGAATCTCTAGTACATGTTCATGCAGCACATACAGAGGAGCCAGGTCCTTTGGTTGCAAATGCCATCCTGCAAGATCCTTAGATGATCAAAGTGAAAATGACACCATTGTAGCACAAGATGTCTTGAAACAGTGCATAATAAATTACCGCGATTGGTTAATGAATGTACATGATTAATGAAACAAAATATAGACATTATAATAAAGGCTTTTCTTGTAAGTGTCAGTCATCTTCCATGTTCAAGGGCTTCCTGATACATCCTTTATACACCTAACATAATAGTTGACATGTATCTATATGTATATTATAATATATAGTAGTGAAAGCAAATTGCAGTGTATGACCTCTCCATTAAATTGAAATTAAACTTTAATAGCATATTTGAAATGTTTCTATACCTAGGTTTGCTTCAAGTTAACTTTTCCCCCTTTCTTAAAACACTGCTTGTTATAATATTAGTTTGGGTTTAAGAAAAACCACTTCATTGAATAACATTAGTCTTTGTTAAACTATGTAAATCTTTCAGTGATCACTTTTAAAGCAACATGGCATTGGCTTTTTAAATTCTCATCTCTAAATATAACCTTTGCTTGTGGTAGGATCAAAAGTGTCAAAAATCTGCATCGCTGCCTCATTATCAATCACTGGGATATTTTTGGAGAAGCCATTCGATTTGCATTGTCGGACCTCCTACCTAGCATCGCAGAAGGCTGCACATCAATAAAATTAACTTTTGTCACTCAAACCAAATTGGGCTGAGGCACTCTTGCCAGAAGAGCTAATGTGTGTGCAAGGAGGACCGGCTGATCCTGGAAACTTCCGAACCTTCTTTGGAAAGGCAGAATAAATGAATGAATCTGCTTCTGGGTCAGGTCCCGGAGCTTTCCTTCTGTCTCAAATGAAATCCAACAGCAAGGCAGTAGATCCCACCCACTGCGAAGGGTGTCAAGTCAAACGAAAAGGCTGTGATCCAACCAGAGGTGCAGAGTGAAGGGTGGACTGGGCTCTTCCTCGCGTTATCCCAAAGCTCTGCTCAGCTGTGCTTCACCTGCAGAAGCCTTGAAGCTGTGATTTAATGCGCAGCCGCTCTTTGCTAAGTTCCCCGTTGCTCCGGAGGAAGTTGCTGCAGCTCTTGGCAGAGTCCAACGTACCTCTCATCTCCTGCCAGCTCAGTTCCAAGCAGCAGGATCACCATCCTCATCCCCTCCTCCCTCGCCCGCCAAGCAGGAGCCTCTCGTCTTCCAACATCTGGAGGTCTGGTCTGCAGCACAGGGTGCCTGGGGTTCACGTGCTCCCCTTCTCCCATGGATCAAGCTCCAGCCATGCTGGGAGCCTACCCTTGGTTGTCCTTGCTGCCAGCAGGCCACCACAGCCAGGCAATAAAAAGACAGCAACAAGTCCCAGCCTTCCTACAATGTCTATTATTTTTCACTGGAGGTTGTGTTAGCCAGAGTCAAGGGAGGTGGATGTGACCTTCCTGCTTGTGTCCTGCCTTGCAGCTAATCCACACAAAGTTGTCTTTTCTTGGGTCTTTTGGCAAAAGAAACAATTCTGCTAAGTTTTGACAACTTTGAAACATTTTGTGTGCTTTTGAGATAGAAAGTGAGGATTTGTTCTTGGCCATCCAAATCTTGTTTTTTTATAAATGCCAGTTCATCATTTGGTTATCACTTTTTTCCCCCTCCCTCTCCCATTTTTTTTTTCAGGTTCTCTACCCTGTATTGTAATTATACTAGATATTATCTGCTAAAGATCTGTACGTGGTGCATCCGCTCCTCTTTCCTCCTGTGAATCCATCAGTAGCCCATTGATACGTCTCTCATCTGTATTTAGAGAAAGATTTTGAATTCATGATGAAGAATTATAGGTGTTTTGTGTGTTTCTGGTGTTGTTCGTTTGGAACTTGAGCTGTTCCATAGATGCAGTTTGCCACAGGAATCACCTGGTCCTTTTTTCCCTTCTTTTCCTCACTGGTGGATATAATAGGACAAAGCCCTCAAAGAACTGAAGAAACCACTGAGCTTTTTATCCCCTCAGGAAAAGGTAGCAATTTAGAGAGAGACTGCAAAAAGGCAGGATTTAGGGGATTTTAGAAAATGTAAACCTTTTTCCTTTTTGGGTTGCGTTGGCCTTTCCCAAGACGTCAGTCCTAAGGAAAACGTGCTACTGTAGCGTAGATGGATGTAAAGTTTAAATTCAAGTTTGAAGAAAGTCAGTACGTGTGCACTCTAACGTGCTCAGGGATGGATGCTGTCAAATCTCTGTCTTAGTCATTTAAATGACTGTTTCCGTATTGTCTCTGATACAAATATTTAAACTTTGATCTACTTATAAAGCCAGAGAGTTCTCGAAAACTTTCATAAGTATTTCCCCCGTTTCCTGAGCCAAGGAAAGGATTTTCAAAGCCTAAGTCAGCTTGTTTTATCTCAGAGAAAATAATGTTATTTTAGTGTACCTGGTGAAAGCACTGGAATATGTGGATTTCATTGTGAGAATACCTCAAATACTCAGGTTTTTTGAAAACGTTTCTGAAAAGGGAAAATCCAAACAGGACAAAAGAATTTCTTTTAAACCCTTAAACTAATGAAAAGTACAGATTCATACTGCTTTTATTTTTATTAAATATTCTTCAAATTCTAATTAAGAAGTAAGACTGGCCACATGCAAATTCAAAAGAAATTTTATTAAATTTTATCAAATTAATGGTATGGGACATGAAAGGAAATGATCCTAAAAATATCAGCAGAACACTAACTGGTAACAACGCTAATTGGCTTCCCTTTGCTCCTATACTACTGTGGATGCTTAGATAAGTCAGTTGGAAAGAAATAGATAAACATGTATGAATTGTTTCAATTCAATTCTGTGCTGTATGAGAAATAGTTTCAAGAGGCTGAACTATTTCATGGCAAGATCTGGGCCAAAATATTAAGAATGGCAGCATTCTGTAAGCTAGCTATCATCCTTTCAATGTTTAAAACAATCAAGCTTCAGTGTGACCTGAAAAAGCATGTTATTTCTTTTCAACCTTTTGAAATTAAAAATTGCTTGTTAAATTAACTGCAAGAAGAAAGATGGGTACTCCAAGAATTTTTTTAAAAGCTTGGAGAGAAAGGTCTTGAAAAGAAATTTGATTCTTCAAATAATTTTAGTATAACCAAACTTTTTCTCATATTAAAAAAAAAAATAGAAAAAAAATCCATTTGGTTTAGTCTTCTAAAACATAGTGGGTTATCATAATAAAAAAAAAGACTCCATGTATTCATAGCTGTTTATTTTAAATATAATGCAATTTGAGATGGGACAGTCATGAAGCCTCATTATTTGTATTGCAGTGGATGGAGTTGAAGCAGACTGCGGTGGTGGGAGGTGAAGATGGATGCAGGCACCAAGGAACAACTCACCACATGAGGAGCCTGAGCAGGTACCATCTGGGTGATGGGGGGAATCCCAGGATATGTGGTGTCTTTCCTTGGATGACAGAAAAGCTTTTGTTATAGCAGCTCCCTTTCTGGACCTGTAAGGGTGGTAATTTTGCCAGTAGTGAAAAACCTGATTTGGGTTATCTTCTTTCTCTTCGCTACCAGCCTCTGACATGCTGTGGTCCTGGCGTAGGTCATTATGTCTAATCATGTGATGTGGTCTTACATCAACTTCCAGCCAAGATCCAAACTTGAATTAGCAGCATCATCTTAAAACAGATTTTACAGCTGAAAGTAAATAAACTGTGAAAAAAAAATTAGTCCAGAAGACAATATTAATTAGTATGAGAGGAAGCTATCAAAGCATTCATAGAAATGGGAAAGCCATCCACTTTAAAACAAACAGTCCTTTCCTTTCACTACTCATCTTGAGTTTTAAAGGGGTAAGCAATTTCTAATGTTTGCATCTATAATTTTCTCTTAAAATTTATTCCTTTGTGACTGTTTCTTCATAGCCTCTCTGTCTGAAAAGCAACTCTAGTGTCACCTAATTTTCTGTTACTTCAAGGTTAAGAATATTGGTAGGTATCAATTCAGGGCATATTTATTCAAAGGTTAGAAAGTACACCAAACTCTTGTCTAGTGTAGACTTTATTTTAGGAGCAAACATAAACATGAAGAAACTATAATCCTAGTGTAATGTAGGAATCTAATTAAGACTAATGAGACAACATTAAATTTAATGTATGATGCATTTTATATGCCTTACCATTAGAGCTGCAGCAAGCTGTTCATCAGAGCATCGAACTTTGGTGAATAAGCCCCTCAAGGCATTGTTAAACAATTCAGGCTCAGGCCTTCTCCTGCCCATTAGGTTGTTGTTGGGCTTGCAAAGATCTAGATATAAATGGAAATTTGGGGGGTGGGAGAGGAAGGGGGAGGACATAAGAAGTTCTGACCATCTTTGAGGAGCTCAGCGAGCTGATTAAAAGAGAGGAGAAATGGATGGCTGTGTGCAACACCCTCAAGGATGCTGGGACAGAAGACAGGATGGCCAAGGATAATATGTGAATTACTGTTTTAGAGGTACCTATAGCAGCAGGAATGCAAAAAGGCTGGAATTTGAGCGATACAAAAGTGATATCAAGAAGAGAGGTCATGGTGATTGTCTCTTAACATCTTATTAACAATATGGTTTGCTGTGATTTTTTTTCTTTTTTTTTTTGTTAGACTTGCTAAGTTCAGTATGTTCCTTACTTATATTTAACTGTGCAGAAAAATAGGAGTAGCTCCAGGTTTAGATTTCACACTCCAAATTCCTTCCTCTCAGAACAAAAGAAGATGAACAAAGTAATGGGAATAAAACTTTTAACAACGATTTATCAAAAAGTATTTCATAGACACTCTTGAAGAAACAGATGCTCAGGAGATTGTCCTGGTGCACGAGCGGTGGCTTTGCAGGGTGGTTGTGATGGTGAGGGATTTGGGTGGCTCTGAGATAAACCAAGGGCCACCATTTGTGGAAGGTGGGTTTGAATAAAGAGTTGGGTGCTGAGGAATGGAGAGATTTTTGGAGGAACACGTAATGAGTTGACTTCATGGGTTTACAATATAAACTGACACTATGGCAGCTGGAAGTTTGTGGGGGTCAGAAGTGCAGACTGAGCTGTAGCTTGGACAAATTCATGGGCTCTGGTGTCAGTCGGTGATTGCCAGCTGCTCTCAAATGGGGCCAAGCACCAGAAGAATCTGAGGTAAGGAAGAGCTAGTGGGTGTGGGGAGGAGGGGGATGGGGAGGGCTGGTGTCAAAGTGCACTTCAACCCTGCCGCTCCGAAAGCTGAGTTTTAGCCTACTACATCCTGAAAATTCATTCCAGTTTATATTATTGCATGTGTTAGTGATGGCTTGAGCGTTTGAGACTTTGAAGTATTTCATCTACACATGAAATTGGATTTTTTTCTTTTTTTTTTCTTTTTTTTTTTTTTTTCCCGTGGAATATAGCCATGGAAACCTGTAGTCTGTGCTGGAAAATAAATGACTGGAAATGTTCCTCGGTGACTAACTTGCTATGAGACGTTATTATAAGTGCAAACACGAAGTTATACTTTTAACAACAAACAAACTTGATGCTCTCGTTTTGATTTAGAGGTTCAGCAGCAAAGTTGGTCCAAGGCAGAAGATCCTCATTGGGACAACCGGCAGCGATGCGGTGGGAAGACTGAAGGTACTTAGTGCAGAGGTTTGGGCTGGGGAATGAGTTATTCCTTGCAGGAACATCAGAGAGCACCACAAAAGCTCAGCTGGGGGCAGAAAGGAAAGCAATGCTGGTTGGGGGGGTGGGAAGGAGCGAGGGGGTGAGCGACGTGCTCACAAGCGTTTCAGTATTGACCTACCTCCGCTGCCATCGACGCGTGGGTGGATGGGGGGGGAGATGACTTCAACACGAGCAGATGTAGGCCGACGCTGAGAGTTTTTACAGTCGCCTGGTGTGTGTGTAACGTGCTGGGACCACCCGAGATCGTACCTGACCCGCTCTGCCCGAGAGAGGGAGAGAGAAAAAACACGTGAGGCGGGTTCGTGTTCCTACCGTAACCTGCTCTGCGTTTTCCCTTCCCTAAGGGCACGTGTCTTTGCATCTACTTGAGCAAACTGGAGTGTGTTCTTATGCTGTCTGCATTCCCTCCTTGTGCTCAGTGCCGAGCAGAAGGTAGATGGAGGATGCATTTAAGCCAGGAGCTGTGAAGGTTTATGGAAGTAGACAACTCCCGTGACCCTTCCATTCTTCACCCCCTTGTACTCCGTGATAATCTACTCATAGAAAAATCCACAAGCAAACTGTAGAAAGTGCAGATTTATTGCTAAGGGAGTTCATTAATTTATTTTCATTTTGCTTTCCCTTCTCTAACTTCTTTTTTCCAGTGCTTCAGCTGGAGAATGGTTTCATTAATGCCAAATCCTGCCATTTCTCATGCTTGAGCTAAAGCATGTATGCTTCTAGTAGAATGTATATGGGTGATGTTTGATCCCCTTTTAGGATTTTGCCTTGTTCTTAAGGGCACTTCACACTCCCTGCTCAGCTTTTGCCAAGTGGATGTTCTCCTCTTCTGGGGCTCCTGTGTTTGGGTCCTGTGGATCATGGTGCTGGGATGTTCTCCCAGCTCAGGGCTTGAACACCAGCAGCATGTGCCCCCCTGAGGTTTGTAACACGCAGATTTAAGCACACGCTGCAACCAAAGTAAGACAGGGCTCCTAGAAGCCCATCACTTGGTATTTAATCTAATTGTAGGGAAAGCGTGACAGATTAAATCTACCTGCCTTTTCTGGTCTTGTACGAGTGTTGTTTGGAATTGGGTCAAATTCCTTGAAGGAGCTAAATATCCTTTTTCTCTCTGTGTCCTGCTGCAAATGGCCTTTCCTTCAGAAATGGAGTCTCACCCTCCTTTGCAGCCATCTCTGAAACAGTTTAAATTAGAGTAGTAGTATTATTATGCTATTACTGTAGTATTATTCTTATTACCAAGTATTCCCATAGCTTGGGATTTCTGTCAAGTACGTTAGCACAAACAAGGGTGGCGTAAGCCTTGGAATAAAACTGGAATGTTCTGCCTGATAGGAAACCACCCAGTTGAGCCTGGAGTAGGATTCATAAATTGCACATGGATCTGGTGGTTGTCAGAAGTCCTTAGTTCTATTTACTGCCAGTGTGGCCAAGATGCAGTGGGAACTACGAGTGGAGAATTTTTCCTACTGGGGTGTGGGTCGTGTTCTCAAAACCCATCTGGCCATGGCTTGTTTCCTCATCACAACAAGTATTCAAGGTGCTTTTTTGCATAAGTAGCCTTCTGAATGAAGAAAATAAGCGATTCTTACCCAAAAAGTACTCCAGGGCTTTATACACCTCTCCCAAGCTTCCGTAGGCACTGAGCTGGCAGAGCTGGGGGTTAGTTTTAATCTGCTCCCTTTAACCTTCTCCCTCCTTAGGGAGCCTCTCTTTTTAAAAGTAAATCACAAGCGATGATCTGGGAGAGACGGATACTCCCCACCTCTTCGATAGGTAAATTGCCTTTTTAGAAGAGCGATCCCTGCTCCTGGTCTCATTTTTCATATCTCACTTTAAAAAAAAAAAAAAGAAAAAAAGTTAAAAAAAAAAAGGGAAAAGAAAAAAATAATCTTCCAGGGACTTTGACTTAAGCAAAGGCACTTTAGAGTCTTTTTCTAATGTCATTCTGAAGTTAAAAAACAATTTGACTTCAAGGGAGATACGGCCCAATTTTTTAAAAACTTAATAGGATTAGTCATGGGAACTATTTTTAGCAAAAGTTCAACTTTATCCATGTATTTTAATGTGGGAAAAGTGTGTCCTTTTCCCTCTGCTAATGTTTGATGTATTCCAGCCCTCCTGCGAGTGTGTTTGAGTATCTTAGGGGCTCTGGAGTGGAGGAGAACTTCCTCTCGGATTCTCTCTGTTTTCTTTCGTGAAAATGACATTCCTAAGCTGTTTCACTTTCTGACAGGAAATGGAGCCTTGCCAAAAATGATTAAAGTCCAAGAAAGCATAACAGTTCCAAAGCTGCAGCAGTTCTTTAGGAGTCCCGAGTTTGACATTGTGTCAAACAAATGTGAAATATTGTTTAATAAATTTGAATAATACAGGGAAAGGGAAAAATGGTTCTTGGCTTATAATGCTGGTGCTCTTTATTAAGTCTGTAAAGGACTGCCTAGCTCTAATAAATTGAAATATATACATAAATATACTTGTGCATGGATAACAGTTTAATATTGTAATATATAATGAACAGTGCACATGCACCCCCCACATGCAGACATTGATTTATACCTGTGTATGGCCTTATAGATATTGATACGTGTGTGTAGACCCACTCACAAGTTTGTATATATTTATACATGGAATTACCATTTGCAGGCCACTCCTGTGCCTGCTTCATATAAGAAATATCAAAAGTTTTATTTATAAGGTGTGGCACGACGTTATGACTCTATAAAAACACTAATCTAACGCTAGATAAAATACAATTTGTTAACAGTTTCTCAATCGTTTTTAATTCAATGTTTGTTTAAAGGCTGGATTGGGCAGTCTTTCCTGGTGCCGAGTAACACCTTATCATGTAATTCCAGCATTATTGGCAGGGTTGTCCGAGGCTCACTAAAAGCAGTGAGAATTATATGGCACCCAATAGCCTGGCTCTGCCACCTCTTCACATTTAACAACTCCTTCTGCCAGAAGGGCTACCAGCCACTTGAAAGTCTTGACAGTTTTTTCAATATTAGGTTATTAACACTAGAGTTCTATCAAAATGAGCCAGACTTCTAAGAAGTTCCTGTGCTGTCAACCCCAAGCGTGAAAAAAGTCCTATCAGGCTCCTAAAGTCCTCAGATCACTTCTCAGAACCCCCCCGAAAAACAAAACCCCTCAGCGTTTGTAAGTTGGCTTCCAGTTTCTTTTGGATTTGGATCCTGCTGGGATCACATTTTCAAGTTGCCGTCTGACCACAAGGCCAGGAATTTCCTTTATTCTTTTTCTTCTTGATTTTAGTATGAAAAGTGAATTACATCATCACCGGATTCCAGGAGCTTTGAATTTAAAAATGAATCTAATGACTCAAGGCTCAATAAAATCAGGGTTGTTGGCAACTTTACCAGAGAACATGAAAAGTTGCTTTGTTGGTTCTTGCAAGAAAACTCCACTAGTTTCCCCTCCGTCAGGTACATTGCTTCTCCACCAAAATATATTAAATATTGAAGAACTTATAAAAGCATAAAAATGTCTCAAAAGACAGAACATTCTTTAAGTGTGACGTGTTTCAAAGCAAAGCTATAGGGAAAGTTACTATTTTTCATTTCTTGAAGGGGTGTGTAGTGTTATTTATTTCAAGGGAGTCATCTTTATCAGTTTTCTAATGGCGTTTGAGGTTTCACCTCGATGAAGTTGAACCGGGACTGTTGGTACTGTCGTTCAACGGGGACAGCAATTCACGGCTACTTTTCAGACGAGCCAAATTGATCAGACAAGTCAGTCAATGTCATTGAGCACTATTTGTCACTTCATAAGCAGCTACAATCTGCTCTTCTCTAAATGCAGAAGGACCCGTCGTTGGAATAAATCACATCGAGCGGTGGGAGTAGATAGTATCCCTTCATCCGTAATTGGTGCGGTCCTCTCCTGTCACATTCGCTCCTTCCCAGCGATTCCGGCACGGATTGACACTGACGAAGAAAGAACAGCCGCTGTCAAAGGCACAGGAATCTGTCTGCTACTCCACTCTCCCAGCTAATAGATATCTATCATAATATTGCATTAACATCACAAGAAATCAGACTTATAACTCCGCTATCCGGGTATATCGATGACATATGTAGGGGTCTCTCTTAGGTTACGGGGAAAGCTGATTGATGCAAAAGGAAAGCTTCTGATTAAAACCGCTTAGCAAATCCATCAGTGGCAGGAATACTCGCTGCTGCGTGTGCTGCTAATTTCATCGATTTAAAAATAAAATAAATAAGAGAAAAAAATGAGAGGAACACGATGATTTGTTGTAAACGGCCCTTCTGGAAATTTGTTAATTATTATTCACTGCTGGTGCAGGGATACTTTATGGAATTTATTCCTATGAAGTGATTGTGTGGTTATATAATTACCAAAATAAGGAAATGGAACGCTTTGAAAAAACATTAATGACCATTTAGCACACAAAAAAAGCCCCCCAAACCTCTATCTGGTACTGGGTTTGGCAAAAAAGCGTTCTCTAAGCCAACAGATGAAATTAGCAGAGAATATTTATTGCGAAGGGTGTGCCAGGCTCCAAACTTTTTTTTTTTTTTTTTCCTGAAGAAATGCTGGGCAGTTTCTACCAGGAATATGTTAGATTAATCAGTGCGCTCAGCCCTGGCGAGAAATCACAGCAAGAATACCCAAACTGCTATGTAGTCCCATGTAAATCTCTCTGACAACCTGGAGGCACGGATCATTTGTTCAACATTCGGTTCCAACAACATGCACGTGGAAGAAAATACCTTGTTTGCTTATAAAAAAATTGCAGAGGGATATGTAACTGCTGAGAATGGAGCACTGGGATCCTGGGTCTCCAGGATGATGATCTGGATCCTTTCTCTTTATTTTTGGGGGAGAAAAAGTCTTAAGTTGATTTGTTCTTGTGTAAGCAATTGCCTGTTGTGTGGGAAAGTAGTGAAATGCTTGCTTTTTAAAGGTGCTCAGGATAAATGTCATGTTCCTGGCTGGAGTCTTTGCAGGGCCCAAAGGCAAAGTGTAATATCAAATGATTCTTACAGTTTTTAGCCTGGGATGTCTCTTGATCCGTGTGCGCAGATGATGAGCAATTTTCCTTTCTCCATTGGCTTCTTTGTCTCCTGGTGCAGAAGATGTTGTCCTGAAAGTGTGCCAGAAACCTAAGTGATAGGTAAGCAGTAATGATTTTATCTATGAAAGACTTCATTCTGTTAATATTTATATAAATTCTGCTAGAAACGTAGCCAGTGTTCAAAAGAAAACTCAAAGCAGCAGATCATAAAAAAAAAAAAATATTCCTCACTAAATACAAGACTTTGACTTGTTTTTAATAGAAACCTTAGGCCTAAAACCAGCATGTGAAACAAATCAACGTGCGATGGAACAGCATCCAGAGGAGGCAGCTTACATAGGAGCACATTCATTGTCAACATCTGATACTGAAAAGGTCAATAGTTAATTAAATAATCCATCACCTTAGGATAGACAGCAGTCCTCACTTCTGACAATCAATGACAGAAATATTAAAAGGTCAGAAAATGAGTTACTATATATTGTGTTTTCTTCCTGTGCATTATAAAGATGTGACTTCGCTCGAGCAGCATGGGCATGAAGATAGGTAGGGAGAAATATTAGTTGTTGCTCAAATATTTTCCTAAATGCTCTTTTACCAGGCTTCTATATGTGTGGGCTTCTGAAATGATGGACCTCAGAGATGTAGTAAACTTTTAGAATGACAATTTAAGACTGTATCACAGAGTTTATAACACCGTTTGCTTAGTGATACGGGTGTTTTGGGGAGCATTTTTCTCCCGTGCTGCTTGAGGTTATACTGGAATAAACTGGGTGAGTGTTCTGATGTTCTGGCTTTGTTTAGATCAGGGTAGAGTTATTTGAG
Source organism: Gallinago undulata (assembly GCA_026546715.1). NCBI lineage: Eukaryota > Metazoa > Chordata > Aves > Charadriiformes > Scolopacidae > Gallinago > Gallinago undulata. The sequence goes on along the minus strand of JAOTQQ010000079.1, from coordinate 3,869,756 downwards.
GAGCCTGAGAGGGGTTTTTTCTGTGCCTGTTTTCCAGATTTGATGAGAATGGGTTTAATGGGCTAAATGAAGCCCACCCACTGCCCCTTGTGCTGCTTGTGCTGTGCTGCCAGTGCGCGGCGTGCCCCTGGTTCCAGGTTTATCCTTAAAAATAAATGCATTTCTTAATATAAGGCCATGGTCTGGACACTGAGTGTTTATAACTAATCTAATTAAATATAATAATGGTGTTGCTATAAACATGTCTTGCTTTGCCCCCGTTAGAAGCTCTTCTTTTGCAGAACGGTTGCCCCTCGTGGTCCTGGGGCTATTTCTGCTCTGCGTTTGTCCAACGATGGACGTTAGTGCCTCAGTGTGTGTTTTCTATTTCTGTCTCAAGGCAAGCTGAAGTTTCCCCATTTTCTGAATGGGAATTGCACTCTACGTATGGGGAGGAACAGCCACCTCGTGGTTTTGTGCCCACTGCAGCTGCAGAGGGCTCCTTTGGGTGATGCCTTCCTCACCATGCTCATCCTTTTCCATGCACGTGTTCATTGGCAGAGCTGGGGGGGGACCCCCCTACCTAAAGGAAGGGCTATGAACCTCCCATAAGAAGGATCTGCTGCCCTCTTCTCATTATTATACAGTGTGGAACCAATGCATATTTATTAATATTCTCTCTGTTTCTAAATTTTCTAAATTTTCCTTCCCTGATACGTAGCTTTACCCTGAGTGTGTGAAAGTCACTGTGCTGAATTCTGGCAAGTGTTATATGATTATTTTATCTCTCACTATAAAGCGTTTTGAAAGACTTTGTATGAGAGGCAATATAAAAATAAATTGAATTGAACTATGGCTTCACCTTCCCACTTTTTTAGTGCAGAAACCTTTAGAGCAAAGACTGCAATATAATGACAAAGGAGGAGATTAAGACTGTGTCATGAAAGAGGTGACACCGGATGACAGGTCCGACCCTGCGTGAGCAGTTTGGTGGGTTTGCAATCGACTGTGTATTAATTAGGTTTTAAGCATCTTCACAACTGGGAAAAAAGCCTGTTTGTATTTTTCGGGGGAAGGTTATTTTAAGCCATGAGAAAGGTATTAGATATTATCTGCTGTGGTGTGTTTATATAAACAAAGGTCCACCTGATGGTTGTGCAAACATCTGTTCTGTTCTTACCCAACATTGCACGGGTCATTAAAATTTACCCTGTTGGCCTCTGAAAGGCCAGACCTGGAAGAACATAATCTTACTTACAGAATCCACAATTGCAATAATTTGTCTTTTAAAAGAAAATAATCTTAGCTTAGCGTAATGATTTTTTTTTCCCCCCCTGTAGAAATATGATTTTATGTTTTACAATGCAGGCGCAATAAATTACATTAATAAATGACTCCTGGTTCATGAGAAGTGCTGTATTTTGACAATATCAGCCAACCTTTCCATTTGTTTAAGCAGGAAAAGTGGGGAGCCAAAATAAAGCTGTTACAGAAGAAATCTCAAGAATGTTTATGAAACTCTGCTCTAGCTACATTTATTAGGAGTTGAAGCCTAGTCTTAATTTGTCATGCAGAATTCCAGGGGAGTGAGTAATTTCTAGAGCTTCTCTAAATGCCAGTACTTAATATTTTTCTGTAGCAATTTGTTTGTAAACATGGAGTAAACAGTATAGGTTGCAATGTGATGGAAAGGTATCTAGGATTTGTCATCTTCTGCTAACAGCTGTTGGGTTTATTTTATAGCATCTCATGGGGTTTGTCAGATAAACCCACTGTTGATGGCAAGTGAAAGCACCCTGAGGATCTCTGATGGTGGGCATGCATGAAGTTTAATTGTGGTAAAGCTGTTTGTCAGGGGTTTGATCTCCAGTGGATCAGCTCCCCTGGGTGGCCACAGTTCCCACCAGGGTGTCCGCATGTCACCTTCAGAGAAACCCGCACCAAACAGGAGGCAAACTCTGGGCAAGATGGTAATCTCCTTTTGGCAAAGACTCTTCCAACGTCGTTTTTCTAATGTGAAGAGGGGAAGCACAGCTTCCTGGGGAGGATTTTTAAGAGAATGGAGTTAATGAATTTTACTTGCCAAATTTCCTAGTGTTGCAGGAACCCAGTGTGTTTGTTCCCTCTCTCCCATCCTCTCTTTCTCATCTTGTGACACGTTGTAGTTGTGGACTTTGGTCTTTTATTTAGTGGTCTGAGTCTATGTTAGTGGGTGATGAAGAAGTAGGGATAGATCTGAAGAGGAGAGTAGTTGGTACCGAGGAGCTCAAATCTACCATGTTTATGTTTTAGGGTTAGCCTTGGACTGAGACTAATGTGGTCCCATGGATTGACCCCCTGTTAGTTATTGGTGTGCATTGGGTCTGACCTTGGTGTGCGTTTGCATTTTACTGCCAATCAAAGAGCCCCCAGTGCGTAGTTTCAAAGAATCACAGAATGACATGGGGTTGGAAGGGACCTCTGAAGATCATCTAGTCCAAACCCCTGCCAAAGAGGGTCCACCCAGAGCAGGTTGCAGATGAACCTGTCCAGGGAGGTTTTGAATGTCTCCAGAGAAGGAGACTCCACCATCTCCTTGCGCAGCCTGTTCCAGAGCTCTGCCACCCTCAAAGTGAAGAGGTTTCTCCTCATGTTTAGATGGAACTTCTTATGTTCAAGTTTGTGCCCATTTCCTCCTGTCCTGTCCTTGGGCACTACTGCAAAAAGACTGGTCCCTGATAGCTCTTTGCCATGACTTCTCATGAGGTGGGTAGAAGGGACTGGGAGCTATATTTTGGAGGTCTACTCTGGACTCAAGTGAAAATGGTCACACAAACACACACCTGAATATTAGACGATGTTTTGTGACTCTTCCTTACGTAGCATGGTGAGCCAGGTTCTGTGGACTCCCCCAAATTACATGTTTTTAGCATGTTTGTTGAAGATTCCTTCCATGTTTCTGTACCTTCATTCAGTCTTTATGCAATAAAGAACATCTTTAGGAGTGCCACCAGTACTGTCTCACTGCATCAGGAGGCTCAATGTTAGGACACCAGTAATCCCAGAAACCAAATTTAATTCATGGAGACTGTGTTTCAGTCACATATTGCCTTGGAAGGGACATGAGCCTGACTCAGCTAGGCCCGTGGGTTCTCCTATCCTTTCAGAGGATTTGCATGGCTTTGAATAACGCGGCAGCCATTAGTCAACTGAACCAGTACATGAGTTCTCATGGTCTCCTGCACACCAGATCAATTACACCATGTCAGACAAACACAGCAAAAGCCATCGTCTGAGGGGAAAACCCACTCGTTTCTCACTGCATTCCCAACCCCTTCAGAACCTCTGCCAGTTAACTCCGATAACATTTTAAGATATGGCTTTAATGAAAGGAGGGCCTTGCTTGCAAGGCCACGTTGTCTGAAGTTCTCCCATCCCTCATTTAAATCCAACGTAATTAGTACAACTACAGCCTTTGTCGTTATACATGCTGAAGTATAATGGCTGCTATTATAGCAGCTTGCAGGAGCAAAGATATATGATATTGAACGATATGTCAAGGAAAAATAAACATGTTTCATTTCTTCATTAGATAATGTTTATTTATAGCACAATATATATCTACCTCCACTGTACCATTAAAGTTTTGACTGCTTTTTAACTATAAAATTTGATATTGTTGTGGCAGCTGCACTACTCAAATGATTGCTATAGTACAGCTGTTATCAAAGAGTAAGATTTATAGCTACGCTACATGGTGTAAAGATATGTGCATATTTACTTTGTGTTTTACTACTTGTGTCCTATATTTTAATGACACAAGGTGAGATGAAATAGTGAAATAATAAACTCTTTTGCTGCCGCAAAAACAAATGGCACAATTTGTTGAAAGTTTGGTGCTTAATTTTCTATTGTGCTTACAATAAAAAAAAAATGTTCTTTTCTCTGATATTTTGCCTTACTTAAATACAGTTTACATGTTAGTAGCGATCTTTGGTTTTTTGTTCTGCTTTTACTTTTCAGAGAAGTGCTTGGGAACTGAAGTGAGCACCATATGCTTGATGAGACATTTCAAGCTGTTATACCCTAGGTAAGGATCAATATTTTAACCCTTGGTTAGATCATTAGACCACAATGAGGGGCAACTTCCCACTCAGGTGCTTTTCTAGGAAAATTACTAGATGAGTGTGTGAAAAGGGCACCAATATCCACTTTTATGAGGCTGCTGTCCCAGCTGACTAGATATGGTATGAAAACCAGGCTTAGAAGATCTCTCGGTAAGATAGGGGATGAGAAGGTCTGTCCAGCTCAGTGGCCAGATCCCGACCACCAGTTTACAGCCAGTGCTGAGCTTTCCTGCTCAAACTTTGAGCTGAAACTCAGGGCTGGTCTCCATAGGATGAAGGGTCAGTAGCGTAGCACAAAGCATTTTTAGGGCAGTTACTTTGGTTGCAATTTCAATTTTATCAATGACCAATGTCATTTTATATATCCTCTCTCGTTTTCCAATAATTAGTTCTTACTCAACAAGGACAGTCTAATCAAAAGGACCTGCAAGAAGATTTAGGTTATTTTGTGAAAACTGAGGTATTTCAGCAGAAATAACACGACAGAGGTCAAGAGCAGAGGTCCTATGTGTAAGAGGAAATTTTTTTAAGTTAAGTGTCCTCTGAAACTCCAAAACCCGAAGGAAACAAAAGGATTAATTAAACTATAGAGGAGCGATGAGTGATAGACTTTACATCCTTAATTTCTATGAATGTACGTTGGGTACCTTTTTTTGGGTCCATGCTGAGTCCAATCACATCCAGGGCAAATTAAATCACATTGCACTAGTTGTGAGCAGGGGAAGGGGCATCAGTTGCCCCTTATAATAACCTGGTAAAGTAGTATTCCTTGATGCTAGTCTGCTTTTAGTTGGGTCAATCATGTATTGTGTTTCCTACCAAACTGTTGTGTTTATTAAATCTATTGTTTTGTTGTTGTTGTTGTTGTTGCACCTCTTACCTTGTTTGAAACCATAAAACCACTGCAACTTGTTGATCTCTCTCCTTAAAACGTACTTCTGCCTGTGTCTTGAATTTGTCCTATGCCTCTCCATCATACTTTTTAAATATTTCAAGGAAATCGAGAAGGCATTTGAGATACTTCCAGCTGAAAGAGGAGAGCTCTGGCTCCGCTGAGCTCCTGCTGAGCACTGGGCAACTCAATGTTAACAGCCTCTTGGTGAAGAAGTAGTCTGCACATCATGGGACAGGAACGTAAGGACTCTGCCAGGTTTTAATGCATCGTACCGGCTATTTTGACTCGGTAAGCAAAGTAACTCATCATGTTATGGTACAGTGTGTTTTTTTTAGCTTGACGTACCGTTTTCTGCCCCTGCATACACACACACACTTTGAAAGCTCTGTAAAAATGTTGTGAAAAGAGGCTTTCTCATGAGGTCTCCTTTCCTTCCTAGATTTTCTCATGTCATAAATCCAAGAATAGCCTTTTGTCTTGATATTTTGGTATTTCTTTTTTTTTTTTTTTTTTTTTTTTCTGGCACAGAACAAAAGCTTATGACAAATTAAAGAAGAAAAAAAAAAAGGCAAACTTCATGTCTTGTAAAAAATTTGGCTGGAGGTTTTGGTTGATGTTTGAGAAAAGCTTCAGTTTTCCTATTATTTTACCCAGTCATCCCTACCGTGAACTTATTTTGCCTCAGGGCGATGGCTTGTAGAATTTACTTAAGCATTACTTCTTATCAAAACTTTGCCCAACAACTTGGTGATCGCTGGAGTCCCTAAGCACAGACTGTACGGGGAACTTACAGGCTCACTTAATGTGCAAATTACTGCTAATTAGGCAAACAAGCAACCAGTAAAGCAGATCTGGCAAGTGAGTTGATGTGAGGTAAAGTAAATGTGATAATTAATAAACTGGAAATTTGGATGGGTCACGAGAATAGAAAATTCATCGGTTTAGCTATGCTTGACCAATAGCTGCTGTCTTTGTGCATTTTGGTTGAATCTGTAACAGTTCACGTACTTTAGGCACCAAAAAATGGTACTTTTTTACTTTTGTGAAAACCACAGTTCCCAGACAGGGGAGACAGTATCTGTCCTACCAGTTTCACCAGGTTATTACATAGGTACGTCCCTACCAGTGTAGGGACCAACTCCATAGGTGTGGAGACCAGTACTTTAGATGAATTTATCTTGAAAGAGCCAAGTGTTAGTTTTCAGTGCTTTCACTGTTTTTTTTGTGTTTTTTTTCACCCCATCCACCCTGCCAGAAATTACTGAAGTTTAGATTTTGCAACTGCAGAATAACCGCATCCTAATCCTGGGTTTTCCTGCTAATCAGAAACAATTTTTTTCTGTTGCCGGTTGTATTACTTTAATTTATTTTGTCTTAACTCTTTAACTACATTGAATGGAAGATAGATGCCTAGAAATTTTCACCCCTATTCATATGGGGAACTTTTCCACTGACGAGACATTAACAGTAACGTTAATATTATAATGTTACAGAAATAATCTTTGAGCATATTAAGTGCGTGACTATTTGAGGTTCAGGAAACAGAAATGAAAACCAGTAGCTCTGCTATAAAGACTTCTGCATCATCTGTTGAGTCCATTTTCCTTACTTAAAAAAGGCAAGGAAAAAAAAAAAAAGAGCAGTAAAAAAAGATAGAAAATAAGTAGCAGAAAAACACACTGAAATAACACACCCACTAAAATAATGAAGCCATAAACACAAGGAAAATTTGTGTTAAGGCTACAAAAATACTTTACCTCAGTTCCCTTGGGGCTAGTCTTTACAAGACACATGGCCCTTTTCACTTTATGAGAAGAATCCAAGACGCTAAGCTGTATTTCCAAAGGCTGGGCAATACTTTAAGAAAATATTGTAAGACTGCTATGTCTGGCCTAACCCAGGACCCTGAGCCCATGTTCAAAAGAGCTTTATAAGCAAATGCTGGAGCGTATGCTTGACTTGAAGGATATCTATCATCCAGCTGCTGATGCACACTGGTCCATTAGCTGAGGTGTTATAGAGCCGATCCCTTAATGAGGGACCATCCCAGAGCAGTGATTTTAAAACTCAAACGTTGAGTATCTCAACTGTGCGACTGTTTTTTGAGATAGAACAAAACCAGAACTCATAAAGAAATTATTTGTTTATCCTTTCTTGGGTACTGTGTTGCTGTTTCATGCTTTGCAAATATTTTTCTGCACTCTGACCAAGAACTCCATCTTTCCCTTTAACATCTCTTTGCTTCTTTATGTTCCCCAAGGAAAAATAGAAGCCCACTTCTTTTCACCATGAACTGGTGAAGTGGTGCAGAAATATTTATAGAATTAACAGCGATTCTGGTTTGCATCCATTGTAGTGATACAGTCACAACGGCTGGACAAAGATAGCTCTGTCTTAATAATATTTATGCTATTGTTGTCTTCTAGGTCTTAGAAGTCCTTTCCAGTGTCAGACAAAATTAGTATTTCCTGTGACTGAAGTCAACGAAGCTATTTGTGTGAGCGAGTAATGCTGATTATGAATGGCAATTGTATATTTTAGTGATTATGGCCATATTTTGACCATAAGTATTCCGACATCCCAGCGAGCGCCAGATTTTCAGCGGGGTTTGAAACTCGCTGGCTTTGATTTTTCAGTCTTGTGGCCAGGTTTTTTGGGTTTTTTTTTTTTTTTTTGTACTGAGACGAACACCCAAAACGCACTCAGTTTGCTGAGCTCTGTGCCGAAAAGGGAAGGGGAGGCCTCGGGGAAATCCGGCTCCCTGCATTTTGGCAGCCTCACAAGCGGCTCTCGGCGTTATCCCTCCCCAGGCTTCCACCAGGGTAGTGGGGATCTGCAGGACACGAGAGCAGCACACAGTTTTTTTTAGCTTTTTCGGGGTGGCTAAGTAACGATAGCGTATGTGGGTGGTATAAAGAGAAATTTTTAATGTTTCTAAAGAAGTTTCTCCTTCCTTATGTGCCACATAAGACAGGGCTGTAGCGTTACTATCTGATAAAGCAAATCTCATCAGCTCTTTGAGCAAAATGCTTCCATGGCAGGCTCGTTGCAAATATATAGTTCTAGGCTTGTGCTTAAAACCATGAAGAGGTGGCTGGACACAGTACTGATTTCACAAGACTTCAGTCTCCCCTTCAATGTGATAAGGCAGTATCTGCTGCCCCCAAAATATCACGTTCCTCCTGGTTCTCCCCCTCCAGGTCCTCCTTCCCACTGAAAATGTTTCACTTTTTTATGCCCTAACGGCAGGAGTTAAACTTTTGGGCTAATTTTCACTGTGGCAGTGGTTCTCCTTAGAGATTCAAGATGAAAGTTGCTTTGCCTTTTTAATCACCTTCTAATCACAATGGCAGCGAAGCCATTACTCCATTGAATTGAAATGATTTTCCTTCATTACGTTATGATCGCATAAGAGAGGAGAAAAGCTTTCAAATCATGTCTGTGGACTTACATTAGTGACAAAATTGAATACATACTATTATGAAAAAACATTTATAAGCTCTTAAATTTACTCTTGCTGTATCTGATCTGGCATTTGTTGCCTACATGCTGGCGTCCATATGTGTGTGTTATAGATCAGTGTGCTTGTATTGTATGGAAGGAGGAAGAGGGCTGACCAACTAAATCCATCAGAAACGAATACGATACGATAACGGTCTACTCCAATGCTTTCACAGTGGCCAGAAACACTTTCCATCAGGCCCTCTAAGCCTGCTATGTTTTTCCAGAGCTCCCTTCCCATCCTGAAAAAGGGGTGGAAGAGTCTAGAAATTTACCTTGCCAAGGCTGGTTTGGGAAATATTTTTGGGAAATATTGCCTTCAAATTTCTGCAAACTTTATATTTTTGTGTGTGTGTTTTTTTTATTCTTTAATTTTGTTTGTTTGTTTTATTTCCAGAGGTTAAGTGGGATGGGAGGAGGTCTGTCTCAGACATAGGCAAGTGCCCTTTCCACACACGCAAAGAAGGTCCGTTTGGTGGCCAGCAGGTAAGATGATCCATCGCTTGACACTGCAGAGGGTTGTTCAGTATCACGCGGGTCAAAGGGCCACGTGTCTGACTTGTAAAGCTTCCCGATCTCTTCTTTCACACTGGAAGGGGAGGGAGCTGCTGTTCACTGCCCCTTCTACACTGTAGGATTTCTACCAGGGATTTTAAAAATGGAGCAAAGCCCAATGCAAATGCTAAATCCTACCTCAAAGATGTCTTCTGCAAAAAAAAACCTTAAAAAAATCTGTTATAAATGAAAAGCCCTTCCCAATGCGTAAGCATTCACTGCCTTTTCTTTACTGTCTTCTAACTCTGATTTTTTCTACCTGATATGACCACTCAAACTTAAGCATAAATAAAATCAAACAGCTGACACAAATGTGATTTATCTGCTGCTCAGCGGTCTGCAGCTTTTTTAATAAGCATCTGAAGATAATTTAAGTTCTTGATAATCTTCAGTAGGTGCTGGAAGTGTGTGTCAGTTGTCAATATCTGTTTCTTGGTTGTGTGCAAATATCTCATTGCTGGTCATACAAAAATCCCCTAAACGTTTTTAAGGTGAGTCACAGATGAAATCCTAGCTACTGCCTTAAACTAACATTTTTCAAAAAAGTGAATTATTTATTTTTCCACAAAAATGAAAATTTATGAATAAGCACATGATTTTCTAAATATCTAATGTGTTTTCTTATTCCAAATGTATTGGTAGTTAGTGTGATGGGATTTAAAATAACTATTTCCTGTTTTTTCTGGAATGTTTGCGCACTCTCAGTCGTGTAAGTTGGTACAGAATGTGTGAACTGAAATTTGGAGTAAGGATGGCTTAATACATCACAGGGCACACCTTGACAGAGGTATTAATTCACTGCAGTTTTACTCCATGTGGAACCTCTGTATTTTTATGACTTGTATAGTTGGTTGTAATGCCATACTGGGTATCACGTATAACATCAAAGAGCTAAGTAAATATAAAGGTGTGTTGTATTTCTTCAGTTTACGTCAACAAAATCCTTTTCAACCTTGGATACCTCCTGTTTAAAATCCTGAGCTCTTACTGTATTTTTGTTTGTAGTATTTCCATCCAAAAATAATATTTGTAAAAGGAAAACAGAATGACTAGTCTACCTTTTCTTTGTTTTGTTTTGTTTTGCTATAGTTTTAAATTATTTAACCCTTATGTGAACTTGGAAAACAGACAGAAGTCTACCAAATAAAGCTGTGTTCTTGAGGTATCATAGCTTGCTTTCCGCCCTGTAAAAAAATTTACTGTTAACTTTTTCTTAAAATGGACTGTTTCCCAAAGGCACCGTGAAATTTTCCCCTACCGAGAGAATGTCCCACAGCAGATTTGCTGAAGTCTTCAGAGATTTGTCCTGTGCCAGGATTGCAGGCTCTGCTGAGCACATCGACAGAGGGGTCTGTGGACAGGCTCAAGCAAGGCAGATAGAAGACAGAGGTGACATGGAAGCTGTAGAGATGTTTTCATGGGGTATGTGAACCCAGGATAACAGATCCTCCTGAGAAGGAAAGCTTGTTCTCTTGAGCTTAGTGGCATCCTACTTAGCTGCACAACTTCTGAGCAGTTTGCAATATGGCTAGCCTCAGTTTCTGTCCCATTTAGAAAGGTTGCCTAAAGAAAGGAGTTTGGATGTGGAAGTTCTGGTGAGCTGAGGTTTGCTGTCAGAGGTGTACATTTATGAGTGAGGTGTGGACAGGCTTGGATCAGACTGGTGTTTTCTCTGTTCCCTTTGGAGGTCACCCTGTGATTCCCAGGACAGGAATGATCAGGCTGCCCACCCCTAAAGAAGACAAAGGGAATGATTGTCCAACCTTTGCATCTACTGATGAGTGGTTACTTACCGTTAGCTGGCAAAACATGTTAGGAGCTGGAAGAGATTTGTTTTTGACAAAATGGTTTAAGATAGTGGTTGCAATTGAAACCAGCTGCTGCAGATATTAGTGTTTGCAGTAATGTAATTATAACAATCTTTACACTTTCTATGGTGCTGCTTCTACCAAGGCAAATGACTTTCACAAATTTATTTTTGTACAGCGTGTCTGAAAAGTGCCCATCTCTGAGGTGAACAGATGCTAGTCAGTACATAACGTACTGTGTAGCATATTTCAGCTGGGGGCTCAGAAATGTCTTAGGATCCACAGCATCCTTCAAGAACAGACAGGACCTCACCTTCTGATGTGTCACTCAAGAGATAGGTTGCGTATGACACATAGGTTGCTTTATACCACTATATAATTTCGTGTGCTTATGCAAAGAAGTGCATGTGGGATCCATGGCATATGGTATATTAAGAAAGAATAACACCAGATTTTTTTTAAAAAAATATGTATTCATCCATTAAATGGTGTAAATTAAAGTAAGCTGTCAAAATGACAGCACAATAATGCCATCTTTGCAATATCACATACTGCAGCACAGTTAAATCATATCACTTTGGTGGAAGAATTACAGATGAGATCCAAGAAAAAATTGCTTTTGAAATGCAATTCTTTGTTAGTTAAGAATCATCACTGCTAGCCAGGATCCCCTACAAACACATAAAGCACAGAGTAACCATAATAAATCATGATAATTTATATCACAGCTAATTCTGGGAAAGTAGCATCGGGGGTTATACTTCAGATACACTTCATATTACTCAAACTGTAATTATTTTCATTAAAATATAAAATTGCTTACAGCCGATTTACTTGAAACACACAGCACTGCACATTTAACCATGTACACAACAGGGCCACAAGAGTTCAAAATAAGTAAAGTCAAGTGTTAAATAACAGCGCTTGACTCATACTTTTTAATTGCATATCTTTGTAGACACAATCAATGTACTTTTAATATTCCTTTTCAGCGGAACACTGGGCTAGCTTTTTCAATCATCGTCACGTTGATTAAAAGTCAATGTCAAAATAAACTTGAGAAAACACTGTTAGGTGCTTGTAAATACAGCCTCTCTAATGGTTTGTGCGTGTCAAGAGGGCAACTTTTATTTCAGGAGGAGAAAAGGAAATGCTTCAAGTTTCTGAGAAGGCGAGCAGTGGAAGGCTGAAGAGTTTTGAATGTTCTCAAGTGTAATAATTTATAGCACCAGTCTCTCTCTAGTGCCTGTCTCTAACAATCTCAATGAGTTCTACAAACAGTAATTAATTACAGCCTCCAACACCTCTGTGAGGTAAATACAGGCAGTGTGAGGTGCTCTTCATCCACCCGTGGAGCAGAGAGGCCCTAGGAACCCCCAGTCAGAGGCTCCTTGGATGATACAAGGGCTGCAGGAGAGCATCCCTTTTCTGCTATTAGTCTTGAACAGGCTGTGAAGGCGCATAGGAGATCTGTGCCTAAGTGTTATATATTGGGTTTGATTCATTGATTTATTGCTGGGTATTTAATTTTACTGTTTATATGATCACTAGAGCAGTAGAGGTACTAACCTGAGAGCAGTGTATTAGTGAGTTGGACCTACTCTACCCCATGGGCAAACTGTGCAGCTGATGGTGGGGTTTTGTCTGTCTTTAATTTTTTTTATTTTTTTTTTTTTAATCAGGTGAATGAAAGCCACTTACTGGAGCTGAATTTTTGCTCATTACCACTTCTTTTGCGTTTAAAGCCTTTATTCTTTCAAACAAACCCACGGAAACTCTGTGTCTCTGCCTCATTTCTAGTTGTGGTGGGACAAAAGCGTGGTAAAGCAGAACATAAAGCTTCGTGGCTGTGTTGAAGAAGGCAAGATGAGCTTTATCAGCTCATTGTCAGCTTTAACACTTGGTGAAATCACTCTTTTCTGAAGGTTCAACAAATTGCATTAGTTTAAGTCTGATCAGGATCCAAAGCCTTAACACGGCGATGGAGCCTATTTTAGAGTTCTTGATCTAAACAGAACAGAGACATCTTAAACACACCTATCTTTATCAAGTTTAGAGTCAGAAACCAAGTAACCAAATGTAGCCTAAAGGCTGTTTTCCTGCAGGATCATCCCTTCTTCACTGCAAAGGATGGGTTTTGCTGCAGGAAGGAATCAAAGCCAGGGGCCTAACAAGGTCCTCGCCTGTTTGCTGCAGAAGTTATGTGACAGCAAAGGATGGTGCAGAGATTTCCAGAGAAAGAAAGAGTGGGTTTTCAGTTGTGCAAATTACCCCTGAAATCAGAGTGAGCATATAGAACTTGATTCTAGACCATATTTTCACTAGAAAACAGGTCTAAAAATCTCCCACGGCACATCTCTTGATGGCAGGTCTTCTCCATCCTTGCAGATACCATCAAGACCCTGGAAATCTTCTGTGGCATAGATGGATTTTTGTGTGTCTATAACAACATTCTCTATTCAGAAGGGCCAAAGAGCCCGGGCAGGTTGGCTGAAAACTCATCTGTTGAAGGCATTTTCCCAGATGGTTTCTCCAGCAGCTGTTTCCCATGGCAATTCCAGTTGAATTTTGTGTTCCTTTTGAACCCTAGGCTGTTTCATACGTGTTGTGGCGCTTTTGGTTTTAACATATTGCACCTGTAATTTGCATTTAGTTTAAGACAACTCTGTCATTTCTAAGGCAGGAGCGAATCCTCCGTATACTGTAATACCGCAGTCCTTTTTTGCCTTATTTCTCCTTAAACTGAACAGTCCAAGTTATTTCTGTGATGCCATTACTGGAGGAACTGGTTGTCTCGGTCTCTGTTGCCTATCCTCACAAACTGGTGAGCACTAGCAGTGTTGCATTTAGGGAATTAAGACACAGAGATTAGGGCTAAATCTCAGGGCTTAGTTTTCACAACACTAAACTTTTTGACGTCTAACTGATGTCAGCAGACAAAGCTGTTTTGCCCAGGTTTCCCATGCCTGTTGTGCAATATTGTAGGGAGTGGGGAATGACATTCAGCAGTCTTCCTAGGAAATGAAGAGAAAAAGTGATCTTTAGGCAAGTACGACCATGAAAAAAAAGTCTTCTGCCTTATGAATAAGGCATTTCTATGGAAGTGAAAAAGATGTATAGAAATTGAGCAGTGAAAGAAGGGATGCGGGCTCTAGCCTTAAGGCAGGGCAGTTGGTTTCAATTACTGTTTCCTGCCTCTATGACAGTGAGCTTGAGCTGAAAACATCTCCTGGGCCATGTCCCAGCAGGGAGAGCCCAAAATGAGTGCCATGATGCTGATGGGGCCATGCCCATCACTGATGGTTCTGCCCCAATGAAAAAATACTTCTGTGGAGACTTCAGGCATCTCTGCATATAGATGACAGCTTTCCAAATCATGTCAGTGAGGCCTAAATCCAAATTATAAATCTAAGTATCCTCACAGTCTTTACTGAATTTCCAAAGCTTACGTTCTCCTGACAGAACAAAGGACTTGCACCTCCTGTGCCATGGACATCCACTGAGCCCTATGCACTCAATTGGCAAGCAGACACAAAATTTAAGATAAATAGCCTTTCTTTTTTTTGCTGTTTCTACCATTTCCCCCCTTGGTTTATATTCCATATTCTATGTAACTAACAGTGGCCTTGCTAAAGACATCATACTCCTTCAGTGTGAATAAATGAATTTTGGATTCATTTTAAATTAATTTTAAATGAATTGTGGATCCTGTGATGGGTTGGGACCATCCCTTTTTAGGCATGAAAGGACATTTTATCCTGACACTTATATGTAAACAAACAGTGCATTACTTTAACCCTTCCACCATTTGTTATTTTTAGAACCTGCTTAATGAGATACTAAAATAGACAAAAATAAGTAAAGGAGTAGAATTATTTGAGCTTGTATGAGATACCAGCAATCTCCACAGGAATGTAACTTTCTTAGTTCAAGTTGACATTTAAATTGCATTTTGTGCTGGAAAGAAAAGTCAGTGGGAGAAGAGGAATATAAAATGAAATAGTGGCACATGTGGTGAGTCATATTTGCTATTATTTTGTAAGTATTATAAAAATATATCAGATTTTATTGGAATTGACAGAAAATTATTAAAAATTTGAGATAAAGTTTTCCTTTGGTAAACTGTACCTTACAGATGGCACATCAGAGAAAATTCTCTTCTTGTTAAGAAATCAAAACAGTTCAGGGAACACGGCAGCATCAATATAATAATAGTTGACAGGTACAGGGGCTGTGAACAAACACCCATATCACGGTATCTGAGATACCATATTTTCCCCACTAAAATTAAACTAGGAGATATCTTTGACAATGCTGTGCTAATTACATGCCAGCGTTTCCTCCAGTTTGGCTTAATACTGCTTTATTTTCCTCGCTAGCAAGTGTTTTTTTGGAGTTCACCAGGGATGGTTGGTCAGAAAACTCTTTCCACTTCTTTCCAGATCCGCCCCAAGGAGAACTCCAGTAACTGGAGCTGGACAGAGGTGGGAGAGGCCAGTGATATACAGCCCTGTAGTCACCCTGCTGCTCGATCTTGATTTTCATTGTATTTAATCCCAAATTATGTTCTACGCCTAATGTGACAATGGCCAGGAAGGATTAAGCACTTTTTTTTTTATGCTAACTGCATGAATTTGAGACAAAAGGATTTTTATGATGATGGTTTGGTATTTCAGTGTGAAACCAAAGTGACAGTAAAATTGACAAGCTTCTAACATAAAATACTGTCAAAAAAGTAGTTATAAGACTGTAGTTACATTTGTCAAAACCCCTTGATTAAGTTGCTGTTTAAAGTAATGACAGCTACAATTTTTATTGCAATATATTGCATTTTTATGCACAATAGAGAATTAGACAAAGTATCATGTGAGTACCACTTCAAGTAAGGTAATTAATTCTAGAATAAATTTATATCTGTGTTATTAGACTATGTCAAAGTTAATGCGTTGGGTTTTTTGCCCATAAGGCTTAAATTACACGTCTGTTCTCCTGCTGACTCCCAGTCTCCTCACCTCCTGCAGGTGTGTTCATGAGGAATAGTTCTATAGCTTTAGTTTGACCCCCAAAAACTTAGAAAAATACAAAACCTGTATTTTTTTTCTGTTTCTAGATGGGTTCAGACACTCGGGCTGTTTCTCTCCAGTGTGTTTAGAGCAATGCTAGAACTTTCCCAGTAAAACTTTCACTCCAAAAATAAAGGAAGGGCTCTTCTACCTCCTTTCCTCTGTCTTCTTCCACGTCACTACTGGGGAAAAGCCTCCATTTGTGCTGTACAGCAGAGATAATTACACTTTGATAGTTTGAATGAATTGGATTGTAGAGAAAAGTTAGCTCTCTGGCAGTCGAGAACGGGCTGAAGCACACGGGCAGCGATGGGACTGAAAGCTGTGTTGTAGGCATACGAATGCACAGGCAGCATCTATGGACCAATTCTTCCTAAACTCCTTAAATCAGAGCCTGCGACTCACAGGAAGCCTTGCAGTTGCTCTCGACTTGTGAATGTGAGGGGGAAGCCAAATTAGCATAGATAAAAGTAAACCTAAAGATACGTATCTGCGCTGGTATGCAGCGTTACGGGGTCAGTGAAACCCTTCAAAGCTCCAGGCTTAGATTCAGCACATTCAGGAGGTAAACCATCAAAATCAGGGAGCAACAGAGAATTGAGAAACAGTGCAGCAGGAAGAAAACAGGAATACTGAATAAAACCCGAATCTTTGCAAGGTTACTACTCCCAGCGAGGAGGAGTGTCGTGAGAGCATGGGAAAAAAAAAGAAAAGGCTCGCAGATCCCTAATTTTGGTGATGTTAATCACCTCGGTGTTATCTTCCAGAGCTGTCTCCTTCCCGGATGCTCCTGCAAGTTTTCACTCATGCTTTTGTGCCACAAGGAGGGCCCCAGAGCCCTCAGTGGTGTTGGACCCCTGCCTCCCACGGCAGCAGCTTTCTGCTGTGGAACAACAAATGGCTGGGGCATCAGCAATTCTTCCCAGCCAGTTCCTCTTGAGCATCATCTTTCAGCCTTCGAAAGCAAAACATCATGGATAAAAGAAACCATCAAACATAAAGTTCCCTGAGCGGCCCAAATAGAATTACTGTCTTTACCTGTGGTATTTTTTTCAGTGAGAGTTTCTCCAGTATTGTGAAAACGATACCAGAGAAATCAGAAAGATGGATTTTTTTTCACTAAATTGGCAAATATCTGTCATTAGGGGGAAAGTAGGTGCCAGATCCATAGTATGATCAAGGCAATACGATTCCTTCCATTGACTTAAGTGAATTTTGGATCAAACCTTCGGAATTACAGGCTGAAAGACAGCACAATGTAGAGGAGAAATGTCAACTTTGATTGCTGCTGGAAACATAAGAAAGCAGTGCTGCTGATGATCCAGAGACCGAGGCAGGAGCTGAGAAGATTAGCATGGAGATGACAAGCTACTCTGGCTTGGGGAGCCTGGCTGAGGCTTCTCCTCTTGCCATTCCCCATATCCCTTATCTCCTCCATTACACTGCCTTTACAGAAACTGCATATTTATAAAAGAAAAAGAGCATTATCATGGTCTTCTGCAGCAAATAGAAGTGAAACTGAAAAAACCAAAAAGTAACCCAAAACACTCCTCTCGTGGCTACCTAGTGTGTCCATGCTCCAGAGCAGGGCTGGTGTAGATCAGAGATAGACCAAATTCAGAAAGGTTTGCTAAAGCCCAGATAAAGTGGGAGAAGGATCTGACTCACTGCTTCCTCTGGTTTTTGGGAAAAAAATCAACCACCACAACAAACCAACAAAAAAACAACAAAAAACTTAAGCTATATGACTGGGACTTTGCAAATCCAGTCCAACCCCTTCTTCCCACCCGCGGGTCGTGTCGGCTGCGCCGTGCGATCCAAAGCGAGCTGTTGTGGTGACTCACAGGGGATGGTTGACCACCATTCTCAACTGTCTTCCTTCTTACACATTTGGTACAAAGAGGGGAAAAAAAAAAAAAAAAAAAAAATAAATCCATACTCCAGTTTTATGAAGACACAAGCACATACACAGTAATGCTTGATCTGAAGCCAGCTAATGGAGAGGATATGTTGAAACCACCAGGCATATTGTTATGAGGAGAACAATAGATATTGGCAACATTGTTTGATCCATGTGCCAAGGGTAAAATTAAAGCCGTATGTTCACCCCGTCAGACACAGATTGTGGATGGATGTTTACGTAAACAAAGGGTCTGTTAAAACCCTGTTATCATTTTCTTCCTTCGGCTCTCAAACTTCTAGGCCAGGTACACCAATAAACCGTTTTCTAGAAGAGCCAGGAAGAACCACATCAACAGCAATAGTTACATGAAACCTTGGCGTGATTACCATGTGGATATATAATAATGTCTTTTCTTCCCTTAACCTCTTAGAATAGCAGCAATCAGAGCCAACCCCTTTATTCTTGCAGGGGGGAAAAAAAAAAAAAATCCTCTATAAAGTGCATACAGATTTTTCAAGAGAGCCTGGGGACTGAATAAGGAATAAGCTGTCGGAAAAGTTTGCCCATTTTTCTACCTGTGTTACCCAGCATCCCCACCTCTATACCGCTGCTTGTGGCGTCGTTAGAGCAATGGGTAGAAAATGAAGCTGGAGGATTTCCCAGAGTGTAGAGCTGCCCTTTTAACGTACACCTCACCAACCCACCCCAAGTCAAGTAACCGACATGTGGTGTGCCTTCCTCGGGGAGCTGCAGAAGCACAAATACAGCTGTGCGTATCTGGCACACGGGGGTTTTGATTTCATATTTGCTTGCTGGCCAGATAGCAGCTAGGTTTCAGGAAAGAATCACCCGTTACTGTCTTAGAGAAAAAAAAAAAAAAAAGAGAGGGAAAAAAAAGAAATCATTCATTATTTTATTATACTTGCCTCCTCCTCTGAACCTTCCAATAGGAATTTGTTACAAGTTGCTTGTGCTTTACTGAGCTGTGTACACGGAGCCCTTTTGGGGTTCGTTATTGCTGGACTTTATGGAATTTTAGAAAAATTTGGTGGTAGTTCTGAGTGCATTGAAAAAATTTCACTTTTCTTCGGTTCGACAGACAGGTCGAATATCCATAGAATTTCTCAATTCAAGGAGTAATAGGGCAACCTTGATGTATTTACTGGTTTTTTATTTATTTATTTATTTTTATTTTTAGGAGTGGCTGCTGTATTTAATAACATTCTGGTGTGGCCATGCTGGTTCAGAGCATGGAGCCGTAGACATCTCGTGCTACATCAATGCAAAAAATTCCCAATTGATGCAAAATAGAATAAGAGATTTATAAACGACTGCATCTTCAATTTCATTGTGAAAAGCAGCAAAGTCAAAGAGACTTTATTAAAAAACTTGCAGCAACTAATTTTCTCACTTTCTCAGTAATATCAGCAGATGCTCTGCTTTAGAAAGTGCATACAGTAATTTTCAGAGTTATCTCTGTATTGCTCATTGGCACTGATGCTTTTGGCAGAGATTACTTGCAAGAGAGAGTCTGCTAGATCTTATAAGGTCCTACCAATAGGAGAACTTTGAAAACAGGCAATCACAGGTACTGAAAAGATATATCATCTTCGTTTTTCTCTGGCAGTTAGCAGGAGAACTGATCGCTAAACTGGTCTAATTCAGCTTTTCTCAATCACTTGCAGAGATGAGAAAGTTGTTGGAGAGATATCACTGGAGGCTCTGGGATTTTCTTCTGAAGTCATTCTGAATTAGCTGCTAATGGGGAGCTTTCTTTGATAGCTCTTTTATAATTAAATGCAGCTGGATGGAAATCAACCACAAAGGGAACTCAAGTTTGTTTATCATTACTTGTGACTTTGTTAGCAGATGTTTTCTGAGTACCATGGTAGCTTGTTTAATTTGTCTCTGTGTAATGTGAAGCAGGTAAACTTTGATTAATAAACTGACAAGTACATTCCTTAATTTATTTTAGAAGTTTCCATCTATGTCTGTTATAGCACATATGCCAAATCCCAAAAGAAAGAAAAAAAACCTGTTTGTATTTGATTTTTTTTTTTTACTGTTATTTTAAAGTCTAAGGCCAGATGAAAACGTGCTTGTTGGTAACACAGTCTTCACCTTGTAATGGACACAACCACTTGCAAACTTTTGCCATGTGTGAAACCTGTGCACGTTGCATTCCCACCAGGCTATTCTGTGTTAATTTATGAACAAGCAGTCACCTGGGTTTACAGGGTATTTTTTTTTAAATGTTAATTACATTGGAAATAGCCTTTATTTTTGGGCGTAGTACGTGTTCACTCTCGCTACCTGGTTTTGTCCACAGTAACACAGGTGTAACTGGGATGAAATTTTATATTTGATATCACCAGTAAATCTTAGTTAACTTAGAAGTTACGTGTAAAAGCACAAATACAAATGATTGATTGTGAAGGTTTAGTGGTTTTTTTTCCTAAGTGAGACTTCTAAGTGTGAAAATCCTGGCCGTAGTCCTTATGCTGTGTAGATTGAGGGTCCGGTTTGTTAGCTGAGTTATCTAAAAATCCTGTAGTGTTCCAAACAACATTCTAAATTAAATAGATGGTCCACTTCCTGCAAAGTGTTTCAGATTAACAACTTGGGGATAGTTACTAAAATTACATAGGAAATACATATGCAGCAGTTGGTTCCCATACATAAAATGAACAGCTTCTTTCTTCTCTTCCCTTCTGTGTTGAGTCTTTTCCTTCCTTCTCTCTCTCATTTATCTACTTCTAATCTGTGAGAAAATTACTTCTGCTTCTGTCTAGTCTGATCTCCTCTATTGCAGAGCTGACCCTACCTCAATTTATAGTATTTATTCCCTGCTTTTTTTATTTAACTTCTTTTTCTCATAGCGAGGAGTTGGACATCTGCTGCACATCACGATGTGAAGTGTGGAGAACCAGGTATTTGTAGTTGTCCCGCCGTTAAGTGAAGGGTGACCTCCTCATCCTGCCCGTGACAAGGCTACTTCTTCAGGCTCCTTGCACCTGATTTGGTCAGTAACCATTTCTGCCTGGGTTTATGGAAATAAAAGGTGCACAATTGAGGGTAAAACCCAACATTGGCTTCATAGATACAGGGATGCCAGGGTATTGGGCCCAGCTGGGACAACCTCGAGTTCAGGTGAGATAAAATTACGTTACCTCAGCCCCAGTATTCATTTGCATGGTCATGTCCGCTGGATATTTCTAGTCT
Source organism: Gallinago undulata (assembly GCA_026546715.1). NCBI lineage: Eukaryota > Metazoa > Chordata > Aves > Charadriiformes > Scolopacidae > Gallinago > Gallinago undulata. Next base: position 3,848,724 of record JAOTQQ010000079.1, on the reverse strand, counting down.
TTGGAGGAAAGTCACATCTTTTGGTGTCCCTCTTATTCTTGGTACTTGAACTGCAGGTTCACAGTTCTTCGTATAAACAGCTCATTCATTGTTCCTTATTCTGTAGCTTATGAAGTTGCTTTTTAATAATTACTTGGTACATTTTTTTAAAAATGGACTTAATGAATAAGAAATAGAATTGACAATGAGTCTTGCCTTTTAGTGCAAGCATATTAAAATGAACCTTTCACAACTGAAAATCCCTGTTGCCTCACCTGCCAACAAAACCACATTTTCTTATGAAACTCTTTGTGCTTCTGAAGGCTGTTGAGGCTTTTTGATAGCAAAGTGCAATATAAGGTTGCAACACATTTACCAACCTTTTTCTCAGCAAAATTAGGTCTAATTGAGTGGATGTTGTCTTCCTCGGTAGCTGTTTGGTGCAGGCAGCTGTGAGCCGGCACTAGCCATGGACCTCTTGCCAATGGTCAGTGCTTGAAAGTCAACAAGTAGTTGCCGTGTGACACTACTTACTTAGTGACTTGGATCCCAGGGACCGTGGCTCTGAGAGGGGATGGAAACCTGACCACTGGGACGGTGGTACGTGCTGCTGTCTCACTGCAGTAATGGGATCTATGGGGCTGAGCTCGTATTTTAACTACAAGGAAGTGTAGCACGTACTGGAAGATGGTGTGTGGAAAAAAGACAAACTTTCCTGAGTCACCTTTTTTCAGAGCAGAATGAGGCACGAGATAGTAAATACTAGATTTTTTTTTTTTAATTCTGCTTTATATTTCCCTGCCGGGGTAGCGTAGTAAGCTCTCCTTACAAAACCCAGAATTAAGGGATTATCAGAACCATAAGGTTTTCTGTATATTCGTGATACAAGAAGCAGATTAAAAAAAGGATATACTATTTGATCAGCAGCTTCCTGCATATGGAAATTCTAGGTCACCTTGCTGTTCCTTGATGTTTAAAAGCCTGCTATTTGGTTTCTATAAGGAGAACGTGTGTTTTGCTACAGTTTTAAGGACAAAGAGGGTGGAACTACTGAGCAGTGCTGTGGTACGCCAAGAAGTTGAGCGCCGAGCCCACGCGGGTCACCTGGGAGGGTCACCACGAGCTGGTCAGGTGGTGACTGCCGAGATGGGTTTGTTTGCAGCGTTTTCACACATATTTATTCAATAAGGTTTTTGTTTTACTGGAACTGAGAAACACTATACGGCATTATACTGATTTTGAAGTGACGGTGCCAAGGGAACTTCAGTAAAGGATTTGAAGTCAATTGAATCTGAAAAGTAAAGCTTTGTGATTGCTTAGTTATTTTTGAAGCGATGCTTACATTTAAGATTTATGTACAAAACCAGACTATATCAATAGTAGTGAAGTGGTTTCAGGCCAAGCCTTTTTCAAAGAAACTTATGAACAGAAGGTCATTTCTGAGTTCTTTCTTCTCTTGCAAAGAGACAAACACAAATCCCACCTTGCTGTATTTGTATAATATATAATACATTATTATGCTGCTGCATTTAGTAAGTGCTTGTACTTCCACAAAAATATCTAGAGCTTTATTCTTGATTATAGCGTGCTGCCAACTGCAAGTAAAAGCAATTGTTATCCTCAGAGTTTCAGTGACCTATTAGGGAGATATAAATTGTGACAAGATTTTTTTTCCTCTCTGTAAACTTCTGAAGCCTCAGCTTACAGTCTCTAAACCCCATCTTAAACATACATAATACAGAGACTTTGTTGAATCCTCTGATGATACTACAATATTGAATCATCTTTATATAATTATGCTGGTGAATATAAAGTATCATTGTTTTCAGAATCTTTCATGAAAGCTGTTTTGACCTTCAGATTAAAGGATCCATATGGATTTCCAAATGAAAAAAGTTGAAGCTCCTGTTCAAAACTAGAGCTCCAGTTCGGCATACAGACATCAGATGCGCTTCCACTTGAAAAAATGCAATTGTACCAGCGTATATCCCATCTGAATTTTTCTCCTGGGTAAACCATATAAATGAGTGCCTCGTGCATAATGAGGAGTGGAGGTTAGCTGCTTCCAGTGAATTCCTTTTCAAAGTGCAAGAAAGATGCAGAGCAACAAGGAGGAGAAATCCATTGGTATTTGAGCTCTGTAGGATGAAGAGGTTTGCTGCTGGGGGAAGATCAAGAGGAGGCAGTAGGAATATTTTGGGCACTTCTGAAGGAGAGATGGAGACCATCTGGTAGAGAGGATGCTTAAAGGAAGAATGCCAGGACAGAGATAAAAGTAAAGGGAAAGGAAATAGTGACTGAGTAACATCAAAGAACGAGGCTGACTATAGAGGAGAAATGAAGAAGTAGCAGTGACCCAACGTGGGCAAATCATAATACAAATGGTGGCACTGGGCGATGGATCCATATGACTCTGTGAAAGCTCAGGGGAAAAGCTCAATGTTTTAATTTCAGGAAAGTCTCCAGGAAAGTGGTGTTGACATCTTTGGAAGGCTTATAATTTAAAACTGATGCAGTAAGCAGGGTTCCTGCTGTTTCAGAAATACTGTCCTGGAGTCTAATCCAGATACTGTCGCTATAGCAGAATTTAAAATGGAGAGACGCCAAGAAGAATGTTTCTTCCCTCATCAGCATCAGCATCTTTTCATTTGAATGATTTTAAGGGTATTAGAAGTTTCCGTTGAATTGCCTCCTAAGGCTCATGTCCTGAAGCAATGGTTGGTGTGTGGTCCTTCTCTGTGTTGAGCTGGAGCTGATCTTGTGTGAAAAAGGGAGATGCTGGTTTTACTCTGCTGCTGCTGAAGGAGAATAGCTATTGGCCAGTCCCCTTTCTCTTGCCAAAGCCTTGGACAATATTTCTGTCACTGGAATTCCACTGAGAGTGAAACTGTGGCAATCCCCATGGTTTCTGTGGATAAAGCAACACTGAGTAAAACCTCTGATAATCCCTTGTGCCTTGGTTCTCCTTGGCATTGCTCGTGACAGCCTTAAAAGCAGAGAGTTTTAAAGAGCAGGTGACAAGTGTAAAGACTGACTGTGCTCCTGTCTCTCTCCACCCTCCTTCTTCCCATCTGCCTTTAGGAGGAGACTTTCTGCGTCCTAGAGGAACTGTACTCTTGGGAGTAAATACTTTTGTGGATTCAAGATCAAGGCCTGAAACAATCTCTTGGTTGTTTTTTTCTTTTCTTTTCTTCCCTTTTTTTTTTTTTCTGACAAAACAGGTGTGTTGCTTTTTACTGAAGTCAGTCCAAGGAAAGAAAAAGAAGAAAGTACTTCCAGAGGGTGATTAATCCCATCTTTAAACAAGTGTGTAAGACAGGTAGGAAAAGTCTCTCTCTGAAAATGCCAATCTGTCACCACTATCTATAGAAGGAGCCTTCATGAGTAGCTTAGAGTAGGTGTTTGACTTTTACACAGTTAAATTTAGATGAGATGATTGCCAGTTTTTAAGTCAGTCAAAGTGTTTGTTTATCAATGATTAACCATAATAGATTGAAAAGTTGCGAGAGGTAACAAAAGTAAAACTATAATGCCATTGATAGAGATATCACATAATAAGAAATAGCAGTAACGACAATTGCAGATGGTTAACATTTACATTCCCTATTGTTTTTATTTTACTGTTAAATCTTCCCAGATTTTAGGTCTCGTTTGATCTGAAGAAAGAAAAATTTGCCTCTGCTTTGGTGTAAGCAAAAACTGCTGAAATATTTGTAGGATAAAGAAGTGATTTGTCCTGGAAATGTCAATTCTTATATGTAGGGTCATTAATCCATAAAACAAATTTGCAAACATTTATAAGTTTCCTTTAGTGTTGTTGGTGTTTTACTTGATGTGCTTCCGACTGTTCTCTAAATGAAGATTGCCCTCAGAAGATCCCGAAAGGCACGCACTGGCAGTGTGCAGGACTTGATTTTGTGTGTGTCTTGATCCAATGTATACAGTCAGTTATACTGAAATAAACATGCTTGTCATTTAAGAGAATTAATCATATTTCAGGCTGTTACCCAAGGGTTTCGTTGTGTGCGATGCTTTCACCAGTCATAACCATATTGCAAAAGTAAATAGATAAAATCACTTTTCCTATACAAAAATTAATTCTTGACTGTAGCCTAGTTTGCAGAGTAGATAAAGCTTGAGGAAAAAGGGTAGATGCTCAGAAGTTTCAGAATATTGGGACACTAAGAATTTTAAACAAAGTTGGAAAAAAGCATATGGTATATATGGACGGGAAATCCTGTGGTAGTTTTGATTTTACACAGGAAAAAAAGTAGTTGCTTAGGTTCATAAATCTGTTGTGTGCGGTATTCAAATAGAGATTTTCATGATCTTAGCTTTCCTGTTTCTTTAAAACGTTGCTTTCAAGTACAGATGGGCCCATACCGCAAGTTTGGGATCCAGATTTGGATTTGGACCTGACGTTCATCAGTGTAGGCATATTTGAACCAAGCATCTGAGGTCAGGCTCTGGTGGAATTAACAGCCTACTGCAAAAGCCTGGATTGAGTCAATCTTCCCTGTATTTCAAGGCGTAGGTGTGAAAAATATACAGATTTGATTTGACCTGATCTCTAAGGTATTTAAATTTTAAAATGAAAGACTTTTAATGAAGAGGGAGGCTATTATTATTGTTGTGCCTGAAGGATGAAATCACGTATGGGGATCCAATGCACTAAGTGCAGCTGGGGATTATAACAAGAGACAGGAACTGCCTAAAATGTTTTCCTATCTAAATACTTGTCCAAGGTCAATAAAAGTATCCATGACAAGGCATTTGGATCCCTGGTTTATAATTCAGTACTTCCACCACAATATCATTGTCTAATACTTGACCCGTTCCTAGAATAGTATATAATGCGTTAATAAAATTATGTACCTAGATGCAGAGAAAGACTTAGACTGCAAATGCTCTGAGTTCTTCTGTAGGCTATGAATCCCTCATATTTCCGAGATTAATGGCTTCTAATCCGTTTTTAAATGTTCCATGTGGATAGTGAAGGCGTAACTATCAAAACACTGTAAAATCATAATGTCTGTGTAGCTATAAATTACTGTTTTCAAAATGAGCTGGAGGTCTCCAACTTATTCCTAAGTGCAAAATCTTAGATAGCATTAAAGTGCTCAAAAAAAATGACTAGAAGCAAGTTTTCTGTCTTTTGCCAAATGGAAGACAACTGTGGGTCTGTCCGCTCACTCCATGGCAAGGTCCATGTTGGTCCCAGTGAAACTCGTCCTAAACAGTACAGATTGAATAGATCAAAAATGTCTCAGATCAGAGATCAACTGAAAGGACTGAGGCTTTTTTGCATATTTCTCTGATATGTCTCTCTTATTTTTCATTTGTCAAATTTTGAAGTACTTTGTACGAGATAGTTGAATTCACCATCAAAGTCTGATGGTAAAGTACTGGTTTCATGACAGATGGTTGAAGAAAAAATGCTGAAGAAGACATTGGTTTAGAGTATTTTCTTGGACCAAATACGTACTGGGCATTTCAGAACGCACGTAAAAGAGAACTGCCAACTCGCTGTTATTTGAGCTAAATATGAATACAACAGCTACTTTTGAGGAAGAAAAAGATGCATGATTTAAAAGATCATTAGGATAGTCTTTTGTGGGGCACAGAAAAAACCTTTGCAGATGTTATTGGCTCTTTGGGGTTATACTAAAATAAAAATTTGGAGAAGTGCCTCATTTGAATTTATACTCCCTTTGTGGTCCATCAAAAAGGATTCATCTCCTATTCAAATGACTAGTCAATATGTTAGTCAGATCAAATACCACTAATAAGATGCTAAAAATGCTTCTGAGGAACAGGGGGATTTCTTTAACAAGCCATAAAGTGCTTTTTAATCCATTTCTGACTTGTTAAGTTCTTTGTGATTCTCACAACTGTTCCATCATGACGCACTTTCAATCCTTTGTGCAGAAGGAAGAAATCAAGGTGTAAATCAAGGGCAACGCATAGATATTGCCATTCCTCTCCAACTGTTCCCAAAGACGCTGTGTTCCTTGTTGTATTTTTCTATCTCGCATCGATTTAAGACACTGGTGCTGGTGGGTGGTTTTCAGCTTGATAAAGCTATATTTAATGAGATTGCCAAATCACAGAGTGCAAGTTTTGCTAAAGATCCAAAACAACATAAAAGAAAGAAAGCTCATTGCCCCACTACAACAGAGGTCAGAGGTTTTGAAGAGAAGAGGTGCTCCTGGTACCCTGAGACAAGGAAAACCTGGATTCTCAGCCACATTTCAAACAGTGCTGTCCCCTTTGCTTTGAAGCTGCTTGAGTTATCTGTCTGAGAAAAGTGGCCTAATATTGCAGCTTTGCAGCAGACACAGCCTCAGCTGCATGGGACCCAAGTATGTAGGAGTTCTCCAGATATATTTTTATAACGGTGGAAAGAAATGTTGAATAGATGAAGGTATTATGAAGAGGCTTGATGAGAGGGTGGCTTTTTGCATATCTTCCCGGTCACATCAGCAGAGCAAAATCATTCTGTAGTTTAGCTCTGGATTTAAAGAACGTTCCTTAACAATTGCCTGATGCTTGGGATGCATGTCCCATCCTGGTAATGTCAGTGGGAAAACCCCTCAGACGGTTTGTCTTCAGTTGAAGTTTCATATCCTTCATGTTAATTTCTTTTTTTTTAAACTAAACATATCTGAAGTTTGGGATCTAAGCTACAGTTAGAAACTAAAGCCTTAATTTAAAAAAAAAAAAAAAAGGAAAAGTGTTTCTGATTAGGATTGGTTTTCTTCCTGACTTTGCTCATTTCTGAAGAGATGAGAATAAGTCAAACCTTTCATAATCCACTACCCAGTCTTTGGAGATAACCCTGAAAATGGCATATTAAATTCCCCTTATGGCTTCCTGTACTTGCTGAAAGCACAGTGCATCTGACCATCCCTGTAATTTCTGATGGATTGAATTTGTAGCTGATGTTGTAATGTATTGCGTACAAGTTTATCTCTAAATTTTTTGTCATATATGGGGCACCGTCCTATAACTTATACTTTATTCAATAAAAGTAAATGAGTTCATTCATGAAAATAAGTTTTGCGGGATTAAGCCTGTGAATAGCAACCATTTGGGACTGAGAAAATAAATAGTAACTTTTAATAAATATACAGTGCACTAAGACTACATTTATTAGTCTTTTGACATTTTTATCTGGCTCCTATAAAGAAGTCTTTGGAGCTGGGACAACAACTGGTGCAGGTAAATTTCCTACATTGTGAAAGGATCTGGTATTTAGTTTATGGGAAGCAGGCCTGAGCAGATGTGAAAAGTTCAAATAAAGGAAGGCCAGATTAAACGCACTTTTGTGGCTGGAAAATCAAAACAGATGTTATTATTCAACCACAAAAAAATCTATGTACACTTAAGTAGCATTAGGTGTCTGATGAGTTACTTTTTTTTTTTCAAGTGAAAATAACAAAACGATTATAAAATTATATAGGCTGATAAAATGCTTTAAAATGTTACCAATGGACTGAAATGTTTGGTCTTCTAGCTAATGGAAAGGGGTAGAACCAAAGTAGATCTTACAATATCTATAGACACATGAGTATTTTTGAAGGGATACTCAAGAATGAAGGAAAGAGGCACTGGAGGAGGAACGAAAGGGATTGATGCATGTCAGAGAAATAATGATTTAAGTTGGATGCCTTTTACCACTGCCCATAATCTTTTCTGGAGACCTGCCCACATGAGAAGGTTGATCTTGGCAGAGGATGACTGGTGCTGGAGGTCCTTAGGAGCCCTCGACAGCAAGCAAATGTTTGCAGGGTGTGAATGGTAGCAAATAATGTTACAAATTATTTCTAATTAAGAGAAAACGCAACGCGTGTTCAGAAATGTGTGTATTAAAGACAATACCTAAAATAAATGGAATAACACAGGATATCTTTGTAAAAGCCAGCTCGTGTAGACAATGGAAAGAAATTTTTTTTTTTTTTTTTTAAAGATGACATGGTTTGTAGGGACTTATATGTTGGTTTGGCATGTTTCTGCTCCTGCTTGCTGGGATTACGTGTAGAATAGTTCATGTTGACTTGTTAGGGTTGGGCAGGCCTTCTTAAATATGCTGATAAAACAGGGAGCTGTTGGCCATGGCTTCCTTGTTCAGAGGAAAAGATTCTAAGACATTGATGTCTCAAGAATGGCGAAAGAGAGGACAAAGCTGCAGTCCATTTTTGTTGCAATTGTTTGAGTCGCTGCATGAATACTGAGGGTTTGCATGTTTGGGAGGGTGTTGTGTAACAACAGAAATTTCTCCCGTCTGCAGTGTCATTCAGTAAATGATCATTGCTTGCTGGCTTCCTCATTTTCAGCGTCACCAGGTCTGATCTCCATTGACCTCCAAACTTATCTCTAGGCTACCCTTTCAAATCTGCTGTTTTTCCAAAGATGAAATTGCTCTGCACTGCTGAAGCGTCTGAACACCCTGGGTATGGGCGGCATGTGAGATGGAGAACTGAGATTTCTGGGAGACAGGAGGTCTCATATTAAGATTACAGGAGTTACTACTTAATTTTAATCTAAAGATTGTTGCAGCTACTTTGGGTTCTGCCCCGGTCCTCAAGCCCCGTGGTTAGGAGCAATCAATAATAACTGCTCTCAGTAGCTAGGTAATTCTAGAACAACAAAAAAAGTTGTGTCTCCCCAGTCACAGAAGTCTCTACTTTTCCCTTACTTATTTTAAAATGCAGTAATGGCAGAAGCACACCTTTTGGAAAAGTGACTTCTTAGCCATGATTCATACATTTGTTAACAGGTTGTTCTTGGGAAGAGTGCAAAGCTGGAGAACCCCACTGGAGACACAATTAGATGTTAACTCTAAAGGTGAAATCCTGGTTGGATTTCAGGCAGTGTCAGGACTCCTGAAATCCAAACCCAAAAGGTTTTTAAAGGTCTGAAATTCTTATTAAAGTCTGTGTTTCAATGACCTAAATCCAATTGAAATACAGAGTAATTAACACTTCTAAGACACTTGGGGTTTATTTCTAAGAATCGCTTAGATGACCTGTAGGCAACTCTCAGCATTTTCAAGGGACTATATAATTTTAAAATTATGAATGCTGGCCATTTCTATCAGGGACCTTAGCAAGCCTCTGTGAAAATACATATTCCTTAAGAAAAAAATAATCTTTTGTTGATTTTAGACACGTAATATTATTGCCTCTTCTCGCTTGAAAAGTTCCTTCCCATTCTGAAGCAGAGTGTTATTTGGATATTGCTGTGAAGGTGGGAAAAAGATGACATGAGAATAGTAGAAGGGACTCTTTGTCTTTGCCTTCTTTCTTAGTGTGGATGTTAAGTATCTTAGTGATGCAAAAGGGTCAGAGAGAGCAAAATGTGTAAATAATTTAATAGGGAAAAGAATTGTAAGATAGCAATTCACCAGAGTAAGGACAATAGAGTACAAAATGCCATAAAAGATAATAGGCTTACATGAATTGGCATGTGTTAGTGATTATGCAATCATTCATTTCCCACAGATTTCTTTTTATAGGAAACTTCGGAAAATCCCTAAAGAACTGACCAAGTCATTTAACCACAACAGGTTTCTTTTCAACATGGTCTAGGAGTGGGCGATAAATATTTTTGCATATTTGTGCACTGATGGCTTGTTTTCATCTGCTGGAAGCGGTGGCGCAGAAGAAGGCAGGGGACAGTGGCTCAGCCCCATGCCAAGTGGGTCCTCCTCCTACCACCCTCCCTGTGGGACCAGGCGGCAGAAATCCAGATGGGAAGGGACTTGTGTGATCGGGAAGCTTCGAGTTTTGGTCCATGCCTGATGTGAGAGGCACTAAGGAGGTTGAGGAGAGGGATTTCTTCTCCGGAGAGAGCTTCCAGCTCTGGGCTGGATGCAAATCCCTCTGGCTTGCAGCAAACAGCTGAGCTCTCCTCGATCACTGGAGAAAGTCATCATTTGCGTCCTCGCTATCATAGACTGTTTAAATAATTGTATTTCTGACAACAGTTCTGAGTTTCTTAAAGATTTTTTTTTCTTTTTTTTTTTTTAACAGGTTATTTCCCTTGCAGTCTTCAAGACAGTTGCTCACAGCCTCAAATGTCCCTCCTTCTTCAAGATGTGCTGTGAGAGGACTGGTCCCTTGCCAGGCTGCCTCGCTCCAGGAAGGCCCTGACCTAAGGAGATTGTAGCAAGGTGGGGTTTGGTCTCTTTTCCCAAGTAACAAAAAATAGGACAAGAGGAAATGGTCTCAAGTTGCACCAGGGGAGGTTTAGGATGGATATTTGGAAAAAATTCTTCACTGAAAGGGTTGTCAAGCCTTGGAACAGGCTGCCCAGGGAAGTGGTTGAGTCATCATCCCTGGAGGTATTTAGAATATGTGTAGATGTGGAGTTGAGGGACATGGGTTAGTGGTAACTTAGCAGTGTTGGGTTAACAGTTGTACTTGATGATCTTAAAGGTCTCTTCCAACCATAAAAATTTTATGATTCTATGACCCCAGTATCCCCATGTGCGTATCACCCATCTCAGACCCTCCTTTTGCTAAAGCATCTCCAACCCATGCATCTTTCAGGGAGGTTTGGAAGCTTCTCCCTGTTCTCAGCTCTTTCTCCTGCTCCGCTCCCCTTCCTGAGGCTGTTCTGCTGACCTTGGCAGGAACAGAGGACATGTTCATTGCACCTTCTCCTTGCTCATCTATGGCTTCACTGCATTGGGGTTGTCCAATTAATACTTTTAATGGGAGTCATTGTTCAGGACCTGGCAGAATGGTTTGCTTTTTCAGCTTAGTGAGCAAATATGCCCAAGCTATGGTGGTGGTGACCTCCTTCAAGGAGAAGATGGGCAGGTTTACGATGTTTCTTGGAGCTTGACCACACCTGTGGCATCAAAATATGGCATCCTGGCTCGGAGTAGGTAAAATGGGTTTAAACCCATTAAAATGGGTGCCTGTCTCATAAAAACCTTCAGGCATAAATTTGCTATAACGGAATCATAGAACAGAATCATAGATAGAATTCAGATTATCTTAATTCGGTGCAGAATGTTATTCTTGCTGCTAAATAAGTAGCAGTATAAAAGGAGAACAGGTACAAGACTTTGAACTCCAAAACAGTTGAAAAGACTGAAAAATAAAACCAGTTAGAGGATCTGGATCTCCCTCATGGTTCAGTAAATCCAGAATTCTGATGTCTGAGTGATGTCATAAATCAGAGCCATCCATCAGGTTACAGACATCTCTGAGTATCAAATAGTTTATTATCAAAAAAAAATAAGAAAAATAAAAGAAATCTGCCCATTAAGGTCCTGCAAGTGATTAAAAATGGTCATTAAGAGCATTTGCAAATGTTTAGCTTAGCCTAAGTTAGACGGCCACGATTTCAATTAGGCTGTGATCTTTTTTTCCTTTTAACTGCATTATTAAGCCAGCTATGAATAGTAATCTTTTCATTTTTAAAATACGTTGACTCCCTTCTCAGCTTCAGTCCTCTCCTGTCATATTTTGAACTGCAGTGTACATACTACGATAGAAGAAAGCAGAAAGGCGAAGGAACATAATACAAAGTCTAATCAGTCCCTTCTCAAAACAGCAATAGTCTTGCCAAATCTTTCCCCAACACTAAAAACATCAAAACATCAAAAACATCCCCATCAAAAGAGCAGAAAAACCATCTTGCCATCTTCTGCAGCAGGGATATGCTCACCTGGTGGCTGCTGGTCATCAGCAATCGTTCAGAGTCAGGAGCTTTGCACAATTTTCCTTCACCCGCAGTATCTGAGCTGAATCGTGGTTGTGTAAAGTATGTTTAGAAAAAGCAGTCAGCTCCAGTTGGCTCAGGACAGAGCTTCTAAAAGGGGAAACATCTTGATATTCACATAATAAATTTGAAAAAGTTGTCATCGGTGAAACTTATGCATGATGGTTCTCCCCTTGCTTTGATTAAAAGCAGCTACTGATTTCAGGTGCTTTGCAGTTGAGACATGGTGCTACATTTTTTTCCTATTTTATTTTTGTGGCCACCCCTTGCTTTGACTTTAATCTTTCCATGTTTTGTACCTGTGTTTCCAGTCTCCCATTAAGGTGGGTATTGACTCAGTAGGAGCCCCACGGCTTTGGGGTGTTCAGTACTTTCACGGAGCTAAGAACTTTCACTGTGGTCCCCAGCATTTGCTCTCATTATTTTCTAACTTCAGCCTTTCATAACGTGTCAATCATTTTACTTAGCACATGCCAACACATCTCATAGATACAGTTCATTCTACCAGGAAGGTTGATAATTCAAACTCTTGTTTTAGCTCAGGTTTAGAACACCCTTGGCAGGTAGCATCAGTCAGCACTGAGTATGTATTTGTTCAACCGGGGGTAAATTCTAGGCAAAACTGGCCATTCTCTTTGCTGATGATGGTATTTATGCCCAACTAAACTGCAGTGATGGTTCAACATATCTGAATACAGATGTCACTTCTGTAGGCTGTGTCTGGTTTGGGTAAGGTGGCCCATGCAGGAGGAGATGTTTCTCGTAACCCGCTGGTGGAAGCGTGGTTCTCCCTCCTCCCATTCACCACCTCACAGCAATTTCTGTGTGCGGTTTCACTGGGCAGGGTGCAAAGTTTTAAAGTCTTTTGCAAATATTTCTGAAATATTTTTTGCAGTTAGAAGATACAAACACAACGTAAACTCCAAATTGTCCATCTTTATTATAAAACATGGCATGAACAGCCGTTGAAGTTACTCTTGCAGCAGTACATTGACTGAACCAATGAAGGTCTGTGATTTTAAAGCAGTGTTAATCTAAAGCAATGAGTTCTGAATAATGTTTATTAACTATATTTTAATGACTTGTCAGTTTTCTAAAACACATGCTGAAGTATTTTAGAAATCACTTAGTAAATGTAGTTTTAATTCTTTTCCCATATTCATGGGCTGCTACTTACTCTAAAAAAAGAGAGATTAGGAGGTTCAGATTTAGAGCAGCAAATTGCTGTGCTAATCTGCAGGTATTTCTCTTCTTGATATGGCCACTAATGTCTAATCTTAGCAACGCAGGCCCAATCATTGTGCTTTTTCATTAGAGCTGCAACGAACTCTGTGCCAGGGACTTGAACTCCGGTGAGCAAGCTGCTCAGCGTGAGCTTTCATATGAAAATGTACTGTGTGTATTAAAGAAAAAAGCCTAAAAGAACACAACAAGTTCATGCAAAGCCTGGAGAGTTCACAATACCAGCTCTGGTAGGAACAGGGTGTCTTTGAACCTCTGGGCAGCGTGGTGGTCAGGGTTGGCCATCAACAAGAAATCTGTGTCATGAAAAATTTTCAAGCCTTTTAATTTGTTCCCACTTCTCAGGAGGAAGAAAACCTGGCAAATCACATTTTGCATACAAGATGAAGAAAGGCTACAGAGAGCATCTTCCCTGATGGATGTTGTCTTCAATGTGGGCAGGTCAGAGCTGGGATTTGAATGTGGACCTCCCTCCAGACCCAGATGTGAGACCATCAGGCCACGGGTGAGTCTGGATTGTCGTCTTCTCTCTTCCCTATTACTATGCAAAAGCCTCATCCCAGACTTAAAAAAAAATAGATCCTGCCAGTGACATTTTTGGAAACAGATACTTCTTTGTGTAACATTCAATTCTGTTATATTTTTTTTGATAAATGGGATTTTGCTGAACTTTTTTAGTTGCTGGAGGCTGTAATGGTCATGACTGGTCTGAGACCTCAGTGTGATGATGTGCCCTTATGTGACTTCCTGTCCCTCTTCTTGAAGCATGTAACAGTGATTTTGGTACAGAGCTCAGTAATAAGAGAAGGTCATTGATGTTTCTTTCCTTATGAGATGTGGTTTGCCCTTCAGCAGAAGGCTGTTATTTTGAAATCCAACTTTTCTGCTTCCATCTTGCTGAGATCTGATCCATCTCCCCTTGGAACAACCTTCTCTACCTTTGTCTCCTAAATTTTGTTGTAATCTTTCACCTTACTCTTTTTTTTTTTTTTTTAATCTTCTGTCTTACCCATCTTACTCATTTATCCACTAGTTTTGATCCTTACCAAGTAACTTACTAATCAATTCTTTTCATCTCAGATAAGGTGATTGAACTTATACTTTGAAATCAGTGGTTGAGCATGGACTTTAGAGACAGTTAAGCTAATGAGGACCAAAACAGTAACTACAGAACATAAGCAGCCTTGGTTTAATATTGTGAACCTAATAAGCCTAATCCTTTCCTTTCTGGTTTTCTGCTAGGACCTACAGCCCTCTGTGTAGAGCATTTAGGGTGTGGGGACATTGAAATCACCGTCACTTTCCAGAGCAGACTTCGAAGGAAAGCTCACTTTTCCCATTGCTTTTTTATCTTCCTTCTATTCTTCCTTCTATTCCTAGTGCTTGCTTTTTTTTTTTTTTTTTCCTCCCTCCACGCTGCCGTTCTGATTTTTGCCCACTTTTAATTTCTCTATTAACTTTAATTAGGCTCATGAGCATGATCACCAGGTGAGCTTTCCCCGAGCTTCCACAATCAGCAGCAGGTTTGCAAGGGAATTTTGTTAAGCTGCAGTTAGGAGATGGGAACCTAAAGTTACAGAGTGCTTTATTGCTAACTGTTTTTTATATCTGGTGAATTTGTCAGGAGGCATTATATATTTAATTATTTTTAGGCAGGCAGGCTCAGGAGCCCCTGATTGGTGGGGTAACAGAGGGCAAATGAGAGATGAGGGATGTGGTGGTGTTAGCCAGGGGAATGATTCATGGCTCTGAATGAAGTTGACCTAATGTTTGTGTGTCTCGGGGAAGTTGCTCTGCATCTTCCAACTGCCTTTTCTGAGGAAAATGCAGTGTAGGGGGGAAAAAAAAAAAAAAAAGAATATCCCTGGATTCACTTCTGGAGAATCTCAGCATATGTGAAGTTCACCGCTAGGAAGGAAGATTGGCAAACACCTTTTGGACATGCTGTACATGGGTTTCCTGGGCAGGTTCTTACAGCGTAAGCTTTTCCCCTGTCAAATGCTAAGCAGCATAAAATACGAGCCATCGGGGCGAATTGCAATTTTTGTAGCCTTCGTTTTGTGATCATTTACATACTCAGAATCTGCCTTGGGTTTTCTTGGTTTTGTTCTTCTTCTTTTAAAAGAACATTTACCTGAAGAAGGGCTTAGTTCTGAGAGCACAAAGTAAGCATTTTCTCTGCAGTTGACTTTAATCCTACCAAAAGAATTAACACTTAGAGCAGAAAACCTTCTTTGGGTCCTACAGGGCATTAGAACATCTCAGGTACTGGCTGCTGGTTTAATAAAAGGATAGGATTTCCATTTACTTCAGGCAGGCTTAATGTATTGTTCTTGTAGTGAGACAGTCAGAATGAGTCAGGAGCCAAAGAATACACTTTATAGACACAAATAATCGTAAATTCAGAATGTCACCTTTAGGCAGAGGCATTTTTATTATTGTTAGTGGAGCTGCTGAGTAGGTTTGATGTTTTATTCTCTTGAGTACTAAATGTTCCAGAGTACCACAGCCCTATCTTTATCAGGCTCACAAGGAGGGAGCACAGCCAAAGTTGCTTCCTATACTTCTCTATGATTGATAGCAGATGGCATGCTTTAAAATAAACCTATCCATTAGCAGTCCTCCGTGTTTTTACTCAAGGCATTTACAACTGTCTCAACCAGCAAACACATTCGCTCCACGAGCTAGTTTCAGGCTGCAACAGCTGTACAGGTGCAAATCTTTCATTAACTCTTAAACCGTGGCAAAATAAACGTTGCACTGTATTTTATTTTTAGTGGAGAGACTGCTCTTGAGAGGAAGAGCGAATTCTCTTCTCCCTTTGCGTGTGGCAGAGGTTTTGTGTTAATAAACCGGTGTTAGGATAGGGCTTTTTTTTTTTTTTTTTTAGTCTGTGGGACTTTTTATTTTTTTAATTTTCTAATGAGAAAAATTAAAGTTAATGAGAATTAAATTTTTAGGATGTTCGCGTTGCCGTGAGATAAACAGGGCTGCTTGTAGATGTATACTCTGAACGGTCAAATAACAAACCTGGGGGTTGTAACTCGGGGCTGGGGTTCCTAGGGGGGGTCGGCAGCCCTTTTCTTTCCCTGACCCTGTATCGTCACCCGTCGTGGCAGCTCTCACCATAACCTGGTGGCAGAGAAGCTGCACATGTCCCCCTCACCCCTGCCTCACACTGGGGCTCTTTTTCTCTCTGGTTTATTGGAGAGAAGCAGAGAGACATACATTCACATGCCCACACACATATACATCTCCGAGCTCATTGCTGGCAGGATAGTCTATAAATAAATTGCTAAAGTCTGTCCCTATATTCCGTTTATTTCGCCTAGATTTCTATGCAATCTACCCGACCGTCCTTCCAATACAATGTACTCCCAAGCACCCCCCCAAACATTAGTACACTAGCAGCCAGAGCTTAAAATATTAGCAGCAAATCTTTAATATTAGCATTTAGCATTAATATTGGACGAGATCTTAAAATATTAGAGCCAGATAAAACAGTATTAACAGGGGTATAGGAGTCATTAAGCAGAATAACCATCACTGACTAAACGGATGCTGAAACTTTAACATGCAAACCAGCGCAGATGATAGGAACTTCACAGAGACAAGAGGATCCTTTCATTTAAAAGGAGGCTGGAGAGACGAAGGTTAGGGATTTGAAAGCTGGTAAATAAAACAACACAGCGGGCTAAGTTATATAGAATGTGCCATCTCGTTAGTGGCGATCATGTCCTATGGTATTTTTTCTTAAGCTGAAAAGATAAAACAAGAAGACAGGCAATATTCTGTCGCAAATATATGGAAATTGGGGCAGGGTTTGTTTTTTTTTTTTTTTTTGTAGAAATCCAAAGTAGTGGGAGAAAAATACAAATGTGCTCTCAGTGCTGTAAGACTGTGTAGGGCAATGGAGGTGCTAAAATGATTGAGCATGAGGGACTGCAGCTTGCACGCCCTTTTTTATGACAGAAGGGGTGAAGTTGAAGGAACTTGAGCTTGATGCCATGGAGGGGGGGTTATTTCCAGCCTGGGGAGCCCTCCTGCAAAGGGGCAGCTCCAGAGCAGGATGCAGTGACAGAGCCCAGGGTACGGCTCGTGGCAGCTCTGCCCCATGAGCACCTGGAGGATTTGGTGCTAAATGAAAAGAGGAGGGGAAGGGGAAAAAAAAACAAGGCCAGCTGTAGACTTAAGAAGTTTAAGAGCATCAGTACTTGCTTCTAGCTAATCTCTCTTGATGACTCCTGTAAGCAGGCGAGGCTGGTCGCTCTCGTTAATTATTCAAAGCCCCGCACCGGTTTCGTAGCTGAGTGGTGTAAGAGGATGTGCTGTGTCCCCATTTCTCAGCCCAGATGGGGGAAAGGCATGAGGCAGGGTGTCCCCTGCCATCACTGGGTATCATCCTCATTTCCAGGTGGGGAAAACAAGCCTGGGAGAGGCTGTAGCTGATGCCAGTCTTGGGCCAGCCTGGCACCATGAAACCTCACCTGTTTTGGAAGGGTCTGATGAGCTTGAATGCAAGGAATGGCTTCAGCATCTTAAAACAATGAGTGTGCTGACTTGTTTTGAGGGATCGGGAGTGCATTTTTGCATGTAGGTTAATAATCTAAAAGATCACAGAATCTTACAATGGTTCAGGTTGGAAGGGACCTTCAAGATCATGAAGTTCCAACCCTGCAAAAGATACGGGGTTACATCCATTAGTGCTTCATCACAGGAGGAATCAGGGAGAGAGGGACCCATCCCAAGGTCCACATCATGTCCACCATATCCTCAGGCTGCCCAGACACCACAGCTTCAAGATGAGGTATATTTTCCCTATTTACTGTTGACATTAAGGCAAAAGGAATGGCAGTAGAGTCATGTGGGATTTGGATATGTATTCTTCCTGTTGTTTGCTGTCCCAAAGAGGCTCCCAAAGCAGTTTAATACATCACAAAGATGTAAATACTGTCAGAAGAAATAGGAAAATAATCACAGGAAAAAAACCCTACTCCAATAGGGTCTCTTGGATCTGTTCTAGAGACAACCCTTGATATAGCGTTGGCATTTGGAATAGGTGTCTATCTATTCCCAGTCTATGTATCTATCATATTATATCCTCTTTCAGTTTCATTATAGCAAGTAGCATACATTTCATCATAGCTTTTGGAATCGTTGATGGATTATTTTTTTTTTTTGTGAGATTGGCTTTTTGTTTTGTGTCCAGGACTGCTCACACCCACGCAGACAAGTCCTTTAGCTTGAAGGAGGGAGTCTAAAACACTTGTTAACGATCTCTGCTCTGTCTGCTGCTTTTGGGCCGCCAACTTTCAGTGGGAAAATGAACCCGGGCTATTCTTGATGTGATTAGGAGCTCCCTGAAGAAGAAAAAATAGCTTTACATAAAATAACCTTGACAATATGCAATATCTGATGTGTTTGCTTGCTACTGACCTCACTGTGTTATTTCAAGGAGTCAAAGTGGACAGGTATCTAAATATTTATGGACATTGGCACACATGTTCCTGCTGAAAGGCAGGGAAACATTTTCCTATTTAAATGAGAGTCACATTCACTCTCAAATTTAAGCGTGTTCTTAAGCACTGTATGAGCTGAGGGCCCAAGAGCACAGTTGATTATGATACCACAGGTTACTGCAAATTATGTAGGGCCTTTAGAGTAATAGTTTCACTTAGTAAAGAAAAAAAGAAAAATCCTTTTATCGCCCCTCCAAACCCTTTATTTATTAATGACCTAGAAAGACGTGATGTTATGACCAAGAAACAAACAAATTTTGCCTGGACACCATCCAGCACGCTCGGAACTGGCGTTGCTCTGTAATAGCCCCTTTTTCTGAACCAAGCAGTAAGTCCCAGTCCCATCCCTGAGCCGGCGAGTGTTGGAGGGCAGCCAAGGGGAATGGGGAAGGGGCTCTGCTTAATCCCCAGTAGATTTGGCCTTTCTGTGAATAAGATGGATTTCTGATGCTGGTGCCATTCATAGCAGTGTTGCCAGTAGTAAATTTGTGCTTGCACTGAAGAACACCCCATGCCCCCTGCTTCCCTGCCAAAACTAAACTCAACTGAAATAAATCATATTTTAGGAAGCTAATTACACAGCCAAATAACAGAAAGGTATTGAAAAACTGTTGTATGCCTAAGATTAAATGAATTTACGTTGGCAGTAAGGAACACATATACTAAAAATAAATATAGTAATATGGCAAAAGAGTAAGCAATGGAATTTAAGCAAAAAAATGTAATGCCAGGCATTGGGAATGGTGTTCAGACTTATTACAGAACTAACACTGTGCACCCATTGCACAGAAACTTTGACGGTTTAAATCTGTTCTGAACGAACTTTGCTGGTTTATCATCTTATTGTATTTCTTGGAAAACTAAAAAGTCAGGATATATTGTGTTACCGAAGGTGTATACAAGTCCCTTCACCTCTCTGCATTCAGGGGAGCACAGCTTAAGGTTGGGGCAGGGGGGGATGTCAGCTGAAAAAAGCAGGTACAACCCAAACAGAAGCAATGCATTAAGACAAGGGGAAGGGAGGGGAAAAAAAACCACAACCAAACAACTTTTGGAGAAGATTTTAAAAGTTTCCTGATGGATCAGCATCCTTGAGATTAAACATTCCCATATGCAAGTTGACATTTTAAAATGTAAGTCTTATGAAAGATAAGAAGGAAATGGTGAGAAGTGCAACCTTAAATATTTTGAAGCATGATTTCCTGTATTATGTGGCAGTTGGCAAAACTTCCAGGGGGAAAGATGCCCGCCTCAAAATCCATGAGGTGCAGTGCCCATAGTTGCCTAAAAGTTTCCTCCTGTTGCTTACTGGTTTTGGGTTCGAACTCTTCCACACCTTCAGAGTGGAGTCCCAGTATATCCCTTCAACGTTGCTTTTAATCTCGCGGACAGATGTTTTAGATCAATCGCTCAAAACGGATCAGTTTAGCAGTCAGAAAACACTGTCAGAAAAGATTTGTTGTTAAGGAAGACAAAACCGTGAAATAAAATTGAACTTTTATCCCCATTTGGATGGGAACTGTGCTTGGCTGGGAATCCCAAGGGGGTGAACACAGTGGCCTATCATGTGTTGAAAAAACAAACAGATGACAGTACTCTGCAGTAATCAGGCAAACGCTGCTTCCGAGAAATAGTGGGATCACTGTTGTTCAGTGCTGCAGGACCTGAAAAAAAAAGATAATTATGGAAGAAAAGAAGGTGGCCTCATCGCTGGGGCAAGGGAAGATGGGACAAGGTGCTGCCAATGGTCCCGAGTCCCTCCCAGCTCCAAAGAGCCCACGGTTTTCTTGTGGTGAAGGTGTGACACACACAAGCCTTAGCAGAGCAGCTGGACTTTATTTTCCCGGCGTTGTTCAGGACCAGGGATGATTAACACGCTAGCGGTGGTGGGTGTCAGTATTTCCTGGCTGCAAGAGCTCCTCTAATGGTACATCTTCTTTTTATTTCTGCAAACCCAATGCAAATAAGGTGGCGTCACTCATGGTGAGAACCATGAACTCCATGCATCCAGCTGCTCAAACAGAGGTGGCTCCTTAAGGAGCCCAGCAGGGACAACCCGAACCTTGTGGCCTAAATCAGAATTTTTCTGCCTCTCCCTAGATATTTCTCAGCAGAAGCAGCAAAATCTTTTTTTATTTTATTTTACTTTTTTTCCAGAAGGCTTTGTTTTGTTTTGTGTCCCGTGGTGGCCTGTTCATATGCTGAGCTGGAGCTCCGCTTGGCAGCGTCTTTTGGTCTAACCATATTGCTGTGTGGTACCTGTTTTGAAATGGCAAATGGTCCTACCGAGGACCCTATTCCTGCACCACTTCCACTCCTTTTTGTCCTGCCCTTCTGCGCTCGGGCACGGTGTGAGCTTTTTCTCTTGCCTCCGACTTTCTTTGGGGAGTTTTTTGCGGAGCGCAGTGCCGTCGCCCGCTCGCCTCCCTCCGCATCCTCCGTGCTGGATGAGTTTGCATTGTGTGGTGTTTTCCTCTTCATTTATTGCAAACAAATCTGGTCTCTGCCATTTGTTTACTCTTATACTCTGTCTTTATGCCTTGGTATGCATTTTTAATTAGATGCGCTTCAGTTCTTTCACTGCTTGTTAACACTTTCGTATGGGAAGTACCGTCTCCACCAGCCCCGAGAGCGTTCTCTCCGCTTAGGAAATTCAGATTTGTTTCTCCTGCCCATGATTATCATTTGATACAGAGACTTGTTCCCTCGCTGGCCTGTCTGCTGGGTCCCTACACTCTCATCGTGGACTTTTAAGGTTGTTCCCTTACAGAACCGGGCTAACCCAAGTGCACTTACTCTGCTTGAAAATAGCCTGCATACAGAGAAATAGTGTTTAGGCTGTTTGTCTGGGCTGTTTCCGGACTTCAGCAGCTCCAGTTTGGATGCCTGACATGGAGAAGTCCTGGACAAAGCCCGCAGTGTGTGCGGATCAACTGCCTGCATTGTGAGAAGTCCTCCTGCACACGCAGAGCGGGTCCCAGAGATCAGGAATGCGCCGGGTTAGCCGTGAATGCCTTGGCCATCAGTCCTGTGAATGGAGGATGGATGTGTCTGGAGGGGAATGCTGGAGTCCTAAACACACGACAGCTTTCAAAAAAAAAAAAAAAAAAAAAGGCATCTTTCCTGACTGCCAGTATTGTTAAAGCATGAAATTACTCTTTTTTTTTTCTTTTTTTTTCCTTTTTTTTTTTTTTTAATGGCGTGAGCCCATTTGTGCTTCCACTGTTTTCTTCTGCCTCTACATCTGACTCATGCCACAGGCAGAGGACTTCAACCTTTCTAGCTCCCTTCTATACCATCAGCGTTCTGGAGATGATCTGGGAACCAGACTGGGAAAACTTGACCCCACTCTACCCCTTCCTTCCAGTTTGCCCACCCTGCTGCAGCACTCACTCACCTTTTGCTTGCTCTCCTCTGTTGCCAGAATGTTATGTTCTCCAGGATTTCATATCCTGAGAGGGACTGTGAGGCTAAAAAGTGAGTTAAATGGCTCTTTCCATCTCAGACAGCCTTCCCTGACCCTGACCTGTGGCTGGGGGCGAGGTTGCTGAAGGTCACTATCTACTTCAATGTGCACAGAGATCGATATCTGCTGAAGCCCGTGCTTAGATTTGCTCCTTCTCCCTTGCCAACACCATATATGTCACGGTGAGAAGCCAAGAAACTTTTCCTCCTCCCTTTGAAGAAGAAAGGGAAGGAAGAAGAAAAAAAAAAAAAGAGAGGAAAAAAAAAAGACAAAAGTCTTGTCTCCACACTTACTCCCACCAGGAGGCCCTTGTGTTTGGCCTCTGCTCTGCTTTTTGTTATAAATTTGCATGGTGTGATGTTTGCTTTGGCCGGTGCAGCAGTGGGGCAGTGGTTGGCACTGGAGCTGGCTCCTTCTCCAGAGGATGGGTTGGGGCAGGGTCCTCCCGGCAGCATGGGGACTGGGGATGCTCCATCCCCGGTCCCTGGGGTGGCTTCAGGAGGAGAAGCGTTCTCCTTGAGGATTTGCAGTGTCGGGGTGTCGAAGGCTGCGTTTTGCACTCAAACGATGTGATTTTTGGGGTTGGGGTGGCAGGAACAGAGCGCTCAGTGCCCAGCCTGCGAAAAAGCATCCCTCTGCGGAGCAACCTCACGTTGGCAGGGAGACGAAGCGTGCGGACTAATAGGTCTTTTCCACTTTAATTTCTGCTCTAAAATGACTCTTTGTTGCTGTTCTCAGACTCGGCGCCAACCGTCACTTACGCCACACACCAGATCTTTCTTTCTTTTCTGCCCTTAGTTTCGCGGAGAAGCTTTTAAAGCAAACAAACAACAAAACTGTGTGAGAAACCGAGGGAAGATATGGACTGGCCCACTCGTTAGCCTTGGAATGTGGAAACTATGAAGACATCTTTTTTTATTACCAATGCTGGAAAGCACGGTCACTGAGTGGGCCGGAATACAATTTATACTACATGCAGTAGTTAAAAAAGACTGCAAAAATGGGTGTAACCCTGGGCTGTGGTACAACTGGCCTTTCAGCCCCCACTTGAGATTCGTCCATCCCAGGGGGAAACTGTGGTTTGGAGTAAGAACATGCATTTAATTTCACTCAGAGAACTTATTGGAGTTGGCACTTCAAGAAAGAATCTGAAGTATATTTTTTGTCGTGATTAGTGGCCCCCTCACCACTAGGTTTGATTATGTTGGAAGGGGAAAAGTTAAATTCTTATAAAATGATGATTTACAATCCGTGATTATCCAGGTAGGGTGCGCGGATTGCGCCAGCTTGGTCATGGGACTCCAATCTCATCCTAGCTCATCGCTGTGAGAAAATAAAACTTGAAATGTAAAAAAGCTGAAAACACATCCTCTGATTGCTCAGGGAATTTTCTTAGTCATACGTTATCTTTCCTAGTAGTTTCAGTTATTTTGTCTCCACTAAAACCCAAAGCAAAACAGTGCCTTGACACTTTCCCCTTGATTTTGGATCTGCAGCAGCCAGATTTATTTTTATCTCGTGTCGTCTTTTCCCCTATGGTTATGCAAATCCTCGGAATAGGGGGCAAGGGGAAGAGCTAATTTTAAAGCAATAAATGCCAGTGGGAGGTTTCTTCAGTGGTTCTCAGCAGCACTATCCTGGGTGCTGCTGTAGAGATGTGGCCACCTCCAAATAGCACAGGGGTAGGTGCCAAGTGGGGAGGTTGAATATTTTCCTTGTAGACACATAACTTTGCCCACAGGATTGAAGTCTCTTGTCTAAATGCTCTGCTAAGCTCCTCTGGAACTACAAAGCTGTATCTTAGGAAACGCACTTTAGGGAACTGTATCTCCGTACAATCGGCTGCTGGATGAAACCTCTGCCTGGAAAGGGTTTGGTGGTGGGCGAAGGGTGGGGCTCGTGAGAAATATCTTGGAGGAAATTCGGGGCATCGGCACTTCATTGCTTCTCCCAGCAATCTTTTTGCTGGTTTGGTTAGCACTTGCTATATTTTGGTACGCTTTTCTTTTTCTTTTTCATTCTCCCCTTTTCTGCTGCCCAGGAAATTATCTTGAAATTGTATAAATTCTATTTTCTTTCAAATTTATCTAGTTTCTTTCCCCCTTCTACCTATCCCCTAATACAACAGCTTTACTTTAAACTTCTCCTTAATTCTAGCACGCAGGAGGAGATACCCAATGGATTCCCAGTCTAAAAATCTAGCAGGAATAACAGTGGGGTCTGCTTTGTGAGCAAACACGAGTGTGCCAGCGGGTGTGGGTGTAGCTACAGACTTTTGTATGTTTTACAGACAAACATTGACGATAAAAATCAGAATATATGGCACTTGTAACAGCCTCCTACCGGCGCTGTGATTTCACTCGGCGCTGGGTTAGTCGATGCAATTTGTGGTCAATGTCTGGAATGACATTCAGCTCCTGTTTGCTCTTCCTTGGAGTACCATTGCCACGCTCGTTACCACAACGAATTAACCATAGTCAGGGATCTTCTGTGGGGGCCTAAACTTTCTGGGTCCAGCAAAACACATAAGCCTCTCCTTGGACGATGTGTTAAGGGGCTGTAAGTGCACCTCAAAATGGTGGTTAAACTAGGGTGGGTTTTAATATCCATTTAGGCTTTTCTCTGTTTTGGGGACGAAGAGATGAAAATGTGAATATGTATGAAAATAAAGTCATTTAGGTGCAAGGTCCCAGGTTTGGAAAACTTGGCCCATAAAATAGATGCAGGAAGGGTGCTTGTGGTTGTATAAGATAACAAAATTCAGAAGTCGTTTGGATTAATCTCTTAAGTTGCTGCAGGGGCATATTGTCTTCACATTCGTGTAGCTCGACTAAGTTGTCTATGAATTTATGTCCCAGTTTTGCAACCTAATAAACCTTCACAGTTTAAAATGCCTGACAAGGGCTATGGGTTTTGGAACATAAATTCTATCCCCCTCCTTTCATGAAGCACCATAGGCATTCCTGACCCTCCTTGGAAAGAGCCGAGTACGTCCCCATGTCAGTCTGCAAATGAACTCCTCATCTCAATGCCAAAATAAGTAGAATAAATTATTTTTGTTCCAATATACGTTTGAATGCTCTCAACCTAGACGCTCTCTTTCGAATGTTCGGTTAATTTGCAAATTCTCTGGACGTAAAGCTTTTTGCTCAAACTTTTGGACTCTTTTTTTGTGCTCTGGCTAGAAATTAGAGCACATCGAGCCTCGTACGTAATCAGAAAATGCCGTGTGAAAACGAGGACTGCTGGGAGCAGCATCTTTGTGAAATTCCAGCTAGACCAAACTCGTTCCTCCCTGCTCGAGCACTGAGCCTCACTGGTCTTAGGACTCTGTGTGCAGTCTGAATTGATTTCGGAGCCCGGTTGAGGGAAAGAGTTAAGCCTGTTCTCCCCTTCTAGTTGGCAGAAAGTTTGCAGTTTAAAATTACATACTGACTCTGGTGTAGAGACACAAGAAATTATAGAGCAGACACTGTCCAGGACAACGTATAATTTAAAATGTACTAAAGAATGTATACCACATGGCAAAGTAAGTGAAGTGCTTCTTCAAATATAAGTGTTTTGCATAGAAAGGCTGTAATTATCCACTCCTAGGGAAATGTTTGCATTCATTCTAAATCAATATTTACTATTCATCTCTTGTGTTCAACAAAACAAGGATTTAACATTTTTTTTGTTTTAATGAGGTACTAAGACTACAATAATACTACAATGTAATTGTCTTGATACAAAATATTGCTAAATTGTGTTGCTATTTTGGGAGCGAACAGTTTTTTGGTTTTTTTTTTTTTAAAAAGGAGGGGTATCCCTATTTGTGAAATGTTACTGCAGGAACACACAATTCAGACTCAGCCAAGCAGGGAGACTCACCAATTTCAGAGAGACGTTAAGCCGTCTCTCTGTTAAGGCCCTTAACTAGGATCATTCGGGTGAGTCCTCTGTCTCCCCCCTGAAAGTATCAACCTCTTTATAATGATTCCTTTTCAGCTGGCGCCTCAACAACAACGACAGCAAACAACTATGCAATTTCTTTTTCTGGTTTTAAGGTTGGTTATATTTTCTTTTTTTTTTTTTTTTTTTTTTCCCCCCAGCATCTTTCAGCTCGGCAGCAGGAGGGGAGGGCGGGCGGTAATTGGGCTGAAACCATCTCCTCACGCTGGTTTCAACACGTTGATGCAAATGGAGTTGCCTGAACTTCTCCCTCCTGGGAAAACTGGAGGGGGGGTGGTGGTTTGGGGGATGATAGTAGAGGTCTGCCCTTTATCTTCAAGGAAGTAATCTACTTTTAAAAAGTTTGATGTGGTGCTTGGGGAGGACATAAGGAAGGAAAAAGTCCTACAGTCGCATAGGGAAGACCAGACCTTCCTGCAGCGAGTGAAATAAGAGCATCTGAGAAAGATCAGAGTCGTTGGGGAGAATGGGACATTTAATCACAGTCTGTGTCACTCCTGTACCCTGGTGAGGAGGATGTCCTTGCACCAAGCATCCTTCTGTTCGAATTTACCTGGCATGTCTTAAGAGGTATTCCTCAAACTTCTCTAACTTCAAAAAAAACCCCAATAAGCACGCATTTTTTGGCACTGATGTGGCTCCATGTGAATCAAATCAGATAACTGGAAACACTTTAGTTGGAAAATTCTTTAAAATCCTTTTTTTTTAAAAAAATCTCTATCTTTTTTTATTCTTACATGCTGCCCACCATCTTCCAGTCTCTGACCCACCCTTCCCAACACTAAATGCTTCCACTTCTGCTGCTAAAATTCATGGTACAAATGCAGTCTCTTGAGTGAATTTCAGTCTCATATTCACACAGATAGGTCTGTATTTTTTTTCCTACGAGTCTGAAGCCATTCTTGTTCTCCAAGAAAATCATGCACATAAATAGGGTGAATAGCCCTGAGAGAAGAGTAGTCTCTTTCTCTAGCAAATGTTATTGTAACTGGTGTTTTAATTCTCCAGATATCACTCTCAGTGTACTGGGTAACAAAAGGCTGTAGAGTGCCTAATCATTCAGCAGTGATCCAGGAAAAAAGCAGAAGGTTAAGAGCAAGTTCCTAAAGTCTGTAAAATCAATGGGACACTAGAAAGGGAACTGAAGTGTACCAGAAGGGACCTCTTGAGGGTCATTAAAAAAAGCAGAAACTGATTATGAACAGAGCTTTTACCCGGAGAACTGGAGGGGGCCAGCAAAACCATTCTGCTGCACTCCAGTTAAATGTCTAATAGTGGAGACATTTTCTACACAGCCCATAAAGGATAATGAGGAAGGCTTTGATAGCTTTCAAGAAAGTTGTTCTCGTCAGTGTTCACAAAAACATGATCCGAGCGCACACTCTCAGAGCATACAGCCTATGGTGATGGTGCAGAGACA
Source organism: Gallinago undulata (assembly GCA_026546715.1). Taxonomy (NCBI): domain Eukaryota; kingdom Metazoa; phylum Chordata; class Aves; order Charadriiformes; family Scolopacidae; genus Gallinago; species Gallinago undulata. Next base: position 3,821,411 of record JAOTQQ010000079.1, on the reverse strand, counting down.
GTGAAGTGAAAGGGATGATGGTAACCAAATACTGCACATTTCACCCTGTTATATGCCCTATCTATTATCCATGAGAAAAATTTCATCGACCTAACGATACAATGCAAACAGTTGTGGCAAAGAAGATTGGTCTTACGCCTTCCAGTTTGGTATCTCGCCTTACTGCAATGCGGGATGTGTGGAGAGGTGGCAATGTTGGGTGGTGTTACATGCATTAGAATCATAGAGTGGCTCAAGTTGGAAGGGACCATAAAGGGGTCATCGATTTCCAACCCCCCTGCCCTGGGCAGGGACACCTCCCGCAAGACCAGGTTGCTCAAAGCCCCATCCAGCCTGGCCTTGAACACCTCCAGGGATGGGGCATCCACAACTTCTCTGGGCAACCTGTTGCAGTGTCTCACCACCCTCACAGTAAAGAATTTCTTCTTAATATCTAATCTAAATCTTCTTTCTTCCAATTTAAAACCATTATCCCTTGTCCTGTCACTACACTTCTTGACAGAGTCCCTCCCCAGCTCTCCTAGACTAGAGGAGATTAATTAGAAGGAATTCATGTATCTCTTCCTCCAGAATAAATGAAAAATACAGTTTTAACCTCAATCTTATTGAAATCTATCACCATCAGCAACGTTTGGATCAGAAGCAAATAGCTTTCTGCTGTTTCTGTGTTGGGAAAGCAAACTGCTGAAAGCCTGGAACATGGCAATGGGAACTGGGCTGTTTGTTCCCTTCCTATCTCTGACCCTGATCCTCTGTGAGATTTTGGGTGAGTCACACGTTTGCTGTGATTCATTTTCCCAAAGAGTAAAATTAGTACAACCAAACTTACATATCTTACCAGGGTAGTCTAAAAATTATTTATAAAGAAGAGCTCGAGATGCTAATGGGATGGTGTTTTAGAAGTTCAGGGTGTTACTGACCACCTTGAAAAGTAGGGAGCTGGCTCTGATTTATTATTAGACTACAGAGAAGTTCTGTTGGGGAAAAACATTGGAAACCTTTCTACTAAAAATTAACTCTGACTTCTTTGTACTTCAGAGGAAACAAACCTTTTTCTTCAGAAACAGGCATTCAGAGGGATGAACTGGATGTGAGTCAGTCTTACACTGGTGAAGCCAAATTGTGAAACTTTTGTGTCATTGCTCTGTGATTCCAGCTATCTTCAATTAATAGGAAAAAATGCAGGAAATTCAGGTGGAAGGAATGCATGGAAATTGAAGTCAAAGAAAATATTCGTTGTGGCCTTGGCAAAGTGGGTTTTCTAGGCTGAAGTAGCTTTTAAGTAATTAGCATCTGCTGTGTGCAATTACTGAGTGACACACAGCCCCAGACGGAGGGCTCCAGCAGCCTGTGGCCATCTGGATTTTGGCCTTCATCAAGGGTTCACTCTGTTCTGGGTTTCACCTGGTCTGTGAGACAGCCCTCCCTCTGCCCCACGTTGCGCAGTCGAACCTTGAGTCATGGGTGGGAAAGCAGTGAGACAATTTCTCCAAGTCTGTCAGGTCCAAAGCTTTCTGGAGTCATCGGAAAGATTATTACTGAAGATGCTGACCTCTGAGTTGGTGCATCACCCCCCAGTTTTCCAAAATGAAGTAAGTTATTTGCATAAAATCCAGTTTTGAGCCATAAGTGGCTTGATGTACACCAGTGTCTGTTGGGACATATGGCTTGGGAACCTGAGCACCTGAAATTACATGTAGAAAATCAGCTCTTAAAGGGAGAATTATGTCAACAGGCTTTTGCATTAAAAAAAGAGAAAAGCTCTTAAGTTTTCCTTAGAAGTGATAAGAGGTATCAGACCCAACCACAGAGACCAATTCTCTGAAGTAATCTAGTTTTAACAGTGAAACAATAGTTTAGTTTGTGAAATTCAAAGAATAAAAATCAAAACTAACCGACAAAACAGTTTCTGACTGCTCTGTGTCTAAAAATGGGCCAACCTCGTTTAGTCTATTTAAAAATTGTGTATCCATACCGCTTGTATGCCAAGTTCAGCATGATGGAAATGAAAATGGTTGAGGTATAAACCCTTGGAAAACAGGGTTTATAATGGAAACAGTAATTGACTCTTAACTACCGCATCAAAAATACAATACTATAATACAAAGCCCAGTTCTTGGGATCCCAGCTCTGCTTCTAACCTCAGGTTGGCAGACAAACACCTCACCACAAAGCTAACTAATGTTTATAGGTTTGGGTTTTTTTGTTAGTTTGTTTTTTTTTTTTTTTCTTGCAAAAGGAACATGGCAAGTGAAGAAAATTTATAGGAGCAAAGAAAAGTTGGCCAACAGTTCAAAAGTTCTCTCTTGTACGTTTTGGTGGTTTTCCCAATCACTGATTCTCTCTCAACTCATAAGGCTAAGAGGAGATGCCATGCTTCTCCTCTGGATGAATGCTCTATTTTGGCTGATAATTTTATTCATGACTCTTGAATCATATCCAAGCCTTCATCTCAGCTTTACAAATAATTTAACTGTTCCTCCAAAAGTCAGAAATTTGGTTATCCTGAGTGGAGAAAACAACACACACACACAAAAAAAAGACCAAATTCCTTACAGCTGTTGACTCCCTTCTCTGCATGACTATAACAGGGAGGAGAGGAGAATTGGTTCTGGGAATGGAGCAAAGCTAATCTTCCACTGATCTCATTAAAGACACTTACCCCAAAGCTTTTGCCTAGTCTGAGCTGAGTAGCTGCTTTTTTTGCCAATTATGTTTGTTATGATATCTTGCCATTTGGGGTTATCCTGAAAGTGCCCATCCTATTTGAAATTCTCATTCAGGTTGTGAAATGGGAAAGATGAGGAATTTCATCAGGGGCAGAACTACCGCTCAGCCTTGGTCATTAGAACCATGCACGGACCTCTAAAAGAAAACTGAATATTATGAGGTCTTCATGCATGGACCTGTGAAATAAAACTAAATACTATGAGATTATTGATATCTATGCATTAAAAAAAGGAGAAAGATAAAGAGAAACTCTACTGTGGTGATTGGGCCTGTAGTAGTTTAAAAATTCTTAGTTCTCTGTGTATCAGTAGTTTATTGAGGTCATATTTTTGTAGGTAATGAAGAAAAGCAGAGGACACAGCAGGAGTGTTCTCTGTCCATAAATGATTTTAGTTCAGCTGCAGATTAAAAAAGGAATTGTAATTTGCTTTTCTTTAGGTGTTGAAGATGTCATATAGCCCTAAGCTGAGATCTTGGCAAAGATGCGCCTTCACATCTGCCAGCATCAGTCCTTGTACCCAGCCCACCCAAAGGGGCTGCAGAGAGACTCTGACCGTGCCTAGAGACCCCCACTCCTCAACTGGGGTGCACAGGGAGCTGCCAGCTGGGGCGAATGGTGCTGGGAGAATTGTAGATTAACATCAATGTCCATTGTTGGCCTTCAGCTCTGCCATCAAAACCAGTGCTTCAAGGGGTGGGTACTGGACGTCAGTATTCATGAGTTGCTCAAATCCAGACTCTTCCAGCTCTAGCTCCCACCTCCACCCTTTTCCTTATGAAACGAGGGGATATGCCAAAGTAATAAAAAGACATTGTCATTTTTATATTCTCTTCTTCCTATAGTTTCTGAACACGCACAAAACTCTCCTGCAAGAGATGGCACAGGGGGAGCAGTAGCTGCTGTGGTGGTTGCAACCGTATCAACTGGGTGCACAGGCTGAGCATCTCAAAGTTCTGTTGATGATCACTATTAGCACATAAATGTGTATTCAAAACCAAAAAAAAATAGGTCATGTGTATTGCAACAGTATAATTTACCTATTTTTAGGCAAGTTTCCCACTAATGATCCTACAGGCTCTTTTTTTTTTTTTTTCTCCTTATCTTTAACTATTGAACATCCTTCGTTGCAAACTGTACTGTTGATTTGAGTGTAAAGGGGATCTGGGACCTAACACAGAACATTATTGTTAAATCTCTTTTTCCTGAAATGGAGAAAATTTACCTTTACTGGCATCTATGTTTTTTTTACTCAAATACAACTCCATTTGAAAATGATTGGGAAATTGCCAGTGCAAATACCAAAGAAAGACTCCAAGAACTGGCCCTTTATGATGAGTGATTTATGATTTATACTTTAAATGATATAAGCTATGTATTTCTATTTGGATTTTGAAAAACAAGCCAGGGAAAAGCAACAATAGTTTAGTTAAAAAATGTATACAGTTGTGGAATGTTAGTACAGTCTTTGGCAAAGGATCAAGTAATGATAAGGCCCAACTCTATAGGGATATTAACATTTTTAAAGCAATCAATGTGAAATAAATCTGAGAATGTATGTTTAAATTATGAAAAAAATACAGCATGAATATGCATTTTGTAGCTAACTGCTGCCTGTTGTTTTGGGCACTTGTCCTGCTTTAGTATAATTTTTTGAGGAGGAAAAACCTGACTGGAGCATAAGCTACATTTCAAGTCCTATTTTAGGTGGTTTGCAATCATGGATTTCCCTATTTTTCTTATCATTTTTCTTTGATTTGCTTTTTTAAGAGTATTATCCAACTCAGCTTGGCACGGTTCAAGTGCACAACTGCAACCTTTTCCATGACCCAAAAGTCAGTGCCACTCTGTGGGTTGGCAGTTTGCAAATAAAACATATCCTTAATGAAGTGTGGAAGCTCCTGTTCTTTTCCTTCCTCAGGAGACGTGCCTTAATCTCTGGCTCAGAGCCTTGTCAAATGCTGCAGTAAAGAACTGGCAAGCTCAACGCTGCTAATGGATTGAAATCTCCACCAGGTTGTTCATTTCTTGAGTTTTATTTTTTTTTTCTGCCTTTGGGGGGGGGGGGGGG
>JAOTQQ010000079.1:3786866-3807668 GCA_026546715.1 Gallinago undulata | reverse complement strand
CCTCTTTCAGTTTAAAACCATTCCCCCTTGTCCTATGGCTCCCCTCCCTGATCAAGAGTCCCTCCCCATCTCTCCTGTAGCCCCATTTTAGGTACTGGAAGGAATTCAAAGACTGACAGTCAAGGTGAAAAGCATACTCGTTTTAAACCTCTTTAATGGATACTATTATAGGTATCTCAGTTTAAATTTCTATTTTTGCCATACCTCAGCCCTCCTCCATACACGAGGCCCAAATAAGCAGGACTGATGAGGGGGTTGGTGCCCTCGCCTCCCTCTTCAGAGTGAGAGCTACAGCTCCACAACGATTTTCTTCCAGCCCACAGGTCGTAACAAGGAGTCAAGTCACACCAGCCCTCTCTGTGATGGTACCTGCATTATTTATCAGCCGACAGACGAAGCTCTGCCCCTTTTTTCAACCCAGCTTTAGTGACTTGTGTATTCAGGGTCAATTCACTCTCCCCCCTGCGAGTTGTGTAGGGTGAGGAGAGGCAGGGATTTTCCAAGCCGGTTCTCCGACCGGCTCTCAGCACGCTTCCACTTCAGCATTTTAGGGGTTTGCGTGAAGCGAGGTGATTCTGAGGCATCTATGTGTTAAAAAAAAAAATAAAATAAAAAATTATGTGCGTTCCCTGCAAAGAGGCAGATACTCTTGAAGAGGGATGGGGGCCATCAAAGCAGATGGGCTGCCCTGCGCAGAGGGGTTTGGTCACGGAATCAGCAGTTCAAAATCAGTGCGTGTCACAGGACAGCATTAATAGGTAAAAAAGGCTAAACGAGGGGCACGGCTCATAAAACTGCAAGGCAAGCTGTTTGTAAGCCCCGTGCTTGTAACCCAGCCTGTGCACTTTGACGATGGAGCTAATTTTCTTTTTAATAATTCTAACGGCAATTCCTAACAATTAGCTGATCCAATTTAGATTTGCATTTCATCTTTTCAAAGCTTTGCCGTTCCGAGTTGGGGAGGAACTTTGCCCTTAAAAACTGGTGACAATATCCTGACGACCTGGGACCACTGTTGGAGAAAAGATTTTGCCCTGAGAGGGTTTCAGGAAGTTACAAAACTCCTTTACGTGGCCTGCTGGATCTGGGTATGATTTCCAACATTACACAAAATAAATACCAGGAGACTGGTGTGGTTTATACAAGAGTTTATAGAGAAGAAAAAAAAAAAATCCACCCACCAGCTCCCTTGCTGAGGATTACAACCAGGTCTCTGCTGCCAAGTTCTCTGTTTAGGTAAAGCATGAGAAAATCTGCCATTTTTTTAGAGTCACAAAAGGGGTGCTACAGGGGGGGCAGTGAGAAGCTGACAGCTCTTGCTGCTTAAAAGGCAGCTGTTCCTTCTCAGGTACTATTATTAATAAACCCTAAGGTAATGTTTGCTCTGAAATATGTCTAATTGAAATAATTTACCCTAACCCTTAGAGAATTATGAAACTGTTTTCATCATGTTCACACACAGCAAAATAATTATGAGATGCCATATGGAAAAGACATCATGTGGTATATGTATTTCTGAATGTATACTTTTTGAAATGGTTCCCACAGATAAATCATATAGCTAATTTACAAAGAGGAGGTGGATAGTAGTTCTTAAGTATGCAGTTTAAGTTTAAAATGGTTTCAGGCTGGGTAAATTTACAGTGGTGATGACATGCAGTAATTGCACTGATCACAGGATGTATATCACCGAAGATGTCGATAGCGCCATTAAGTTGAGCTGCACAAAATGGAGCAGGGAAATTCTGCTGGTGACTCTCTGCTATCAGCCTGTGCCACCCCTCAGAGCCTCTGCATGGATCCTGAGCTTGTCTTGCAGCCCAAGTGTACCCAGCTGAAGGTCTGGAGATGCTCCCCCCTATCATCAGGGAGGCGCCAGGATGTTTCTGGTTTGCACCTGGAAAGCTCTGAGCTGACGCTGGAGCAAAGGGAATACCCTCCCCCCAGTAAATTTATTCCGAGCAAAGCCCATGAGAGAACATTTCTCATATTGCTGCTGCCCACTGTTCATCTCCTAAAGGTTTTCCAAAAGGTTTTATTCCTAACCTCATCTGCAGTCGCCAGAATTATCATGTATATGCATGATATATCTCTATAGTTTTAAGTATGTAGGTTTTGTTACATACGGTAGCAGGAGGATTCTGTAGGGCACTTCTTGGTCTTTTTCCAGGAATAATTGTGGTAGATGATGAGACATCTGAGGTTCTCTTCCTGATAGTTAAGAAGTTTTGAAGGTGCTTTTTGAATAAGGAACTCTTATTAACATTTCTAGAAATCTGGCTGGAGATCAGGCTTTCTTGTCAGACTTCTGGTAGTTCTTGTTTCCAGATGGATGGAAGAAAAATAAGAGAATAGCTTATTGCACCCTTTCTGTTTCATGTCCGATTTGAAACCAGCAAGTGGAGAAGACAGAAGGAAATCTCATTCTGTCCAGACTATTCTCCTTATTTCTAAGGTGTTTTCAAAGAAAGGCTTGTATCTATTTCGAGCGGTTCGGGTTAGCCTGTATTTTGCCTGAATTAGCTCACCAGTCACTTTTGCAATTATTTCTATGAAGACTGGTGAAATATTTGAAAGAAGTATGAATGCATTTGAAGGATGCACAGACCAATTCAGCCTTCTATTTTGTAAAAAGTAGAGAAACGCACCGCAGCTGCGCTGTTTATCCCCCAGTAATGACATCATTACCCCGCATTACCACTCGAGGTAGTGTATTTGTCAACAACCAGGAACCCATGAGTACAAGGGAAATATTTACCCAACCTCAGTGCAGTGGCATTACCCCAGTAATGCCATTTCAGGAAGATCACACTGAATTCCTGAGATTCGTGCTTGCAGAAACCGAAGAAGCTTCGGCATTTCTGTGCGTGTAACACCAGTCCTCAAATAACCACCTTTTAGAGGCAGTAATTACAGTAATCCTGGTTTTAAAGGAAAATAAAAAAAAAGGGAAAAAAAAATTATATTTCCCACAAACATCTAAAGGTGGGAGTTTTCCAATACCCTCACTGCCTGTGGAGCGCTGGGGACATCCATATTTGATGACTCCCTAATCTTCCCAGGAGTAACCACATAAGCTAATATTTACTCACTCTGTCTGTACAGATACAGTGTCTGGATGCTGCTGGTGCATTAACGGGCCACTATTTAAACTGAGCTTTTCTGCCACGTATCATCCCTGGGAAGCGCCTGCGCCGGAGAGGTAGCCTTGCATCTTCCTCTGCTCTGTCGTCCCTGGTTTTGGATGAGAAATGTGATGATCTTTCTCCGTTCCTAACCTTGCACAGCCGAAAAGGCATGTTCCCCTTTTAGCAACTCCCAGTCATTTGTTTTTATGCTCACTGAAGGTGTGTTGCATTTTGTGCTATTAGAGTGCCCTAAACCAAAAGTCACATTTTTTTTCCCCGCGAGTTACAGTAGATTATTATTTCACTACAGTATCCGAAAGCATGAAATAGAGATTTATGATACTCTTGTGTTTTCCACTTCAGTTCATGTAATGCAGGGAAGGTAAAGTGTCTCTGGCTGCACAGTATCCCTTTTTCTTTTTGCTCTTTTAGAGCAGTGTGTGCTGCGTGATTAGAGGATAGTGAGAAGGTCACTGACCAAACTTTATCTTCCACACAGTTTCCCACAGCATGTATTCCTCCTAGGGAACATTTTCTCAGCTCAGGTTATTTCCAGAAATGTTCTCAAACCAGAAGAACAGTCCTTGCAGTAAAACATTTCATTCCCACTTTTTATCCTTTATCTAGCAGCGCAGTGTTGACAGCATTTATGTTTCTTCTATTGACTGGGCCAAGAACAACAGGATTAATGAGGTTGTCTCTTCATGAGTGCATTATATTTTTTCCTCTGACCTTTCAAACATGGGAATCTTCTGCTTGCAATATTTCTTAAGGAAGGAAAACCCCTTCTTGCTGGAGCTCGTTTTGATGGGGGCCGGCTGGGTGGGAGGCTGGGTTCCCGCGCACCTCCGGGCATCCTCCCCACCTCTCACCAAAGGCAACTGAAAAAGCAAAGGAGGGCGGGGAGAATACCTCTGTTTCCTCATTTTTTTTTAAAAAAAAGAATTAGCTGGGGGACGTGGGATATTTTAAACACTTTCTCAAGCTATAAAATTCTGATTAGCAGTCGTAAGTAGCTTCCCATCGTACTGCAGGAACTGCTCAGGAGATGGGTGGACACTGCTCTGCTATTTCTTTTTATTTTTTTTTTCTTTCCAAAGAATTGCATATGTTTAGGCTGGACAAGCAGGGAAAGGGGGAATCGCTGGAATTGCAGCCTTGCACAGAACACTCTCGTGCTTTATCTTTCCTATTCCTGATTATTTTTGACACTGGGTAACTGGAACGCAATCAAGATAGGATCATTTCTAAGTGCAGCAGGACAGGGAACGTGAAGAATTTTCCCAAGGATGGGAGCACAAATATCTTTAAACACAACAAATAACTTTGCACATAGGACATCTTTTACCCAACCTCAAAATACATCAATTAGATAAGCTAAACATAATTAAATTTTTTGCATAAGATCGTTAAGGGTGAGTTATTCCCATTTTTCATCCAGGGGAATGGAGGGACAGAGAGCTGGAAAAATTCCCACTAGCCCAAATGCTGTATTTCCATAGGCAGGTCTCTAAGCTATTAATTTCCCCTCAAAGTTATTTATTTCCCCTCTTGGTGGGGAGAGAAGCACCACAGATTTGTCCATTCACAGTCTTATGGGGCAGTAAACCACATTAGGGAGGGAAAGATACTTTAGTGTCAGCCCTTTGACCTGCTCCTTCCAGCCTGTGGTAAATGGTGGAGAAATCTGCCTGATGTTTTGGGGGAGCAAAGAGTAGAATGGGTACTATATATACATATGTACTTAGAGATGTGTGTATGTAAATACATGAATATATGTATGAGAGAGTTGGGGATGTTCAGCCTGGAGAAGAGAAGGCTCCGGGGAGGCCTTGGAGCACCTTCCAGTCCCTCAAGGGGCTCCAGGAGAGATGGGGAGGGACTCTTGATCAGGAAGGGGAGCCATAGGAGGAGGGGAAGTAGTTTTAAACTGAAAAAAAAGGAGATTTAGATTAGATATTAGGAAGCAATTCTTTGCTGTGAGGGTGGTGAGAGCCTGGCCCAGGTTGCCCAGAGAAGCTGTGGCTGCCCCATCCCTGGAGGGGTTCCAGGCCAGGCTGGATGGGGCTTTGAGCATCCAGGTCTGGTGGGAGGTGTCTCTGCCCAGGGCAGGGGGGTTGGAACTAGATGATCTTTAAGCTCACTTCAAACCTGAGACATTCTGTGATTCTATGATTTTAGATATATATATATATCTCCCCAAATGTAATCTAAAAATAACTATAAAAAGAAGTGGAAAGACGAAGGGCTTGCAACGCTTGCAGAATACGTTTTCCATAGGTGTGCAGCTCTGCTGCGCGTAGGAAATTCCTGTGCCACGTAGGAAAAGCAGCTCTTACCTGCTGACTTGAGGGGAAAAAATACAGCATCCAGGGGACTGTCTTACTGAGAGCTCTAGTGCTGGCTTTACTTCGTGTCCGCGATGCAGAGGGCCAGGATGCTGGGCTGAGCTCCGGGCTGAGATCCAGGAGGACCAGAGCTCAAGCACCGGGCTTAGGCTTTAAGCAGAGCTCGGGACCTCTGTGTATGGATTCGAGTCATGCTGGGACCTGTGAGAATGAGCTCAACTAGACGTGTGGACGTAGCCAAATTCATCCGTGTCAGCCCTAGGAAGAGAACAGAAACAAATATTCCTGGCTCCTTGCTTTAACGATTTAAATAATCCCACGTATTAGCTCTGGAGACGGGACAGGCTGCTTTTGCGGGGCTTGAAGTTGAAAAAAGGTGTCAGAGAAGCTAAGACGTTTCTGAGCAACTCTTCACAGTAACATTTTAGGAGATTTTGAAATATTTTCTCCTGAAAAGAGTAATACTTATAGAGTGAAGAAACTAATTTAACTATGTACTGTCCTCAGGCTCTGGCAATGGTCACTGCTTGCAAGTACCAGGAGACTAATTTTAACTTTTAAGCATGAATGTATTATGTCTCTTAAAATTGGGTTTCCTGGGTTTCAGAGCTTTGGAGTGTGTTGCCTGAACTCTTATTTCTTCCTTTTAGGATTTCTCTTGTAGCTGAACTTAAATAACCAGAGAGAGCACTTAGTGTGAATCCGTATCTGTATTTGTCAGCATTTAGGGAAGTTAAACATAATTATGATGGGGAAATTCTTCTACTCTACTTTTCTCTTATACTAATGTATGCAGAGGCTTAATTCCACTGTTATTTAGCTAGAATAAATTCAGTAAAGCTAAAGAACCTGCAGTTTGCTTTCTATTCCTTTAAACGATTGAGCTCCCCGTCGTACACTAGTAAGATATTCTCATAAGGCCCCAACTGGAAGTAATTTTTGGGTTGTAACACTCAAGACTTTAAGATTTTAAAATCCTAACACTTCAGGATTAAAAAAACACAACCCCATATCTATTGGTGAACGGCGAATACGTGTCCGTGTAGTCTGGCTTATTTGCATGGCTTGGTAATTAATTAAAAAACATGAGTTTAATTAAACTTGGAGTTAGGGGATTCATTAAAATGAAAACAAACAAAAAAAATTAAGTTAAAAATGTAAAATAAGGCGTGCAGTTAAGTTAGCTGGTGGGGCTTAAGGATTTGCAGAGAAATGCCAGCAGTGGTAAAACTTTAGGGACTATTGCACTGCAGTTAGAGAAGAGTTACCGAACAAGGGGAGTGGGTGTAGGCCTTTGTCAGCAGATAAATTTCACTTTTTAGATACTTGAATTGAAATAATAACATTTTGCCTCATTTTCTTTCTGGTGTAAGGCTTGGGCTAGGAAACAATGAATTCCATACAAGCCCAAAGGAAAAGATTACAGCATAACGCAAGGTAAGGTTTGTATAATAAGGGACAAAGTTACAGGAAAAAAAAAAAAAAGATTATAAACCTTAAAGGGAAGAGATATTACTCATGTAAAACTCAATCCTAAATTGTACTTACCTGTTTATGCTATTGTGAAAAGATTTTTCTCTTTAAGGTCTCTTTTAATCTCAGCTCACTATCTTCAGCATTATCTTTTTTTTTTGTCTTTGAGAACAGTAGAAATGGTTTGCTTTTTAATAATAGATCTATTAAGATGTTGAAAGTAAGAAAATAGTAAAAAAAAAAAATCCCAATTAATAATTAAGCCTGATGTTAATTGAACATTTTTCCATAGCCTGTTCTCTTTGATTCTTCCCCTTTGGCAGGACTTGGCTTGTCCCACCAGCAGAAGAAAACCACCAGTAGAATTGAAGGTTTTTGTAGCCTGTGCTATGGAAATTGTCACAGGGATATTTCTGTTTGTGCAGTGGAACAAAAGTGAAAACTTTCCACCTTCTTGGATTTCATGGGTTTAGTGAAGATCTCCCAGAACAACACTCACTCCCATGAGGTCGGGCTCGTGGCCTACATGGACCTATGTATGTTCCTGTGCACCATCTTTGGAAAGGTAATGACGCTGAGGTAAAGTGCTGTGCTTTTGGGGTTGGAGAGCTACTGAAACATGACTGATTCTGGTCAAACTGCCTCAAGACTAAGATTTCATGGAGTTATTAAAAAAAAACAGGTAGGCATGGAGCTTAGTGACATGGTTTAGTGAGGGTTTTTGTCAGTGTGAGGTTGATGGCTGGAGTTAAGGATCTGAAAAGTCCCAACAGAGACAACTCTAGGATTCTATGATTTTCTAGTTTGTTTTTCCCCCAAAGTATGTAATTTGTGGAGGAAACATATAGAATAATGGAATTTAATGCTCACTAAAAAATTCCTGGTTGTATTCATCAGACTTATTTTGCTCTGAAATTTAATATAAAACATAGAATCATAGAACCTTCTAGGTTAGAAGGGACCTTCAAGATCATTTTGTCCTAACTCTGACAAAAATGAACACCCACATGACAAACAAAATGCAACACCATCACTAAACCATGTCTCCCAGCACCACATCAACCTGTTTTTTGAACACCTCCAGGGATGGTGCCTCAACTACCACCCTGGGTAGCCCATTCCAATGTCTGATAACCCTTTCAGTAAAAATTTTTTTCCTAATATCCAGCCTGAACCTCCCCTGGTGTAACTTGAGGCCGTTTCCTCTAGTCCTGTCACCTGTGACTTGGGAGAAGAGACCGACCCCCACCTCTCTACAGCCTCCTTTCAGGTAGTTGCAGAGAACAATAAGGTCTCCCCTCAGCCTCCTTTTCTCCAGGCTGAATAACCCTAGTTCCCTCAGCCTCTCCCCATAAGCTTTGTGCTCCAGACCCCTCACCATCTTTGTTGCTCTTCTCTGTAACGAATGCAAAAGCCATGCTATATTAATTTGCCTAGAGATGTGTTTTGAGGGTGGGTTGGCACCTGCATGCGGGATGTTGGTGGTCAACTTTATATGTGCACAGGACCGAATTTAAAAAAAACAAAGAAATAATAAAACACCCAAAATTATGTTGCATCTTTGAGGGGAGAAGCCATTTTTGGGTGCCCATTCCCTGCAGCACTGGCCAGAAGGATCCCATGTTAGCAAAACACCTGCACCAGCGCGGTGCTGGGGAAGGTAGCCCTCAGACAGGGAGCAGATGCTCCACAGCTGAAGCCTTTCAAAGGAGACACCTTTAGAGCCCCCAGCCTTATGGGATAACTGAGTCGTACATAACTAGTCTTTAAAGGAAGCATTGTCTGCTTTAAAAAAAGAGAAGGAAAAAAAATGGAGAATCAAGTGGGTTTGTGTGTGTGGGTAAAGTAAATACGGTTAGAAATACATGACTTGTTAAGAGCTTTTTGAGGACCCCACACTCACAAAATCTTTTAGGTCATGTGTTTGCTTTCCGAAACATTTGGTAAGTAATAAGTGCCAAGGGACTATATGCACTCCATCTGGAATTAGCAGATTCTTCTTTGTTCGATTGTTCCTAAATTTGGAACTAGCCGACTTGCTTAAAAGTATTTTGATTTTCTTTTAAATAAATATGGGAAATAAACATAGCCCAGGACCTTCAGAGAGGTACATTATTAGTCTTCTCCCAGCCTGCACAAGCCATGAAAGTCTTAAAAGAGCATGTGCCAATTTTGATGTTTTCTATTGGTTTATGGTAACAATTTGTTTGGAGTGGCCCATCATTTTTGTTTCCTTTTTATAAATAGTATCAAAGAAATCAGAGATGGAAAAAGAACTATTAGGTCATTGAATCCATTCCACTGCCAGTGCAGTCTTGTTCCCTACAGTGTATTTTTTCCAATTCTTTGTCCAGGTTAAACTTGGAATTAAGTTTAAGAGCTTGTAGGTCTGATGAGAGGTACAAGAGCAAGTGGAGATTTCATTCTGTTCATCTTTCCTTACTAGAGAAATAACTCTTTTTCATCTCCATCTTCCCTACATGTCAAAAGACCAAATAGATTCTGTCTCTTTGCAGGTGTTATAGATTACTAGCTCATCCCTGTAAAAATTTAGTTTTTGCTTGGGGAAAGCAAAAAAGGAAGAGAAAAGCAACACTTTTCTTATCTTCCCTGATGTCCTATAACAACAAAGAGTAACAGTCTGAGACTGAAACACCTGCTTGTCCAGTAGGCTTGTGAAAAGAGACTGTGTTTCCTTTAAGACCTTTAAAACTTTCAGAGAAAGCTTCTTTTAAAACAAAAACCAAACTTTTACGAATACATTTGAGCAAGCACTTGAAGGAATTGCAAAAGCGCCCTGGGATCACCCAAAATTGCTCCGAATTGATGCTACAGAATTCAGGTGGAGGACGCGTTGACACAGAAAACGTTTTCGATGAGGAGATGGCGAATCAACGCTCGGAAAGGCTGCCCGATGTCATTACGTTTGGTGTAGGAAGAATTGGGAAGAGGTGCAGATCTGTCCATCTGGGATGGCAGCCTGAGATATTCAGCCTGTATCCCTTGGTCCGCTTCCAGGGATCCAAGGGGAAGGCTGCCTGTTTGCAATAGCCGGGGATGGATGATCCCGCTCTCCGCCGGCTGCGGAGAAAGCTTAAGGAGACTCTCTTTCCTAAGCCAGAGCTGGCCTTCGTGAACTGTGCCTTACGATGCATTACAGAGCAGGATCAAGGTCTTTATCTACTTCACGGTTGCTCAGAGTTTTGCTTCATCCAACGTTTCTTCAAAATGTATGGAAACATTTTATTCCTGCTTCGAGCTTTCCGAAGAGTGGAAGCAGGGCAGCGCAAGTAGATACATATTTTCTCCATGGCTACAAGGCCTTTTTATTTGGTCTAGATACACATCTGTAACTATTTTACCAACTCATGTATTCATATATGCTGTAAGTCAAAGGAGCTTAAGTTTTCCCTTCCTGCATTGAGTCGCAATCACTCTGTTTTGCAGGTTGCTTCCTGCGCGCTGTGTTTCAGCAGCCTAAGGGCTTCTCTAAATCATCATTATTCTGCTCTTTCCTAGCAAGAAGGAACCAAAAAGTGAAAGATTAGCATGGGCTTGGCAAAACCCAGTCATAATCTCTTCCACCTCTTTTTCCCTTACCCAGTCAATCCTTATTCTGAGGATCAAACCTCTGTTTTCTCTGCGTGGCTGAAAAAGGTATATTAGCATGATTAATTGTCCAATGGTTGGGGTTGGAAGGGACCTTAAAGCTCATTGAGTTCCAACCCCTGTGCCATGGGCAGGGACACCTCCCACCAGACCAGGTCCCTCAAAGCCCCATCCAACCTGGCCTTAAGAGTCAGCATCACTCAGCTGGATCTGTTGAAGATACCAATGTTTGGGCTTGGCCCATGGCAGTTCTGATTTGTTCTTTTTAAATCTTAACGTATCTAAAGGATAAGTTCAGGACTTACATCAAAGCTTCATGGAGAATAATTTGTGTGTACACACCTCAGATTAGTACACTTCAATTCTTAAAGCAAACAAGCTTTCAGCTTTAAGGAATATAGTGCCATGGACTACTGGCTGTAACTAATATATGTAATTATATATGTAATACATGCATATGTTTATGTTAGGAAATATTAAGTAGAATCTTGTGATTTGAAAAGATATTAATTTGTTTTCTTCATTACCTGCAACCTGAGTAAATATATCTGCTAAGAAAAGTGGTGGTAATTGGGATAATTTTCTGAAAATGTGTCCTCTTCAAAGGCTTTTTGATGGCAGGAAAAGAAGAAATATTCACTCTTGTTCCCGTAGAAAGGAATTAAAGCCTTGCCTCCCCATCTATGGGAGGACAGAACTCCAAGGAGAGATCGGTGGTTTCTTTTTGTTTCTGGTTATTATTTATAAATTCTGAACAAGCAACTTTGTTATGAGACTAAACTTATTATTTGCAACTAGTAAATCTTTTCAGCAATGCCTACATTCATACTTTGCATTTTATCTGCATTGCAGACTACTGGAGTTTCTGTCATTTAAAAAATAACCGATAGGTGGGCAAAGTCTTAGTCAAAGATGACGAAACACAGAGAGCAAGTAGAGGTGTTGGATGGCAGAGGAAGCAAATCTAATTTTTAAAACAAAAGCAAAGGTTGGCAAAGTTTTACTCTCATGGACTACTGTTCCTTTTAATGGGCTTGAAGACAAGGCATTTTGGCAGGTCAGGTTGTCGCATTGTGCTATAGTTAGAAATACTGACTGGTTCTGTGCTGTTGTTTGTTGAAATGACTAAGTTGTCATTTTTAATTAGCTTTATGCTCTTCTCAAAGGCTAATTACTTTACTTTTTATCAAGATTACTTGATTGGTAATGACAAGGGTGCCATGGTTACGTATTTTTAGAGAATTCCCCAACCTGCACAATTATATGATTTTCTGTTCCCCCTGGATTCTTTGTGCAGTAAAGCCTTCAGTAAAAAAATGGTTAAGAAAAATACATATTTGCTATTGATATCAGCAGAAGAAAGTATCTCTTGATTTTTTTTAATTTTTTTTTTTTGGCAGGAAGGTCATTGCTAGTGTATTTAGTCGGTATAAAAACACATTACGCTTAGTTTACCTCCCTGTCAGTGGCACTAGTGCTGCTCTATTACCTTGGTTGAAGTTACCTCAGGCAAAGTGAATTTGAGAGGGGTAGCCTTTCTTTTTCCCCTCTTGCTTGTCTATAGCCGTGCATCTCCTCTGGGCATCGTGGAAACCTGGCCTGGCTCAACCACATGCTTATTTCAAAGTGTAGAAATTACACAGACACTGAATTCTGGAGAGGGATTACCTCCCAGATTACCAGATTTTGATTGAAAAGTCCTTGAGATAAGTGAGAGGTGTAGTCACAGGTGAAATCCTGCTTTTCTTTAGCCACCTATAGATTCCTATAACCTATTTTTGTTTGAAGCAGCAACAGCCCAAAAGGTGATGTTTCTGACAAGGGTCCCTGGAGGGGGGAGACAGCGATGGGGGACATAAACACTCCTTTGACATTTTTTAGAAATACAGTTATATCCAGAGAATCGCTACTTTACTCCTGTTCTGCAACACGTAAATACACGTCAGATGTGTGGTAAACCAAATTCTCCCAGGAGCTTGTCCTGAAAGACGAAAAGACACAATGATTTAGAGTCTACATCTGCAGCTCTTGCAGCTGCTTCAGTCCCTGCTGCTGAAGGAGAATTCCCTGCATCAACAGCCTCTTGATGCAGAGGCTTAGAGCAGTTCCCAAAGGAAAAGCCTAAGGGAACCCAACACTGCTGCTAACCTGCTGGAAAGGTGAGGAAGAGACAGCCACGATGCAGCTTGAAGAAATGTGGTCACTCCTGGTGGTAAGGCAGTGGTCCAGGTTGCCCAGAGAAGCTGTGGCTGCCCTGTCCTTGGAGGTGTTCAAGGCCAGGTTGGATGGGGCTTTGAGCAACCTGGTCTAGTGGGAGGTGTTGGAACTAGAAGGTGTTGGTCTAGGGGGTTGGAACTAGAAGGTTCTTAAGGTCCCTTCCAACCTGAACCATTCTATGATTCCTGCCATCAGATGTCCCATCTTGTATCACTTCTTCTGCCATTTTGCAAATAGAAGAGGACTCCCCAATGATTAGGACTCTTGTCACATTCTCCAAAATCTATTGAGAGCAAGATGAGACTGGGTAGATTCCTAAATGAAAGGGAAGGTTAAAGTGGTGGGGAGATGGTATAGACCACCTTTGTACTCAAGCTCATAGGAGGAGCCGCTGAAGGGTGTGCTTGGCTGTGAAGGCCTGCTGGAATGTCTTCAGTGGTAGGAAAGACATTTGGGCCATCTCTGTAACAAGGCAGCTGAAGATACGAGGATGTTCTGGAGTGAAGGCTTGCACAACCCCTGTGTTTTGACGTTATTCTTCTTGGCGATAGACAGGGAGCATAGCAGCTCCAGCTACCGCAGCAGTGCAGTGTGATTCCTTGCAGTCTACGTGTAAAAAGCACCTTCTTAGCCAGCATCTTGTCTCCTTAATGAGCGAGTAACACATCTATGACTTCAGTAATTAAAATAATTTTTTATTGCTTTTTATTTTACTTATGTTAGCGCCTAAGAGCAAGAAGAGAGACCAGTAAGGTGGGCTGGAAACTGCTGGGACTCTGGGAAACAGGCATCCAACTCCCTGTTCTCTGCTGCAAGGAACATAGATGGGAGTGGATCCTGAAGGTATTGGATGCCTAAATCCCATGGAATTAGTGTAAATGGGTGGCTAAATACTGCAGGGATCTGGGCTTAATTGCTCTATACTATAACTCTTCATTTGTCCGATAAGTATAATAATAACTCTTCCCTACTCACAACAAAGTATAATAATTAAACATTTTAATGAAAACAAGGTGCTCAGCTACTGTTGTCTCTGAATGTGAAAAAAATAATAATAACCTAAGTAAGTCTCTGTGGTTATTTATTTCTTTTATGAGCCTTGATTATGCATTAATTGTAAATTCTAGAGGTGTTTACCTGCCTGTTGACTAATTGATGGTTGTGTTTCCCAGCTATGATCGGGGCACAGTTTCTTCTCCAAAAGTTCATTAACAGCAAGAATCAGCGAGCAGGTAAGGAAATGGCTCAACTTTTAGAAATCAGACTAAAAGTATTCTTTTTTCAACACTAAACTGAGCCCTTTTCACTTTCAGGCTAACTTTCAGCATCTCGGCTTTCTATGTGGAGCCTTGCTTCCAGTATAAATAAATGATCCCACATTCCGTCATGATAACATATGCTCATGCAGAGCTCAAAATTAGAAGGAATATGAAGTGTTCTATTAATTGCATGAATGTTGATTGTTAAAATCATGTGCTAATTGGTAATATCTGTGTGCAGTAGGTTCCCGCAATATGTGTTAGATTACATTAACTGTGCTTGTGACTCAGATATCAGGCATTATGCATTTTATAGCAGGATTTTTTAAAAAACTTTGTGTAATTAGATTCTATAGATTATCAGTGTAGAAAAATTAGTAGAAGACTGTGGAAAGGGCACGAGAAGTTAGAGGCATGAGGAATACTGAACTCAAAAGATGCATCTGCTCCTCTTTCTCATGGTGTGCTTTCCCTCTCATACTCTCCAAAGTAATTCTCACCATCTTTGTCTTGAGGTAATTCCCAGGGATTCTATCTCACTACCATGGTGATTATCATATACATTTGAAAGTTACCATCTCTTTTTTGAGTTGACTTTCTCACTTTTCAGCCTTTTCCTTTGCATCCTCCAGGCTTTGATCCAAGAATCATTCAAGTACGTTACAGATAAATTAGATTATCGCTGTACTCACCTGTCAGTGGGGAAGTTGAGCATACTTAGCAACTTGACTCTCCTGTACCAGATGTGCTTCCTCTCCATTCCAAATCCCTGGGGAAAATTTCAGATGGATCTGTTTTGTTCATTGATGTTTTAATTTTATTGAGTGCCATGAGAATTTATTAAAATAGGCAAGGTAGAAGGAACTAAAGCTCGTAGCTAAATATGTTAAGTTACGAGTGTTTTTAGGAAGCATAACGGATATTTCCAGTCTCTGCATTCACATTTATGAACACAATGACAAGGAAGTCATTGGCCTTTGCTTCAACACCTGCATTGAGTGCACCCAGGCTGGTCCAAGCACTGCAGCTGTATGGAGCATCCTCCTCCTCAGCCATTGTAGCAAATGTACTCACCACCACCGACCGCTGAAATAAGATTTTTTCCCAGTCCTCCCTGGACCGAGCCCCAGTTTGAAGACCTGTTTTTATTAGGTGACTGTTGTGGAATGACGTTCTTGAGCTAGACCCAAGGGCTGGGGCTCTTAATTCACCCAGATCTTCTGTAGTACACTTCCACAGTGGTTTCTTCTGGATATTACTTGGTGAACAGGCTGAGTTGGAGACACTTCTAGAAATCAAAGACAATCACTCCTCTAGCAAACAAATCTTCTATCTAAATTTCCGCTGTCCCATGTAAATCCACTTGTATTTTGTGGGAGTTAGGCAGATTTTGAGGCCAGCTCTGTGACACGCATGGGTATCATATACTTACCCACTGCAGAGTAAGCTGGTGGGAAGGGCTGAGCACAGGCCACCTGAGTGTCCTATGGTGCATGAGCCATAACCCAGCAGATGCTTTTTGGTGGGTGCTAACTTTAAATTGTATATAAATTCTTTGAATTAACACTTTTCTTACAGTGATATATTTTGAGGGACTAAAATAATTGAAGAAAGTTCAAAACCAATTGCACTTGCCCTGGGAGAGGTGTCACTGGAGCCCTTCCCTGGTTAATACCTACCATCACTTTGGGAGACATACCCCTTAACTCAAGCAAATTTATATATTTTTCCAGAGAAATATTGAAAATAACAATGATTTTTTTGTTAAATGATATGGACATATTTTTGTGGAGTTAAAAAATAGTTTAAACACATTAAATGTTTCAAGGGTTGCATTGAGGAAAATATTTAGAATGAAACTGTTCTAACTAGCATAATTTTATTTCATTTTACAGTGGACCAACTTGGTAATGATGCAATGAATTAAACCAGGTTGTCTTAGAGGAAAAATGGATGTAATTTTGATAAAGAGAGCATTTACAGAAGTGTTAGAAGTCTTGAGTCTTATCAGGGCTATTACTCTAACATCTGTGGATTTACTGATCTTGAAACAAGCAACCCTCATGGGTTCAAGAGCTTAATGTTAAAGGCACACTTCATCAGTTGTCCTGAGAAATGCAACAGATTTAAGATGAAATCAGTTTCAGCCCCCATCCAAAATGTTGACACTGAATCAAACAGAGCATGAACTATATTCACAGTTTTAATTAAAAGAAAAACTGACAAATTACTAACATTCTAGTGTTCAGAAGATGGTTATCTGTTACAGAAATATTTTTTCTAATGTACATGCTCTCATACATGAAATAGTTTCTAGATTTATTTTATTATAATTGTAAACTGTGGCACAAATACTTAATCTTACCTACTTAAATAATGTCTTACAATTTCTTAGCAACCCTTCCTTCTCCTTCCTCCCCAACTCTGACTCACAAAGCGATGCATTGAAAAGCATGAACGAGTTTAGTAGATGAGATGACCACTGGAAATGCGTGGAGAAACTAACAATTAAAAAAAATATAAAATTAACCAGAAGGAAATTGCTTACTAATTTTTAAGATACAAAAGTTAATCTAAAATGACTACCAGCCTTCGAAAGGTTAACTGTCAAATTAAATAACATGGACGTGCAGTGGTCACTGGCTACCTGGGGGAATAAGCTGTTAAATTACTTACTTCAGTTCACATAATTTACAAAGAGATTAGCTCCTTGTGTCTCTGCAGAAACTTTGCATATTCCAGGGAAGGTTTTTTTCCCTTCACACCTATGAGGGCCTGGTCATTAGTGGGAGCATTTGGTGTAAATGGTGTACCTTTTGGAGGAAGGAAAAGCAAATTGGGGAAACCTATCACATTATGGGGAATAATAAAAATGTCTCTTTAATTTGCTTTGGATGGATAAATATCTACAGGTTGTTATGTCCTGAGAGTGGCTGGCTTGCAGGTGCAGGTTCCTGTTCTCCAGCAAAGCCCTTGGGACACAAGGAATGGGAAGGGGGTGAGGGTTGGGGCAGCTGAGGGATGGTTTCCCCACACAGGAATCATAGAATCGCAGAATGAATTGTGTTAGAAGGGACCTTAAAGATCATTTAGTTCCAACCCCCCGTGCCCTGGGCAGGGACACCTCCCACCAGACCAGGTTGCTCAAATCCCCATCCAGCCTGGCCTTGAACCCCTCCAGGGTTGGGGCATCTCCAGCTTCTTTGGGAGAGAAGGACTTGGGCCTGAGCGTGGCCAAGTGGCTGGTGTCAGCCAGGGGCAGGCGAGAAGTGCCCAGAGCTGTTTGCTGGGATGGGCTGGCCTTTGTGCAGAAGCAGGAGAGTTCTGGTGAACCCAGGGCTGAAGGACGTCATTCATTTTAACGAAGCCAAAGGGAATCCGGGACAATGCTGGATTGTGGACTGTTCTTTTCCCGTTATTCTTTGTTCCATTGTTCCAAGCTCCCGGGAGCTGGCAGCTCGGGAGGAGATGTCACCGCAGAGCTTGCTGTCCTCGAGAGCAGCTCCGGAGGATGGCTGAGGGCCACGGAGAGGCTTGGGGTGGCCCCAAACGGTCTGATGTCTGGCCTTTAAATCAGGCGGCGACGTCGGTGAGGAACAGAATAGCAAGAACATTTTCACTGATAGCAAGAGCAAGGGGGCTGCTGCCAGTTGGCTCGTTGAGGCTTCGAGCGCGCCGGCGGTGGGAGAGGCGCAGATGTCTGACAGCAGAAACAACATCTTCCCAGGGCCGGCTGCACGAAGCGCTTCTCTCCCCAGTTCCTCAGGGCTGTGTCTTCTCTAGGTGCCCCAGTAAAAGTCTGGGGAACCAACAGGGGCTACACCAGGGGCTGCAGGGCTAGGACTGGTCCCAAGGGTCACTTCTCGCTTTCCCCTCTCGTGGGCTGTGTGTGCGACCCACAACATCAGCGTCAGGGTTAGCCTGGTTCTCGCTCGTGCCTGACCATATACTGCATTTCTTGGGCCATTCTGAAATGTTTTTTTGCTACCTGCCAGGCCACTGGACTGGCAGAAATTATTTCTCCCTTCCCTTCAAGAGCAATGGTTTCCTGCTGTTAATCCAAAGCCTAATAAAACCTTTAAATATATACTGTGAAAAATGTTATGCCTACTTAAGCAAGATAGTTGCCTGTAATAGTCTGCCATAAAGCAATCTGAAATGTTTATTGTCTGTTCCCCAACTGCAGTTTTATTTCTTTTTAGCAGTTTTTGTGTCTACAGGATTTTCTTCATGTTGAAAGTTTTAAAAGAAGTTTTTGCCTTCCCCTGCGTACACAGGGATTATTTGCACAGCAGATCCTGCTGCCACTGCAGATATGTACAAGCATTTTTTTTAAAAAAAACAACCTTCCAGTTTCCTAAACTTTTCCTAGAAAAAAAAAAAATCATTTAAATAAATATCAAGCAGCCTGACTTCCAAAGGAGCAGATAACATTAAATAAGTTGTCTTTTGTAAAGGCTGAAATAGAAAATCAGGAAAAGAAAAGAAAAAAAAGGAAAGAAAGGAAAGAAAGGAAAAAAAAAATCAGCCAAGGTTAGGGGGTGGTAAAGATGTTGCTGCTGGATCTAGCTCCAGAGACACAATGTGTATTTCATTGCCACGAATAAACTGTATCCAGGGAACAAGCAAATGAAAAAGTGAGGACAGGAGATATCTTATTTTTGTTGTTTGTTTCCAAAGAGTCCACCCCCACATAGGTCACTTGGAATTCATTTGTCTACATCCTGGACTGCACGTAGGGGAAAAAAAAAAATGCCTGGGATCTGAGAAAGAGGAATGCGATAGGGCATGGGAATCACAGCGTCACGGTGGTCACCAGAGCATAGTTTGGCTCGTCTTAAAACAAGCAAGCACCGTTGGACCCCTGTAATACTAGCAAATCGGCCGTGCTATCAGGCTACCTATCAGGGGCTGAATGCCTGAGAAAAAGTGTGTGGGTTTTTAGAGGGAGCCTGGGGCGTTGAAGGGCTCTCGGAGCTGCTGCTTTCCTCTTGACATCCAGTACTACTCGGTGACCTCGGCAACAATCCAGTGTACTGTTACAGTTCATTTCAATAATTAAACAGTTCAGGGATGGCAGAGCTTTCTCGTTGTCAATAGAAAATCAGGGCTGCAGTTTGCTGCTTTTTTTTTTTTTTTTTTTCCCTTCCCCTCCGCTGAAATCAGAAGTGTTTGTTTTTAATTATATTAGCTAGAGACAATTAATTTCACAATCCGAACAAAAAAAAAAGAAAAAAATAAAAAAGTGTTTTGCGAGAAGGACTGGCAACTGGTAAATGCAATTATTATTGTAGCACATTTTCAAAGGAAGAGATCTCAGCTCCAACAAAGTCATATGTATAAAATTTCAGTCATATAATATAGTCTCAAACAGCAGATTTACTCTGCAAAAGATGGGAACTGCTCTCCCATCTGGAGCTATGTTCTGTTCATGCCACGTGGACCCATTTGATACCCGCTCCGAAAAAACACCAGCCAGCAAAAAAAAAAAACACCCCACTGCCCATCAGCTGCCCCAAATAATTGGTTGATATGCCCCTTTAAAGTTGCCCTACGTAGAGATGATTAATACCAGCCCCCTTTTAAGCGCAGCCTTGCAACAAGAACTTAAAAAAAAAAACTCCTCTCTGTGCAAACGGCAGCATTTACATTTTTGCTGTTTGAGCAAAAAAAAAAAAAAAAAAAAAAGATGAAAATAATTCAAGTTTATGTCAGGGATGTCTTGCAAAAATTCTCTACAATTAAAAAACTATTTTTTGAGGAGCTGGCTGTGCCCCTTTCATTGCCCATCTGGCTCCCTCCCAGCTGCTCCCTGGCTGACTCTGGGCTATTCTGCCACCAGCGTGGTGGGAGATGCTGCTCCCTGGTATCGCCGGCTCTTTTTCTCAGCGTTGGTCCCCAGGATTGCTCAGTCTGCAGCCTGGCCTCACTCTAGGCTGATTTACTTTTACGGGGTTCAGGCAAAATGCTAGGGATTTATACCGCCGAGGCGGAGAGAAAAAATTTAACTCTTTGGGTGGGGAGCGCCGGAGGCATTTCAGGTCCGTGGGGAGCGTTCTTCTGCCAGCCCCGGTGACAGCCCTGCCTGCCCCCGTGTTGATATTGGTACACAGTCAGTTACTACTGTCACACTCCCATTGCCTTGTCCATGCTCGTTTTACACGCCTCGCAGAGCTTTGACCTTTTTTTTTTTTTTTTTCCCCATTTCCTACCAGTGTCATGGACATAAGAATATTAAACTGAAATATACTGAGACATCACTTTTTTGGGGCTGGTACCTGACATCCTTATTCATTGTGAACAATACTTCGTATCCCAAATAGCTTGATCCTTTCAGTGAGGTGGCCGCAGAGGGAAGACTGAATCCACAAAAGGGTTTTGACATCTCTACACTTAAATTGTAGGCCTCCTGGATTACCGAAGCTGGAGATAAGGAGTAACCAGTCTTTGCAGGGTGCACGGAGAAAGTTAGACATCGCAGAGGGGGGAAAGAACAGCTCTGGGTTTCTAACCAGAAAAAAATATGTTTATTCAACAGGTAAAGCATCCCGATGGATGAGGAACCAATCCTTGGCACCGTGGTGAGTGCCTCTTTGCTTGTGGTTCAGCCCAAGAGGATGCTGGAGTCTCGCTCATCCATGCAGCACCTTCACTGTGTAAGTACTGTTCCCATCGGTGAGAAACTCTGCTTCAATATCATGATTTTCCAGAGGGAACCCAGCCCCAAAGAGTCTCCTTGTTTTGACCCAACAAAAGGGAAGCTTTCAC
>JAOTQQ010000079.1:3745694-3786766 GCA_026546715.1 Gallinago undulata | reverse complement strand
CAATATCATGATTTTCCAGAGGGAACCCAGCCCCAAAGAGTCTCCTTGTTTTGACCCAACAAAAGGGAAGCTTTCACACACCTTGAAGGTGTGTGCTCCTTCTTGAAGCAACCCCAGGCACAGAGCAAAAGCAGGTCCAGAAATGTGACTTGCCATGGTGTCACCATGGGTCAGGGATGCGGGCAGTGGCAACCTCCATTTCCATCCCTTTTTGAGGCTGCTACAATATTTTGCGTTAAAAACATTAATGTATATATCCAACAAAATTCTCTTTGTTGCCTGTCACGTTCATGTGTCGAAACAAAGTCCTCTGTGGACTCCAAGCTCCAAGTAGCAGCTATATGAGGATTATTTTCTGTGTTAAAGGTCTGAATGAACCAGGAGTTAAACACAAATCTGGCTTTAAAGCACTAGGCTGCAGGTAAGGTTATCAGCTTGGCCTTTATAGTTCATGCTTCCAAGTCCAAGTGTGATGAACCTCTCATAGCAAACTGGCCTTAGGTGGAAGAGCAGGCGAAAACATGCCCTGTGGACCAAAATTCACAAGGATGGGAGAAAAGGCTACCCACCAAGAGACAGTCGCTTGTGGTGGAGCTGCTCTTGCTTTCAAGGAATGCTCCTCAGAAGCCTGTTGAGCTGTGTTGGTCTATACCAACGTCAGAGAGACCGGCCTTTGACTCCGTTTCTAATTCCTCTGCTTGCTCATTTTAGGAGGGGGGGGAAAGTAGGGAGGAGAAAACCTTGCAAAGCTGAAATGAAATATTAAGTCCCTCATTCTTTCCAGGTAAACGCATGCCAAATCTCGCAACGATGTTGGCAGACTCCCAGAGTTGCAAAATAATGAAGAAAACCTTGAGTTTAGGACTTTGTGCCCATTTTAGCAACATTCCTTGTAAGTGCAATTAAAGCTGCCACCGGTTTGACCTCAGGAAACACAGCAAATGCAGAGATACAATGGAGAGCTAAAAAATAACCTAGAACGGGTTTTGAAGTATCCTCTTATATGTGCAATCTCATTCCTTAAAAAAAAAAAAGAATAAATAATAAAATTATTATTTAGGGGCCATGGGAGCTCTAGTCTGCACATCCATGGCTGGTCAGGGCTGGCAAGCCCAGGGTAGAGCTGTGGTGCCCATGTTTAAAAGTAGCATTGAGCATCTTTGGAGGGTTTTCTACACTGATTTGGTCTATGGACATGTTACTTAGCACTTGATGCAGTTTTTGTACACAACTGGGAGGTTATCTGCCCCGTGCCCAGACTTGTCTTACCATAAGAGAGACCCTAACCTTGTCTGCAGGACGGGACAGCATCACTGTGTAGAGAGGCATAAAGGTAGTTTAAGGACACTTAATTCTTGCTGCCACTTGCTATTACCATTATTGATGGATGCTGTTATTATAGGGAGAGGCCTCTCAGTGTGAAAGCATTTTTGTTATTCTTTGGTCTCCGCTATCATATTTTTTGCTCCTGACAGATGCAACTTTCCTGGCTCCAGAAGTAGTGAAAATAAAGCATAACATATTGCAAAAAAGTTATGAAAACAAAACAACTGGAATTCCCATATCGTAACCATGTTCTAGCTATAATAGGCTGAAACTAAAGGTTTTGAGCTCTTATCCTCAAAGATATTGCAGAGTAAGGTACAAAAGGTTAGAGTAAAAGCTAAGAAGCAGCATGGTCCTGGGCGTCACTATGGGGCCTTATAAAAACCTATAGACAAATTAGTTCAGTGATTTATTAATCAAGTTTCTTTCCACCTATAGGCCAAAGAAAGATATGAGTTGCCTGAAAATCTGTTAGAAACTGTTGTGCTGAGCAGAAAATGAGTCTCCTTAGGACATACCGTGGACGAGGGGACTTGAACCTGCGGCTCAGACCCACTGAACTCTGGTTGTCCCCCTCAAAATGACACAGACAAAATAGACCAGGAAACCAGAAGTTTACAGTTAAATGGTTGCTTCTTTTGGAGCCAGGAGTTGCAATCCTAATGACATGATTACAGCACTGAAAAATGACCTGAAGTAACAAAACAGAGGATATTTACCTTGAGGACAGTTGTGTTTTGTTGTATATTTAAGAGAAATAACATGTTTGGCTGAGATACTTTTAACACATGGCTTTTTTTTTCTTTTTCTTTTTCTTTTTTTTTTTTTTTTTTTTTTAATATGTAAAGTTTTCCAAAAAGAATGAATCATAAGAGCAACATTCCAATTCCCGTTTCTTTAACAGCCTCCGTAGACGACCACCGAGCTGCTGGAACATCGGAGCTGCTGCAAACGTGGTACTACTTATTAACCAGCAACTTTAACTTTTCGGTGCTTCAGATTTATTGACATTTTAATATTATTTTTTTTTTCTGTGGTTCTCATTGTGATGTGATTCGTGCCAGTGAGCGGGAGTTTGTTATTGTTTGACTGCTAATAGCTGAGAAACGTATTTAGCACGGGTGAGGGAAACTGGCTGGGTAGGGACACAGAGATAAGGCTGGTGGGGAATTTCTGATCTTCAGGTCCCCCCTGCCTGCTGCTGCACTTCACTTAATCACTTTTGAAAAATTAGCTAGTTATAACTTGAGATAAGTTTGGCTTCCTGACTCCTCCATTCCTGCAGCGAGGATGTACCACAGCCTCAGTTCTCTGCTGTTTGAAGAACCTTCTCTTAATTTACATTGCAAATAGATGTATGACTAATTTATACCCACTTGCTTTTTCTTTTTCCTACTTTCTCCTCTCCACATCGCTCTTTAGCTGGAATAACATTTTCCCTTCCCTGCACCAATAGGTTCACTAACAGAGATCCTGTTTTCTTGGAGCTTCGGCTAACTGAAGCTATACTTCAGCTAGACTTCACCACACCATACCACGTTGGATTTCAGAGCAAAGTCTACGAGCCCTCTACCTTGACATTTCCACTTCATTCTGGAAGTAATTCACCTGGTAAAACCTGAGATGGCTCTGCTTTTTTTACAAGGTTACATTAATAGTTAAAAGCTATCAGCTAATAAACTCAGATGTATCTTCTCCTTGATGCCTCCTGCTTGTATTGGGTAGAATGAAATTTAGTAAGTTTGTGATCACAGTTCATAAAAGTTTTCCTAATTTTTCACGTATCTCTGGATTTTCTACTTCTGGCTGGAACCAAGGATGAAAAATCCCTTCCCCTGAGTCTAATCTTGGAGTCCCTCATTCAAATGAAGTGTTCATTCAAGTCAAAGGGATTTTAGTCAGAAACGGAGACAGTCAGCAGACATCTCTGTTAGCCTTTCTTTTAAGATATTGTCTGGAATCTCCATGGGACACTGGGAGCAGCTTCACCTACCTCATTCCAGGAGCCAAGGGTAAAGCAGTTTCAACATTGCTGATTTATGTTTATATGCATCATAAAGATGAAAATGAGATAATTGTAAAATCATATATAAAATAGAGAATTCCTTTCCTCTTTTCTGTACGTGTCCTCCTTCAGGAGCTGGGAAATATGTAAAGCTTTTTCCCGTAGAAAGGGACATTTCTGCTGCTTCTGCAAGGTGGCCCTTCTCCCGTTCCCTTTACCTAAGCTGAGCTTAGTGCACTATTGTTCTTTCTTGGTGTGGTGGTGTCTCCCGTGTGTATTTCTAGAAACAGAGGCCAAGGAAAATGTCCTGGGCAAGAGCAAAGTTGAGACTTGGGTTTCTCTGTTTAAGAAGCCAAAACCTCTGTCAACTGTAGAGGGACAGCAAATTCACTTTTCATCCCCCACCACTAAAAATGTAAAAGAGAACTGCATTTTTTGTTCTTTAGATGGAAGGTGCCATTGAAGAGGATAATAGGGCCTTGAAGAGATATTGCAGAATTTGGTTTAGGGTAAGTCCCAGTAAGCCCAAAACAGGAATTGGAATTTAATAAGGGAGTTCAATAAGATTGACAGATTCCAGAGCTTAAGATAAAAATCTCTCTCACTATTTGCTTTAGCCAAAATCAGAAAACATCTTCTAAACCATAGTCATGGTGGTAGAGTCTGGGATAAATTCCTTTTGTGCTAACTTCAAACGGTGTCAGTACATGTACTGCAAAAACATCCCTCATGTCAGTAGCTGATTCTGGTACTTTTGTCTGTTGACTTCATGAGAGTTAGGACTGTTAATTCTGAAAATAAATTAATTGAGAATAAATGTATCACTTTAAGTGAAAACGAAACAGCAGTAAAACACAAAGTTGAAATCGCAGTTAAACAAAAAAAAGACATTAAAATTACAGTGTTAGTATCTGAGGCAGAAAAAAAAGAGACTAGACTCTTGTTGATATAATTCCATGGAAGAATGCTTGAGAGCCTTCTCAGAGCTTCAAGGGAGCCATGTTTCTGGTGCTAGATGGTAACTCTTTCCTGGCACAGTACTTTTCCAAAACTATGATACTAACACCAGCTAAGGATGTCCTAGGGGGACTCTGTCACTGGTCACAATGAGTCTGAGCTCTGTTTGTCCTACTCAGAGGGAAAAAGGCTCACATTTTTTTCCAAAAATAAATTTAAAAGACCTCTATGGCCTTTACCTTCAGATCAGGTGAACTGGAGAGGGTTTGACTGCTTATCTTGTGTTCAGGGATCACCCTCTGTTATCACCTTGTCAAGCATTACCTTCACTTTGCAGAGTGAACACGACTACGTGGGAAGAAGAGGGAAGATTCGCGCCCAGAAAACTTCATTCTTACCTTGTACGAGTTTTATTTCATGTTACTTCGTTGAAGATTGGCTGTACGGTGAGATGAGCACCCCTTCCCTAACATTCAGCACACTCAAAAATGGCAGTAATAGGATTAGCTGATACACTTCCTACAATGCTGACAAAAAATTAATGATGCAGGGCCAGTATTCCTTGGCTACCACTTAGGTCCTTTTTAATTGATATCTGAGATGAACAATGATATTCAGCACTGAATAAATGGGCTCGCGTATTACCACTGTCAAGTATTTACTCTCAGCTCACCTTCAATCTCTTAATAATTAATGGAAACACAAAATATCACCTTGCTGTGCTCTTATTTTACCATTTTAGTTAATATTCATTTGCTGCATGGAAAATGGTTAATGGTAAAGAGTTTTAATACTTTTGGTTGTCAGTGTGGTTTTCTAGCAGGACCTATCATTGATTTTACATGCAGATGTTATGGCAGTCAGGGTATCTACAGTCTGGGATGTGACCTTCAGCTGTCCTGGTAAGTCACCTCCAGCATACTCAGGTGTCAGCAGTTTAATACCGAGTGGGTTAAATCTGACTTTCAGACCTCGTAATTTGCTATTTACTGTTTTGCCTTTCATTTCTAATGACCTACTCAAAAGATCTACAGGAAAGTAGTCATTGCCTTTTGAGTTACTTTAAGTACCCTCAGAAAAAGTTGGTTGCTCACCACTGGCCTAATAAACAATTCCAGGAGAAAGGTGGAACCTCCTGCTGTCACCCTAAGACCTTCCATGGCAGTGGACTTTCCCCATATAGGATGCAAGTCCATACTCTAGAAAGGAGGCACCTACTCTGAAAGTCGCATTATTTAATATAAATTAAATTAATTTTGAGGGTGGTAGTACCTCATCTTCACCCCAAAGGGAGATCCAGTGGACTGTTGAAGCTAGATCACCCTCTCTTAAACCTTAACAAGAACTTGTAATAACCTTTGCAACCTTTGCCACCTTACATTTCCTTCCTTCCCATGTCCCTGTGACCATCATCAGCCCTGCTAGCCAGCTCGGTCAGCGTAGAGGTCACATCTCTTCAGGGAGAGCTCCTCTCCGCATTTTGGGGACTAGTTAATTGGTCTGCACAGCTGATTCTCTTCTCTGCTTCTGCAGGTTAATTTTTCAGTTTTAAATTTGCTATCTGATAAGGCTGGTTCTAGTTCTGAAAATTAATTTGGACAGTAACTAATATCTGGTTCATATCCTTGAGGATTAATACAGATTGAGTTAGTTACAAATAGTTATTCCCTACTGTTATACAGCAATTGTTTAAAATATTTTAAACCACAGACTTAATAGGTGTATTTGAATTCTAGCACCTGGCTAATTCCTACTAAGCTTCAGAGAGTTTTGTCCCAATTTATTTAGCAAAAATACCAACCTCAAAACACAGCAACAATAACAACCCATAAAAATGTCTGACTTGTACTGGATATCAGAGAAAAAAATCATCTTATCCTCTCTGATATGTAGTTTATTAATGTAGAAATTTTTGGCCAACTCTGCAGGATCCCTGAATGGCCCTGGATGGGAACAGACATACTAAGAAGAGCCAAGCAATTTTTTGTAGCAACACATAGGCAGCAGAGTTGTGTGTATTAGTTGGTAAAATTCTTGAAAGTGCTGCAGTAAAGTTCAGTAAACTTTTTACCTTCCATAATCATGGGCTTACCTGGGTCAAAAGCATTAGTCATGGATATTCAGTACAAACTGCAAGCTCATAAAAGACGGCATATGGCAGTACTGAATTTCTTGCTATATAAAGTTAAATTCATAGTAATAACATCTGTGCAGAATTTAGAGTCCCAACAATTAGACTGAGGTCAATGTACTGAGGCAGAGATTGATGGCCTTCTGTAAATCTTAAATGACAAGTTAAATAGGTATAAAATAAACAAACAACTTTATTTCTTATTAAAGACCAGACAACTGGGGTGTGAATGCTAAGTGCTCAGTAATGAGGGCCGAGAGGAGCAGTATAATGCTATGGGTTGTGTTACTGGGTTGTAATTTAGGAGCAAGGGGTGCTATATGGAGCTCTCGCCTGTCTTTTGTTAACAATATAACACAAATAACAACTAATAACCACCGGGTAGGACACTGTGAAACACCAGCTAGTGAAATTAAGCTCTGCTCAGACCTGCTGAGTAAGGTTTGTTAGTGAGAAGAGGACTCAGGCAATGTTTCTAGCCATATCTGGGGCTTTGCTTCAGCACCTGAATCTTGTTTCATATTTATGCTCGTTTTTCAACGAGCATAAGTTAAGTTTTTTAATTTTTTTAATTAATTTTTTTTAATAAACATTGGGCAATATACCACTGCCAGAGAGACAGCACAGTTCTGAATATATGCAGGGAATGCTTCCATCGTACCTTGTTTCTGAGATGTTTGGTTTTTTTGGATGTAATTTTTCTAAAGCCATGTGTGATCTTTGACTTGGTGAAGTTTTCAGTGTGTGTTGCAGCATTTGGAGAGAGAGGGTGAAATTGTGAGTGGTGAATAAACCCAACAGAACTGGGAGTTGACCCCGCTGTTCATCTCAGTTTGTCATTAGTGTCTGCGTGGGGAGTTTAAGAAGTTCTTGACTTGTCAATGCAGGAAAAGGTAGTGGTGGAAACTGTTTAAAAAGGTGGACTTCAGTAGCTACAAGTAAAACTTAAGGGTTTCAAACCAACATGGATTGAAAAAGATGAAATTATGCCTTCACCTCCAGTCTGCGTGTCCCTTTGTCCTCCTAGTGATTTGTGGCCCTCGGGGTCATCATCTATTGTGGTTCTACTGCTACGTCATCTCCTATGTCTATGGCATGTGCTACTCTAAAAGAAGGAAACAGACCAAGAGCCCCCCCCAGGCAGGGATATCACAGAGATATCTGTGTACCTGCTGAATGTCTACCTGCTCATGCTTTGCCACACCGTAGCTGGGGTTTCTGCTCATGGTTTTCCACAATGATGCCCATGAATGACGGTAGCAACATTTCCAGCTCTAGAGCAGGGGAGGGGGAATGGGAGGAAAAGGGGAAAATTGCTCAGTTGTGAATTTGGAGACAAGGAAACTTGTGCTTGTTTTTTTGTTTTTTTTTTTCCCACGCAGAGGAAAACATGCAAATGAAGTGTGAAACAGAAATTATTCTGAAAACAGGCAGGAACAGCATAATTGAAGGAACAGGGCCATCCAGGGAAATCCAAATCCAGGGCACAACTGAGAGAAATCACAAAAAGCTAGGACTACCAACAACACATTCACAGGAAAGGGTGTTATTTAAAATGGAAAAATCAATGGGAAAAAGAGCTACAATTCTTTATTTTTACTTTCTCATTCTAGAAAGATAATTTGGAATATGATAAGCAGAGAAAGCTAGTATTTAATTTGAAAAACATGCAATGCCACCATTTCTCAAGAGCCAAATCCTGCCCTCATGTATGTCCGGTGTATCTCACCGACTGACAGCATTTCATGTGTACACATGATTTAGTCATAGAGTATTCTGTTTCCAAAGCAGGAAAAAGACTGAAGTACCTCGTTGGAAGGAGGATTTGGGCAAGAAAACATATTCTGCTGACCAAAAAATAAAACCATGTGTGAATAATGGAAGTGCTGTATTGATTATCTTTAAACTGCTGTATTTATCAGCGTCATTTTTTACTGAGGTTATCCTGGCAAGCTCTTTATTACCATAAAGGAAACTCCAGGTTGGCAGCTCTGTGTAGCGGCCATTCATTTTAAAATGAGAATTTAGTATCTTCTGGCATTGTATCAATCTCCAGTAAAACTCCAGAAGAACCTTATGTATAACCTAACGCTAAAGATTGCTTCACAATTTGGAACAATAAGTACATTTCTTAGTTTCAGAGATGAGCCTGGTCTCTTTTTTTCCCCTCTTGTAAAGAATAATAATGTCTTACTTAGAAGAACCTGCAATGTTTCTGGCCTGCACTCATAGTATCTTGTACAGCTAAAACACTGGATTTTACTAAGCAAGGAGACTTTTCTTAGCTTGGGAGCCATCCAGGGAAAAATAGGTATGCTTTGGAAGTATGCAGGAAAGGCAATAGGTGACGATGTTCTTTTGACTGCACTTCCCAGCCAAGGTCGTATCATGTTTCTTGGATACCAAGGAACTTGGAACTGAGGAATTATCTGATGGATTTACAATTTGGAAAGGTTTTACCTCAAAAATCCTGATGTGCCAAAAGCAAGTAGTTAAAAGGAAATGTCTTTGTTTTCAGAAAGACTCTGCTGGATGTGGGTGAACTCAGTTTCTGGAGAGCTCAGCCACTCGCGCTGGTTGCTAATGGGGACTTCCCCAGGGCATGGCCCCAGATCCTGGCCCCAGATCCTACCAACCTCCTCTAAGAAGGACCTCCTGGTTAGGTTAGCTCCTAACATTACTAATGCCAAAAGCAATTTTTGTGGCAAGACTGCCCCAGAACTGGGGAACAAGGTAGACCTGGAAACTGTTGAGCAAAATAGGGACCATCTTTTTTTAATAGGACCATTTTAATTTTCTTAATTCTTAAAACTCCTTGTGCTGTCCCCATGACTCATTTGTGAGCACATGGCCAGCTGCTACCAGGCCTCAGAAAGCTTCTTGCAGTGCACAGATTATGCTCTATGTTGTTTCCAAGTAAGGATTTTCAGCCTTTGATATTTTAGGAAGAAATTTTGGAAAAAAAATTATCAATTCTGATTTGTAACAATAAAAAAAAACCCTCATAACTTTCCAAATGAAAAATTAAACAAAAAACTAACCAAATAAAAAAGGAATTTTAATCAGCTAGAAGTGTAAATCCCATTACTTTACTTATTTATGCTCAGTAAAGAGAAAACAACCCTGGGTAGAGTAAAGGTGTTGTCGATTTGTGTGTAGAAAACAACAGATTCCATGTGAGTTATTCGTTGCATCTCGTTTCCATCCCAGAGAGAATGGTGTTTTGGTGGATGGTAAAGCCCATGCTGTGTGTGTGTCCTGAGTATTAATTAGTTATTACTCATGAGGATGTTCCAGAGGAGACCAGGTTTGACTGTGGGTAGCAGAGAAGTGCTCAAGGTGGTTTTGAACCAGCAAATTCTAATGCTAATAATATCATACAAAGGCATGTACCAGGACTCATTTTTATCTGTTTTCAGAGGTGTCTGGACTCTGACAGCCACATACCGTGAGCTGAGAGGAGTCTGGCCAGCACCAAACATGATCAGAAATAGAAATCCTGACCTTAGCCAGTAGTGACTGGAAGAGTTTGGGCTGGATGTTGCACAAAAAAGGTTTGTGTGCTCACAGGTTTGTGGTAGAAAAGTTTGCCAAGGCAAAAGAAAAAAAAAAAAAAAACAACCTCAAAAATGCTCTCTTGCTTATATAGTTTTGTTGTTGTTTTGTTGTTTATTTTTATTTCTGAAAAATAAAAGTGGAACTGAGTATTTCCAAATTGATAATGACAATAATAAAACCAGCATATATAAGAATATGTAAGTTTATATGTAATTTAAGATATTATATATTCATATATACGTCTATCATAATAATACATATGTGCAATCACATCACCCTGCCCTGTTAGAGAGATACCTTCCTGGCTTTCACGTTACTCAAAATGAGTTCAACCTGTGTGGCCTTGAGCAGAATGGCAGACAGGCATATTTTTTATTTCTGAGTCCAACTCTCATAAATTCTTAACTTGCTTAGAATTGGCCAGATTAAATGAAAAGTTACCATAATTAGGGATTTATTAAAACACGAGTCCTTGACCCAATAGAATATAAAAACTCAATTGTTTCAAATAAGACCTATGTAATTGTTCCATCACTGGTCTAAGCGCTCTGTGCTGAGGATTGGGGGCCTATCAGGGCACTGCACAGTCATGTATATTCTCCAAATCCACTTGCAAAATGCTCTGAAATTTTTGATCCCCAAACCACTACGCAGGCAGAAGCCCCTAAAACAAAAATGTGTCATTTTAATTAAAAATTAAAGTGCTGAAAGCCCTCAGTATTCTGCACTACAAAGCAAAAGGCTATTAAAATACTATTTTTATACATAAAGCTCTATTTTAATTTTTTGTGAACAACCTTCCCGCTCCATATCTTCAAAAACAATAGTTATTGACTTACAATCTTATAAACAAGACTGTAAAATCTTGTAACATGGAACTATAAATAGATATTTAAAAAAAATATAAAAATTGCTCCCAAGTTGAGTCCATATATGGCCCTAGTCAGCAGAGAGCCATTTTGCAGAGGCATATAAACAGCAGAAAATAATTTCTATTGAAAATGCAAAGAAATCTGATACTACGCGCTGCCACAAACAATGCATCCATAATTAAGGAATTACCCATTCCTCCTCCCCATATTTGAAATAAGCTTTCTCTTTTTTTTTTAATTGGCTGGATATAGAAAACATATTACTATATTTGGGTCCTGCTTCCCTAGTATAAGAATAGTCCTACAAGGAATTCCCAGTAAAACAGGGTTGCAGTTCTACAGTATATTAAAAAAAAACAAACCATAGGAAAGTGTTATCCAATGGGCAGATGTTAACTTAAAGTGCACATTGTTTGGAAAAGGAGTTAATTAACAACTTATTAATTGGATAGAAAGTCTGAAACTGTTGTACTTCTAGCAAATACATAATTTTCTTCAAGTATTATTAAAGCGTTTTTGTTGTACCTATTAAAGATTCTTGTCTCTAAGTTAATTTCATTATGCTAATAAGCTATCATCGTTACAGAACCTAAGCTTTGATCCATGTTAATTGTCGTGATCTTCAAAGACAAAGTCACCACTTACTTTAAATGAATTTTACATCTTTTTAAAGAATCACACGGAAATTAGGGGAAGTAATTAATTTTTTATTATGTGTCTCAATATTTTTAAGGGAGGAAGTCAATGGTATTGGCTAGAATTCATTTTAACATTTAACTAGGGAAAACAGCATGAGGCAAAAAAATGTTCAGATGCAAAAGATTAAAGAAAATTTGAAACTGGGACCTAATTTGTCTTGATAAACTTTGGTGTTTAATATGCTTCTTTTGTTCTCAGTGTGAAACTGCAGGGTTTTGATTTGTAAAAACTTTTTGAAGAATTAATTCTTTCTAATTTTTATTCCTTTCTTAGCTTTCCTTTTACTGTAAAACAGAGGAGTTGACCTTCAAACCATAACACTTTTAAGTATCTATGAATATACAAGGTTAAATCTATTAATGGTCTGAGATTAGCTGTTATACACTTGCAAAGTGTGTACCTTCTGCAGCAAATTTTATCTTTTAGTGAATGATTACAAGCTCACATCAAGTTTTAAGCAAATAATGGAATATGTGTAGTAAGTGATCTATTCCTCTTTCCTTTAAGTGTTGGTTATTTTAACCCTCTGATGTTATACAAAGCTCGGTTCTGAATCAATAAGACATTTTTCTATTTGAGATCAGGACCTAAATGTTAGTATTGTCAACACTGCTATGATTGCCTATTTGTAGTTTCCACAAATTCTCCTTCAGCTTTTTCAGACCTTTCTTGTAAAAATGCGATATGAACTTTTTCTAAACAGGAAAATAAAATTAAAGAAAAAAAAAAAAGAAAAAGAAAAGAAAAGGGGAAAACTTGCATGTGGTTTTCCTGACAAGGCTTACCATATAAAATCATGCTACGTTAAAATTGCTTTCTTTCATATTTGTAAAGTACAAGCATCCTGTTGCCCTTGCATTGAAAAATAGCGCCTTTTTAAAATGGCAACAGACAAAAGTAATTTAAGGATGGTAATAGCGATTGAAATCAAAAGCCAGATTACCTTCTTCATTCTCCCTAG
This sequence comes from Gallinago undulata, assembly GCA_026546715.1. Classification (NCBI taxonomy): domain Eukaryota; kingdom Metazoa; phylum Chordata; class Aves; order Charadriiformes; family Scolopacidae; genus Gallinago; species Gallinago undulata. The sequence goes on along the minus strand of JAOTQQ010000079.1, from coordinate 3,774,257 downwards.
TTAGCAGCAGGCAAGTATTGGAAATGCAAGTAAACATCAAGTTTAAACTGGACCTCCACTGGGAGGATTTCTGCAGCAGACAGGTGGTGAGCTCATTGTGGGGATTTTTCAGCATTAATGCTGTACTCATTTAGACTAACACCAGGCTTGAGTGACCCTCATCTGGATTTAACCTATGACCTGTCAATCCAGAGACATACTTTCAGATCTCGACATCAGTTTTGCTTTTTTTTATTATTTTTTTTTATATATTAAAGCATAGATGACTTTAATCATTAAGCAGCTTTCATAACTGGAACATATACATGTGCTATTCCCTGCTCTTTGATTTGTAATCTAGGTTTCTGCCCATATAATCCCCAGCGTCTGAGTGAATTCAGCTGAAGTTCAAAATTCTTTGAGCATGTAGCAGTGATTGGGCAAAGGATTGCACTGCTTATCTGTGGGACTTTTCACTTTTTACAGCAGGGTTTTTAGTGTGATAAAAGGTCTACAGACATGGGGGTTCTTTTATTATTATTATCATCATCATCATCAATATTATCATTATTATTTTGGGGCATTAGTTTCAGAGCCCAGCATGCAATTTCTTGACAAACCAAGATTTTCTTTGGGTTTGATTTTTTTTTCGTTAGATGCTAATTTTAATTAGGTTAAAACATAAAACTTTTGCACTTCAATTTTGAAGAACTTTTGAAAAAGCACAGGCTAAGGTGAGCATGGGGTGCCACATGAAGACATAAACAACCATGTTGTAGAGAAGCCAGAGCTTCCTTAACACTGATAAATCCAAGGAAGGTAGTGGCTTCTGCAGTGTCCTTCCCTTGCCTGAACAATTGAAATTCACAATTTTACCTATCTCATCTTTTTTTTGTTGTTGTTTTTTTTTTTATAATATTAATAACACCCCATAAATGTTTATATAAATGCACAATTCAGAACTACTCATCCCAGCAGTACTGTGCTTGTCAAGTGAGTAATTTTTTTCACCTGGCAGTATGATGTTGTAAGACTCAGTTGCCTTAACTAATCCTGGCTAAAATGCAAAATTCTGTTTTGTAAGAAAATTTCTGGCCAGCTCTAATCTTAACCTCTTGCATGTCTGTAGCTTCTAAATCGATGTCACAGTTGTAATAGCTTTGGAAACCCATATGTTTGTAAACTAAATAAACCTTGATATTCAAAGGAGATGAAGACAAGAATTACATCTCTTGGCACTGGTGCTCTGAGCTCAGTTTCAGCTCGTGTTGGCTCCTCATTTTTATGCCCATGAACTACGCCAAATCTTCCTTATCTATGCAAACATATTAACACTGACTGTTTGCTAACGCCGTGATACATCAGCCACTTATCTTCACTTTTGACCCTAATGTTACCTAATGGCTTTGAAACTACAGTTTCTTGCTAGTTCACGGGGACCGCCTTCGGTTTCTCAACTCTCTACTGAGAGCTGCCTCTCCTAAACTGACTAAATTAGTTCCTCGCTGCTCTCAGCCAGCTAAGGCAGAAAGGCTGCCAAATAGTTTCCTGCTCAAAAAATCTCTGTATCCCTTCTGTGTCATGGGCCATAACCCTGCAGCTCTAGCGTTTTTTCCCAGGTATTTTTTTTCCCATGGTTTGGCTTTAGTGATGCAACCCCATATCTTTCCAAAGTTGCCCCAAACCTCTGCTTGCCCTATTTTCCTTTTTTTTTTTTTAGGCAGGCTTTAGCATCTTCTTAAAACAAATGTTTATTATAATAACGTGAAAAAATTCTGAGCTAAACATAATCAAAATGGCACTTTAAGTACTATATATAAATACTGGTAAGTGTTTCTAATACTGCCTACTAGGACTATTAATGCATAAAGAAGAAAATAAATATTTGTCATCAGTTCTATCTGGCCAAAAGTCTTCCTTTAGGAATAGCATAGCATATTCCTTTACAGTATATAATTGCCTTAATTATTTTTTGGCCTATCCACAAAAGCGGAGCTCCATCTCTCTCCCCATAGTATCCGAATAATATGCAAATTCTGTTAATTCCAGCTCTCAGAATAAAAAAGCCTAAAAAGAATTTCCTTTAGCTATTTAGGAAAGACTCAGAAAACTTTCCTAAGTGCGGCTGTTGTGTATGCCAAGAACTTTCTTATTCATGGAAGATGTCCTCAAGCTCTTTGCTATTGTTTGAGGTCTTTCCCCTCACCCAGGCTGGCTTCTCGGCATTCCTACAACTGCTCCCTTCCTCCCAACGCCCAAGAAGCCAATATCCCCCATCCCATCTATAGTCTGGAGCCCGCAAACATGGAAAACCAAGTCAAACTCTTAAACCTCCCAGAATCTCAGTTATGAAGCCAAAGCATGAAATGTAGGAGCTTTTAGGGTTTCTGTGCTCTTCACATTAAAGTCACAAGTTTTAGCACGAGGGATTGAAGAGTTTATATCATTTCTCTTGGCTGTAGGTGTCTGGAAAGCCAAAGGGTGAAGGTCTTTGGGAGGCTGGCTCTCCCAAACTCTCTGTTTCCAACCTGCCCTTAGTCTAATTCAGCTGCAAAGGACTCCAGAAGCCCTGGACACCACAGGCAATGAGCCTGCCTGTTGTTTAGGATTGGTCTCTACTGCGAAATTTTCATATTGCAACTTTTTAATTCACTTTTTTCCTCCCCAGCTATTAAAAATTCTGCTTTTAATGCGAAGCAGAACCGAAATTCTGTGACCACCTTATGAGCACAGTGATCTGTAACGCAGTTATAGGAAATAATTCCCTTTAAACTAGATACTGAGGATGTGATCCAAAACAGGATTTCCAGTATTCCACAGCCTAGATGACATCTAGATTGCTCTGCTTAGATCATGATCCAAAACAAAACTGAAAATAACCCCATTTCCCAATTTGATAGAGTGAGAATATAAATTAAATAGGGTCAAAGAGAAGCTTCAGATGGTGGAGGTGGTCTGCGTAGCTTGGTCTGAAACTCAGTCTGTGCAAGGGATCTGTAGGGATTTTGCATCCTGGTTGTTTTCCCAAAGATACATCATGGTCATCTCCTTGGCTGCACCTCGACAAGACCTGCCACTCACGGGCAGGTTCTTACATTGGACAGATCTTTACCTAATTCCAGCATCTAGAGCTTATAATTTTTCATCTTAAAAACTGTGACTTGTGTAACCGGCTAACTGGGTATCACCCCTTTTTAATTTCTCAGAAAAGTTAATGGAATTCTGAGAAAAAGCTCTTCAATTTTCCTGTTTTCCGGAGCGGTTGCTTATGAAAAAGAAGTTTGACTTGAGACTTGCTGTGGGAACGTTATTCAAGCACTGGTTAAGTGCCAGAATGTGTTGGGAAGAAAGAGTTTCCAGAAAAATATCACCCTGATTAAAACCTGATTTTACTGAGTTTTCTTTATGCAAAGGGTTACCAGAATAGTAAGACAAAGTCATTAGTCAGATTTTCCTTCCCTTACTTGATCATTACCAGTGATGCTTTTATTGCCATTATTTGAATGATTATTGTTACAACAACTCATCAGCGAGCTACTAAGGTACCGCTCTCCTCTAGCCTCTCACATGATATGTTAAATGTCCTGTTGATGCCTGTCCTTGTTTGGCAATTTTTCCCCTCTACCCTTTTATTCTTTATAGTAAATTTAATTTGGTATATGAGGAAAAGATGGAAAGTAAGTCGTAATGCCAATGGGGTTTTTTTTCTCCCCATGGTATGTTGTTCATGAAGTCACCAGTGTAACTATCAACAGAAAACAGCCCGTCTTATGCTAAAGGACAAAATTAAATCATCAAACAGTAGAGGACGACAAAAAAAATACTGTTTTGATAATTGAAAGGATTACGTATAAATTTTCTCTTATAAGGTCATTTGTAAAGGTCGTATGTTTAGGCTGGTTCTTTTCAAAAGACGAAACTGTGGGCAACTCATATTTGATACTGGCTTAGTAAGATCTTAAAAAATGGTCGTGGGCGCACAACTGCTCTCTAAATATTGGACTGAACAAACATCCACCGCAGGATTTCTGTGAAACGTGCCTTGTTTTTCATCTTAGCCATGGATGTGGTTAACACACCCTACTGTATTCTGCGAGTGCTGTACTACTCTTGGTAGGAGATCATAAGATGTTGGGGTTAACTGTCAGATGCTTTACTCTTCTAAAGACCTTTGGCTTTTAACTAAATGCTTGCTTATCTTTCTAATTTAACATAGTCCCACATTCTTTTTGTAGTAATTTTGGACTATCTGATAACATATAATGGAAAACATGTTTATGTCTTCCACTAGTTCTTGTTGCATATTTCAAATGCTTAGAACAACAATTTTCAGAAGCTTTCATTAAGGTTAATTTAAAAACTACATTAAATACAAACAGATTTTCTCACAAACAAAATGCAATGTGTACTTAACAGACTTCTGTATGTTATATTTGATAAACTACCTCATATAAATGCAAATTCTGACTTTCTGCCAGAACCAGGTGGTACGGGAAATATTTCTATTAAACAAATAATGCTGGGAGAGCAAACTTCAAGTTACGGTATGTCACACTGAGGAAGAAGATGTTTTCACTGAGGTCAGGTGTATATTTATGTTATTTCTTCTAAGTACTTTGCTGCTTCTGCGCTAAAGATGATGAAGTATAGAAAATCCAGGTACGTGTATGCATAGGATAAATATCCATTTTTCACCATTTTTAAAAAAAAAAAGTTATATATGGCTATTCTTGACTCGTTTTGCTTTACAGAACAGAGGTAGAGGAAGGTGCCATGCTCTGAGCTGAACTCTGAAATGGAGCCAGCAGGGTCAAGAGGAAGAGGAGTGACCCTCAAACCTGGAATCATTAGGTAGGATCTGAAAACGGAGCCTTGTAGGCTGTTTTTTTATTTTTTTTTGCCGGGTGCCAACTCATCTCGCTGCAGTTGGATAACGTTCGTTTGGAAAAGGCGCCTAAAAAAATTCAAGCTGCCAGAGGCGACTCTAAAGAGCGTATGATGGAAACAAATTGAGTCACCACCAATGTGGCTAACATTGTTGGTGGAAACTGGGACACCCGCGTGAGCCATTGTTCGCTGTACCTCATCTGGTTTATGTAGCTCACTGAGTTGAAAGCTGGATCGGCGTTAACCTTGTGATTCGAGGGGTGGGGGGACACTCATGCAATGTGGTTTCAATTGTCTATGCATGCTTTCAGTTCGTACTGCACGCTGCCAGGAACGATGATGGGTCCTACTGGTCTCCCGCGTTCATGGTGGTGTCTTCAGCTCGCTCTGATGAAGCTGTGGTGAGGACTGTTTCCTGATGTGGTCACTTTTAGCAGGCTGCTGCTCTGCAAGTCTGCTAGGAGAGGAGTTTTTATTCACTCTTCCCTCTGCCCCAATAACAGCTGCTGCGTAGAAGTTTTCCCTGAATACATTTTGCTGTGGAAAGGAGCTTTTTTTTTTGTTTTCCTGGCTGGTTTCTGTCCTGACTTGGTCTGAAGCTGACTTTGGTGCTATTGTGGACGTATCTGAGACCGTGATTTATTCTCTCGAGCTCTGCTCATTTGAAGGATGCACAGAGTGTGGCTTGTACTGGTTTTACCACCTATTTCCATCCTACTGGTGTACACAGCTCTTGTCTGTGAGCATCTTCCTGTGGGCACGGGGGTGATGGGACCTACTAAAATAGCGAGCAATCACTTCAACCGCCACCAAATTACAGCCATGCCCGAGGCAAATTACAACAGCTTTCTGACAGTGTCACCATGCTATCTTTGTGACAGAGATGGAGATAATGAGAATTAATTAATCAGTCTTTGATTAGAAAAAAGAGGAGGGGGAAATCTTTCTGCTGTGATTCCGCTACGAAATACATGAAGCTGGTGCGGTTTTTATTTGATGTTCCTTCTCAGAAATGGGGCAGGCATTTGTAACGCAGAGTTCGGGATGGCATGGCTTCTGTCTTGGTTACCCCTCCAAACCCACCGCCAAAGGACCAAAAGGGCAAGAGGTCCTCCTTTTATGGATAAATAGATGTTGAACACTACTGCCATGACATGAGGCTGATGCAGATGCTGTCATTGTCACAGTGCAGAAACTCCCACTTACTCAAAGGTCTTGAGTGAAGTCCCAGGTACGTTCTCCTTGACTGGAGTCAACTCTTCCTTCTCTGCAGTGTTGGGGGTGAAATTCTGTGTTGTGCTCTTTAGACTGATGGCTAAATCCTAGAAATTGGTCCCTTATGATAAAACATGAACTACATGGTGCCAGTGTCTGACTGGAATTATAATTATCTAAGTAGATTCATTTGTATCTCTTTCCTTGCAGCTTTTCTCTGGGCACAAGCTTTTTCTGTGGGGCATGGGAAGAACAAAATTAATCTTATAAAGAGGAAGGGGTTTACAGTGAAATCGATAGTTACAGAATTAACTGGGTAAATGACTTTTTCTTAATTCTTTCTCTTCTCAGAAGATGCAGTTTTGATGGGCACACAAGCCCAGTGGCTGCCAAAAAGCTGATGTTGAATGAAATATTCCATCTCAGCTGTGTTGAGCTTGTCTAGACTTTAGTACTAGTGAAAACTGAGAGTGAAAAAAAAAAAAAAAAGAGTCAGTTGGAAGTGGAAAACCCTATTTTGGTTATTAAATATGAGTAAATTAAAGGATAATAATGCAATTATGTTTAAGAAAATGTTATCACTTTTAGAAAAAGTAGCATGGCTCTCTTGGGCAACTTTTAAATATGAGCCAAATATGTAACTTTATAGCTTAGAGTTAGATAATACACAAACACTGGGTGTTTGCATTATTTCAGAGAAACAGAGCATTGGATTGCAGAGGCACAAGAAGGAGGTTTGCCACACAAAAATGCTGACATTTTTGATGCAGTCGCAGTGGCTGGATTGATCTGCAAACCCCAGGGCCCAATTCACAGGCCAAGTTCATTTCCCTTTGTGCTCCTTCAGTGCTCGGAGCTCTCAGATTTTCCCTTTCAGCCAGGCTGAAGCAATCCTATCAGTCCTTCCTACCACCAACCTTTCAGCTCAACTTCAGCTGCTCTTTGGCTGCATTTGGGGGATGCAACCCAAAAGATGCTGCAGCACCGCGGGGTGTTCCCAGCCCAGCCGTAGCACTTATCTCTAATGACAGCAGTAAAACCTTCTGACGTGCAGTTCACAGAAATGAATTGTACCAAGCGCATCTATAAAAGCCGCAGCATCCCTTTAAAGAGAGCGTAATGTCATCGTTTTTCAGCAGGTATCTCCTCTAAAGGCAAATAATCACTTTTCCCATTAACGATGTGTAAATGATTGGATTGAATCTTTTTTCCTCCATTCAGGTTTAAAAAAAGGTTAGGAGCAGAATATGTAAAATGCGTGTGGCGTATCTTCCCGCTGCAAATGTTGGAGGTACTAGAGTATCTGACAAAAATCTTTCTTCTGTGTCCTGGGAACTCTCATCATTTTCACTTTTCCCTTTCACCCATGACTCCAGCAATTTGGCTGGTCCGCTAATGCCATTTGGTCTTCCACAGGCTCTTCAAACCCTGTTAGCACCAGCTCCTTGTATGTATTAGGTGCAATGAAACCAGTGGCAACACCAGAGTGTCCATCCTCTAAGTTGTATTAATCCCGTTAATTCAGCAGCGTGGTAGACGTACGCTGCTTTGATCGGAAAAGAAATATTTCATCTTTATGTTAATGCAAGACATGGGTTGCCAACTGAGCTACTATGCATCAGGTGATAGCAGATGGATTTCATTATGCTGCAGATAACGTTTGTGGCCTAGAAATTTTGGCAAAGGAGGGGAAAGGGAAATTCTTATAAGAAGAACACAGGTAATGGAAAGAAAACCTGCTTTTACAAGCCTAAGCAAAGCCTTTAATGCAGTTATTTCAGTTTAAAACACACATATTTTGTCAAAGTCCGTTTACCCTATGGACTTACAGGACTATAAAATTAATATGTATATGTTCATGCCAGCCATCAGCCTATGCAATTCTATAGCTAGTATGTTTAGCTTCATATAGTGTATATCAAACCACTGTAGGACAGATGCAGCATCAACACCTGGGTTATCACTAACTCCCATGGCAGGTACTTGGACTAAGATCAAGATGCTACAACATACGGGTAAGCCATTTGGCCATTTCCACCTTCCTTCAGAGGCTTCTCATTCAGAATATGTCATGCCTTTTTACATTTGGGAACTTTTTCCTGGATTTCTTTTCCTTGCTGACATAGGAATTTCAAACCATGGCATCTAAATTCCAGGTCGGCGTTAAGAATTTCATTTCCAAGCAGTTCCTTTGTGCTGTTTGTTTGCAAGGAACAGGTCATGGCTATTGTAAATTCTTTTCCCCTTATATGTTTACAAGGAGTAATCAAAATCAGAGTCTTGAAAACTGAAGATTATTTTATCAGGATGCTGGATGTTTCTCTCTAATATGTCATTGGCCTCCACCAATTAGCAGCAAGCTCCTGTGTCAGATACAGCTTGTATCCATCTGGGGATTCAGTGTCTTGAACAGCAAGGGCCAAGTTTTGAGTGTGTCGCTTGGGTTATGTTACCTGAGAGCAACTTCCAAAAGTTGGCAACATTTAAATGAATTTAATTATTGTCAGGTTGGTTGTTTCACTATAAAGCTCTACTTTTAATATTTTCTGGCCTGTCCAGTAATTGTGATTGTACACAAGTTCTGATCCCAAACCAAAGTTTTTATTGTAACTTTTTGTTTCTTTTAAAAAATAAGATTCTGTTTTTGATTGCCCTATTCTGTAAAGACCAACTGGTGTGTAGTAGTCCTTGCTACAGTTTCGTGTATTTATGAATGGTTCTACATAAAAGGAATGAAAATAACTAATTATAATAATACCACTAAATGCCATGGCTGGCTAGAAAGTGGAAATCCTTTCCCATTACATATTTTCTGTTTTTTAGAAAAGAAATGAATCCAACTCTTGGATGAAAATTTAAAACCACAACATTTTTCATATGAAAGGATTTCAAAAAATCTCCTATTTTTAGAAATTCACAGTCATTTTTCAAGTTGCTGATAAAAATGAAATTGATTAAAACTTTTTAACCAATTAACCAGAAAGCTGTATTTTAACAACACAGAAAGAAAGCTCTTCAAAACAGCTCCTGTTTTCCCAACAACCTTTTCCTGGAAAGGATATTTTCTATTAGAAAAGCAATTTCAATGGAAAAGTTCGGATATGGTCTACTAATTAGAGCATCTGGTGCACCCAGCTGGCCTAAGGTAAGATCAACTATGAGTATGTAGCAGCAGATATTTGCCCAACCCGTTGGTTCAGATCATACGTAGAAGAGCCAATGGTGTCTCCAAGAAACTATTCCAGTGCCTGCCCTGGGTGTCCTTGCCATGAGCCAGACCCTGTCCTTGTCCAGTCTGTGGCAAAAAGGAGGACTGGGACCTTCCTTTTGGCAGGCGCCTATGGATGAGAAAACAGCCCATTTTGCAGTTAACTTCTAGCAGAGAGACACTGTATTTTATGTCATTAGGATTTAGCAAGAGGTGAGACCAAGTGCTGTTCAGTCACCAGAAACATGAAGACTAACCCAAGCGTGCCAAGGGTTCTCTGGAGGAGGTCAACCGATGGCAGTGAGGCATAAAAGTCTAAGTCTCTTCCAGATGTCCTGCCTGCTTCTGCCTTGAGCCGCTAGAAACAGATGCAAGAGAAAGTTTTCTACTGAAGAAATACTTTCTAGCAATCAAAATGTTCGGGGGGAATATTTTGATGGGAAATTTTTCTTTTATTTTTTTTCCCCGAGTGTTCAAAATCTACAGATCTGTACTTTAAAAAAAAAATAAATTTTATTTTATTTTATCTTAGCAACATGGGACTGGCAGGGACCCTCTGAGTGCTGGGTTTCACACCCACGTGTCTTAATCCCATGTGTGAATTGATCGAGCTCCATCTTAAACAGCCTGTGGGGCTGCTGTTTCCTTCCTTCCCCCACCCCTGTGCCCTCATGGGACGGCCGCTGGAGAGCTCGTGCTGTCAGGTCCCTTCATCAGGCTTCTCCCGAAGCTCATTAACTGCCAGATGATATCCATTCATACTTCTGTTAATAGCAGATCTTCTCCCCACTTCTTTTAACCCCATTGGTTTATTTATAGACAGAAATTGCATCTCGGCCTTCGTTTTATTGGGCTGAGCGTGCCTAGTTATTTTAATCTCCTCTGATAATACAGGCTCTCTGCTCCTCACCTACAAGTCCTTCTTTGCAGATGTTCTCGTCTGAATTAATCTGAACTGATACCAGGCAAAGAAAGGTTAACCCGACACATGCTACCTTTAATAAACCCATATGGCAACATAGCTCATTTTGTATTTACTTCCACATCCATAGTTATTCCTTCTTTCTGTTAATGTGCCCAAGCTTAAACACCGTTTGTCCGCCTATATGGGTTTGAACTTGCCCGAATCAATCTTTTTTTCTTTCTTAAATGTGCCTCTGTAAATCCTCATAGGAAATTCCATGCAGTGCATTTCAGTTTACTCCGTTGCCTCTACTCTAAATTTCATGCAGTTTCCAGTCCAAGAACAAGTTCATCATGAAAAATCAATGAATCTAATACAGAGGTAAACAGGAAAACACGTATGAGACAACACATTTGTATGTCCACATAGTTATAAGGTACATCTTACACCTGTAAAAATATGCTTGTACGCATAATATGCATATTTATGAAAGGGTCCGGTTAATTGAAAGAGAAGTAATAGAAAATAGAATAGAAATAGAAAAATAGAAATATAGAAAAAGAAAAAATATGTTATTTTTTCAAGGGAAAATATGGCCATTTTGTTGCTGGGTCAAACTTGGGACATACTGTAGAGAGGAGGGAGAATTTGTGGACTTCTCATTATAGTTAAATGGGAACAAGTGCCAAAGAAGAGATAGGGTTAATGTCCTTAGCCACTGAAATAAAACTACCATTTTGAGTCACACTTCTTGCACCTTTGTTTAGTTAAGACTTGCTGCAGTCCAGCAGTAATGGGTTTTACAAAGCCACTTTTTGCATTGTTAAGTAAATACACTGTTAATTTGAGAAAATAATATTCAAAGCTCAATAAACATTGGTAAGTATAGCATGTTATTTAGTCACATAAATTCTTTTTAACATACTACTTTGATTCAACAGATAAAAATAATTCAGAATTAACTTGCTAGACTCAGACCCTAAATGCACGCACAGTTTCCATGGAAGTCAGCGTGTTGTAGGGCAGAATTTAGTCTGTGTGTTTAATTCATCTTAATCACTATTATTAATTCATAAGTACTGTTTCCAGAAATGTATTCAGTTAGTTTTACATTAGTCAAAATCAATTGTATGTGATTTATTTTGATCATTCAAGATTACAATTTTGATGTATTTGCTCTCATCCTGTGTGTCAAAGCAGGAGGAGAGAAAACGTGCTGCCAAGGAAGAGTCACCTTCTATCTATTCACTTTATTCCGTGTTTCCCTTTATCAGGAATTCACATATTCTTTGGGGCAAATCCAGTTCTGGTGGGCTTTCACAGAGCGGGATGATGTGGCAAATGATGAAATGCCTTCAAGAGATATGGCTGGACCTGGAAGCATGGTGTGGTGGTCGTGCTGGGCTGGTGATGGTAGGTGGTACAGGTTCTCTGTCCACACTGTAGATAGACATAAACATAGGAAAGTCAGCCCAAAATCTGGCTCAGCACAATCTCTTGTCAAAAGTGGCTTAAATTTGGATCTCACTTCATCTGGGCCACCAACTTTCTGGAGACTGGTTTCAAATGAAAGGTTTAGCTTCTCCTAGAGCCATGCTGCAAGAACCATGACATCCTTCTCCAGACTGGGGGATTGGGACAGGTCTGTGGTGCTTTAGACATTGGAATCACTTGGTGCCTGGTCACAAGAAGTCTTTGGTGCCTCCTGTGATTTGGCAGTGAGCACACGGTGTTGAGCACTTCTCCGAGTGGGGCCGGGCAAAAGGGTGATACATCCCGCAAGGGAGACATCTCCCACCTTTGTCATGGATGTAATGCTCTGCGTGTCAGTGTGCCTTCTTAAATAGATTTGCAGAGTTTTTTTAATTTGCCAGACCCTGCCCCAGATATCCACCTTGCAGCAGCAGCAGCTCACCCCAGGAGTTTACACCAAATTTAAGATGCACTGGTTTCACCCAGGAACTGTAAATTAGGATAGCCAGAGACAGCTTTGCCTGGACCTCCCCCCCATTTTTGGACAAGTAAGGGGAGGGCTCAAGCATATCGACGCTTGTAACTTGCTTCCAGCTTGCAGGAAGAGTGACTATAACTATGTCTTACTTTTACAGGCAGCTTTGCTGGGGATTTGCGTCGGAATAACTTGCGGAACGGGGCCCTTGGATTTACAGATGTAAAAGTGGCGACTTCAGGTCAGCAGAGTGAATAAGGGTTTTGTTTGGCTGTTTTTCTTTATCATTACGTTCAGCTCCGCTCACGCTGTGTCTCCAGTTTGCACTTAACTTGTGCTTGTTGCCAGCTGGAAACACCACTATCGAATAACACTGAATGTTAAAGTCCATTCAAATTCCTCCCGTGATTATATGCCTTCTGAAGATGCTCATTAGCTTCCCCGCATATCTTTGTCTTTCTCCCAGTCTTTCCAGTTAAGTATTACCATTTTGGAAAAAAAAAAACAAACAAAAAAACCCCAACGTTTTTTGTCTCTTTAATGGCATCTCCAGCTAGAGACAACTCTCCGTGGTGGAGAGAGAAAAAAATAAAATAAATAAAAAAAATTGCGGTCACAAGAGCCCGGTCATTAAACCTGGGAGCCACTCGAGAGGAACCTCCCTCGCTTTGCAGGGCTGCTGTACGGTGAGCTGGGTTAAGCCGAATTCATAAAGCTTTTGTGGAATTAAAACAGCATGCTCCGTACCAAGATGCCTTCACTTCCTGTGCCTTAATGTTAAATCCTATAGTACTGTGGAACTTATAAATGATTGAGTTATTTTTAAACCACTGGATGTCTTCCAGTCACTCTATTTCACACTGGATTAATTATGTAAGAATACTGACTTGTTCGTCACTAATGTTACAACTTTTAAAAACAACATGCTGTTTAAATTCAAGCTTGGCAACTCTTGCCTGAATCCCCTCAAATTTATGGCACCACACCCATAGCATAATAAAATCTTTAGTGGTCCTTTGTCTTTTAGCTTGCCTTCTATTTTTTCTCAAGGGTGTTTTATGCTGGAAGATGCATACAAAAGTTGTCCAGATGTTATTTGTATCAGAGCAGGGATTTCGGTCCAGCTATCTGTGGTTGCAAATGTTTATTTTAATGGGTTATTGTGCAATCCTTGCTGTGTGGACCTCAGTGGCCTTCTATGTATGTTCTCAGCCATGCCAGCACATTGTTTTTAGATATCTTATTTTAGTCCAATAGCACTGTTACTGGTCGCTGAGAAAGGAAGGGGGGAGAGGCAAAAAAATGTAACACCTGTAGGAGCAGAGATGGTGTTGTGGCCAAACTCGGCGTGGTGAGAAGCGATGGGGCCGGTGGGTGGGAGCTGGAGGTGTTTACCAGGGGTTGAGACAAAGAGCTTGGCTTGGTCACCACGGAATGCACCAGGAGAGTTTTTTTTTAATTTTACCGTAGCTGTTGCAACAAACAGAACAGGGGGGAGGGGGAAGTTTATCGTAGATATTTGGGAGCCTAATAAAATCTGAACCGATGTTTCCTTGATAACGGGAGTAAATTGTTTATCTCGTAACTAAAAACACGTGGTGTGTGCGCCAATTAGGACGGCGGATTCCAGCTCATTAAAATCAAAGCTGAAATGCAAGTTTCATTATGGGCTGTAAAGACCATGAACGGTCGCTGGAGGAGAATATCTGCCGAGCTCAGAGCCTTCCACGGAGCCTGTGAGCTGAGCCAGGCAGCGTGTAGGACTTAAGGTCCATCTGCAGGCTCTGCTCTACCTGCCTGGGTTGGGTTGTGACTAAGGTCCTTGCATAGCAACGCTTTTAAAGCTAAATTCACATTCCAGAAGTGCCCAGACTTGTGTTTTCAACAAACATGGGCAAGCAAGATGATGGCAATTAATGCAACGCGATGACACTCATTTGCACACGGAAAGAATCGAGCCCATTTAACCTTTAAGAGAAAACAGTTATTATATTTTAATGTTGTTTCATGTATTAACAGTCACATATTATTTTAGTGGGCTTAATTAATATAGATAAGCTTAAACCATAAGAAGGTAAGTCAAACCCACATAATTTCCTCTCTTGTAGGAATTTGTGTGTAATTTACAGTGCTGCGTTCAGCTCCCAGCATTCCAAAATTACGCTTAGAATAATTAGATTTAAAAGATACAATTGGAATTGTTCTTCGTCTTTTCGTTTTTCAGCCTTAAACATCACATTTCTCGATAATAAGGACCAGGGGCTGGTTTTTAAAAGCAAAAGTCAACGGCTTTAAGCATCGTGCGATTCCCGGAGCTTGTGCTTTAGTTTGGTGGTACCGGTGAAATGGGTACCATCAGCAACGCAGACCCTGTTTGCAATTCTCCAGCCTCACTTGTTTTCAACAATGTTCAATTACACAGGGCTTTTCCATACGGAAATTAGCCCAAATAACTATCTTATCCTCAAATTGAAGGTATCATGTCAGTCGTGAGTGGCATCCATCCCACCCGTGAAGACGGTTTAATTGGGAACCAGTGAAAGCAGTTAATAGATGGCCTTTTATAAATCTGGGGCTGGGATGGACGTTAAATATTTCTGTTCATGAGGCTACAGAGTTGGAAGAATATGGGATGTGGCTCTTCTGACCAGACCCCAAATGCCCTGCACGTGATGCATCTCCTGCAGTAGGTCTCGGTGCATCCTCCCTTGTGCCGGTCCCCAGCAAAAAAAGGGCCAAATATTTAAATCTTGGAGGTCCCCCATGCCAGGGTGGAATAAATACCAAATCCTTCCCACGGAGCCCAGGGCAATTCACGTCAATGAGATCCAGCCCTCCTTCGGCAGCGGGGTGAGCGCCGAAGACCCCGATGCTCCAGTGGTCGCTCCACCTGCGGGTCACGGCACTCGAAACCCTGCAGCAACGCCTGGGAAAAAAAAAACAACACACAAACCCCCAACTCGGGTCTTGGCAGCCAGCTAGGAAATCAATTGCTTCTCATTTATGTTCTGTAGAACGCAAATGTATTTGTAAATTTGAAAGCAGCTGCTGACGCTCAGCAGTAAACCCGTTTTGTTTTACAAAACCTTTTGCTGTTTGGGCTTAAGCTAGCGAAGTTTTCGTGCGTATCCAGCACTCCGCATTTCAGGGAAGATTTTTGTCTAGCTGCCTCTGTGACATATGGTAATGCTTAGTGTGTGCTGTATGGCCTGGAGCCATACCACTGCAGCCTGTATGCTCCTCAGATCTCCCAGGCTAAGGGAATCGGGACGAGGCAGCGTTTGAATGCTCGGGGACCTCCTAGAAAAAAAAAAAATAAAATTCAGAGTACAACGTATTGTGTACCGGTACAAGGACAAGATGTTCCTCCCTCCAGGCTGGAGCAATTCCCCACACGGGGCTAAGGTGACTGCGTGCTCTCCCGGCGTTAGCCTTTTGGATTATAAAATAGACCACTAATGCACCGTAAAAGGTCCCGCAGATCTTAGCCATGGGAAAAAACCAAACAATCCCGCTTCCCAAGGTGACCCAGAGGAAATGGTGATGCGGAGGACAGCACCGTGAGACCTCTTCTCATCTTCTTCTGGGGGGCAGGACGTTCCCGTTACCACCTTCCTGTACAGGATGCAGTTAACGCTGCTGAGAAATCACTGCTTGTTTTTTCACATGGGCTGTTCCCAGCCTCCCTGGAAGCTGAGAGGGGTCCAACAGCATTCCCAGTACAGCCCAGCAGGCACAAAAACCCACCCGTGTCCCTGTGTCGGGCTGGGAGAGGAGGGAAGTAGCGCGGCTTGTGGTGGGGGAAAGGGCTATGGGTCTGGCTTTGCAGCCTCTTCTTGGCGATGTTATTAATTCGTTCTGGGACCTTGGGAGACTCATTTAACCTCTCTTTGTCTCAGATTCAAACCTCTACAAGCAGTTATTATAACATTTGGCTGCATTATGGCATTGTTGAAAGGCTTAATTAAATTAAGTGTTCTGAGATCTTTGAATGAAAGGTGCTATCCAAGTGAAAGCTTGTTGATGATGATGACTCTAAATTACGGGGCCAAGTCCTTCACAAGTTTTACTCAGCCCTTGGTTAGAGAAAGTTATTTTTAAACACTGGGTTTGATATAGCATTAGAAGTGTTTTGGGAGTGCCATGTGTATAGTCATGACATCTGACCCTCAGTGGGAGTGATTTGTCAATGGAGGGTTTTAATGGTAGGAACCAACCACACATCATTCACATACAAGCAAACGTGCTGGTTGCACACAATTTCTTTCTCCTTTTTTTTTTTTTTTTAAAAAAAAAATGTTTATTTAAAAATCTTAATCAGAAAGAATGGTTAGGACTTTTAGTTACTTCAGGAGAAATGCTGTCTCAGGTGGGAAGTAAGAAGGAATTACTCCATGAAAGTAGTTCACAGGCGTCGTGGCCAAAAGATGCACAAATGGATATCTTCTGTCTTAAAACCTGCGAGTACACCACGGGAAGCAGAGCATGTAAAGTATGGTGGGGCTTCACTAGTTAGGATCTTACCAACAGCAAGGAGGCAAGATTCCAAAGTCCTCTTTTAATTCGTATTCCTTTGTTACTCACGCAATAACTCCTGTGCTTTGGCAGGAGGGCTGTAACCCTAAAAGCCTTCTCCTTTTTTCTACCAAGCTTTTCTTCACCTGTTTCTTCAGCTCAAGTTTCTCACTACCAGAACCCCTGAAACACTCAGCATCAGCACTTTTTCTCATTTGGCCTCTTCTCTTCTGAATTTGAAAGACATAGTTTTCTTAACTGCTTTTATTGGAGAGTGTCATCCCCCCAGTATTGCTGTACCAGTAACCCCACCAGACCATTTCACCCTATCTCTGTTGCCATCTTGAGCAAGCTACCGATCCCTCCTAGCCTTTCCCACCAGCTTGTTTTCCTTTTTCAGAGTTTCTCTCTATTGCATAAAACCCACCTTATCAAAGTAATCAAAAAAACAAGTGTAAAGACTTCATCTAAGATATTTTATATGGGCTAATTTTTAAATTTTTTTTTGGTGGGTACCACAGACATAGGAGCACATCTAGTTTCAGAGTCTGGGCTTGTTAAAGGTCTGCTTTGCAGCCTATAATATAATGAGTGGGAGACTCTCAATAGACAGGAAGGATGGTATTTTGGTTAAAGCCTTCAGGAGATCAGAATTCAGCTTCTAGCTCTGCATGCTTCCTGTGTGGTTTTGGGAAAGACACTTTGTGCCATAATTCCCCATCTGCAAACTAAAGATGATATTACATCCTGTTTCTCACCTTCTCCCTGCAAGCTCTGTAAAGCTGCAGAGGCTGTAAGCACTGGAGAGCAAATACCATCACTTTTATATGCAGAGCTTCCCACAATAGCGTTTCACTCTCAGCTGAAGACTAATGACTACTGTAGTGCTAATAATAAATAATAATTGTAATCGTACATAATACTTTTAGCCTTACTTGCACTTCAGGTTGATTCTTCCAGACTTCCTGGAAGTTTATCTTGGGACCAGCCTGAGCAAAGAATAATCATATCAAACTGTGCTAAATAAGGTGGATTTCTTTTCTCGTATATTTTCTCTCTATTTACTGAAGGAGAATGAACAGAGACTTAAGACCATCAAACTCATTTCACCTTTGTTATATTTAAACTAATTAGTCTCAGAGATGAAAAACACATTTCTCAGATTCCAGATAATCTTAAACAAAACACTTCATGCTGATTTTATTCTGCTTCTATCTGTGCAAAGATTAAACAAAACCCACAGTTGGTTTCATCTGCCAGGCTCTAAAAAAAAAAAAATAAAAATCATGCCACAGAAAGAGAGGGGGAAAATAAATCCAAGGCAAGGTTTTTTTGCAGTGCTATGAGTTTGCTCATCCTTAGTTTATCTTCTGCAAATGAGCATGTATAAAACAGTCCACCTACTGTTCTAGTTGCTACGATATAATGCAGTTCCACTGAATGATCCTGTTAACCTAACCTTCAATTTGCTGGGATTTGAACTCTGAATTACAGCTTACTAACATAGTTTAACAGCTGGTACAAGGGCTTCTTTTGAATTTTTAATCACATGAATTAAAGATTGCTGGAGATGCTTTTCAGACCTCCACTAGCAGTGATCCAATGTACAGAAAGACAAGTATAGGTAGCCCCTGGAGGATTAAGAGCACAAAGGTACTATGGCTTGTGAAGCTATGCTGCACTCTTTGCTTGCCAAATTATGAATACTGGTGCAAATTATTCATACGAAGATAAATTCCCATTAATGGCACCGAACGGACCCCGAGACATTTAGCTTGATTTTAAAAACCCCCTTTTTAGCTTGCATTTTCATACACAGCATGCACCTCACGGAGTGCAGGTTGGGAAGATAAAGCTCGGTTTAGCAAACTGTTTCTTTTGTTCTGTGTATAAAGGGAACACAGACACACACACCCTCAAAAAAAAAAAAAAAAAAGAGAAAGAAATATATATAGACTGATTGCAACTGATATCTGGAATGCAATGAAAACAAACATGACTGTCTGTGGATGTTTCGGGGTGGATGTAATCATTTGTTGCCGTCGTACAGTGTGTGGAATGCGCGTGTTTAGATTCTGCACTCTTTGCATCTCCCCTTATTTATTCCAAGGAGATCGTTCTTATTGAGGATAGTTCTCAGGGAAGGCAAAAAAAAAAAAAAAAGGCAAAAAATGCAGTTCAACTGGAAGCTTCTCTACCCTAACACGCCAGCTGATGAGTGCTGTGAGAACTTGGGAAAACAGACCCTGCCTCCCAAGTTCGCTAGCCCTGCAAGCCTGAAGATCAGCGTAATAAAGTTGATGGAGTTGTTTAAACAAAGTAAGTCGAGGATGGAGATGGGGAGGGGAGAAATACAGAAAAAAAAAATTAGGGCAGCAAGAACAAGAAAGCATGTTGCTTCTTAATTATGCCGTGTTCTCTCTCTAATGGATTGGCCTCCCCACACACTCTAAGTAAAGCAACTGGCATGTGGCATCTTCTGCAGCGAGAGGAGCGGTGGCAAGTGTACAGCTGTTCGTGCTGACACACAGGTGTTTGATTTTTGGATTCGTTAGCCAGACAGATTTTTAAGGGTGTACAGGGGAATCATCTGCAGTTGTTCCACGGAAAGCAAGTTGTCCAAGAATCCCGGAGTTAATTATTCTGTAAATCCCACTCCAGAGCCAGGGCTCGGGGCTGGAGTCGGAACCGCGGCTCCCCTCCTCCCTGCGAGCTCTGGGTCGCTGCCTGATCTCCTTGCTCTACCCTTTCTGTGAAGTGCTGCCTGTGAGCTGGCAGCCGATGGACAGCCATGAGAGCAAAGAGGCAGGAAGGTCAAGTGGAGATGACAGGCAGAGCCAGTCGGGTCATTGCCGTCCCTCTCAGCAGGCACGGGGTCTCTGGGAAGACAGAGGTGACCACGCCAAGTCACCAAAGAGGTGATGCTCAAGCTACAGGGATGCTTTTTTGCAGTCCTGGGGGAAAACCTTAAGATCAGCAGGTGAGGAGAAAGTTCAGACGGGGCTTTGGTAGCTTCTTGTGCTTGTATGAGCAGTAGTTGCTTCCTCACTGGGAGCTCACACCTGCACACCTGGGTGGCAACTGGGAATAGCATCACCTCGTACCAAATTTCCTTTACAGATAGGCAGTGATTTGTCTATATTTTTATTTTTTTGCAAGGCTCTTGAAGTAACTGTGCCTCAGTTTCCCCAAATAATGTTAGTTGATTTCATTCAAGTGACAAATATTATCGAAATACAGGGTAGAGTGCTATATTTCCTTTAAAGTATTGATATATATGAGCTGTTATATGTTAAATGCTCCATTCAGAGCTGTTAAATGAAGAAGCAGAGGCATCATGAGGAACCAAGGGAACCTCAACATGAAAGGTTTTGATGGGCTGCAGTGGACAGGCCAAATTCTCCTCCCTGTTCCTCCAGGGTTCCTAGGGTGTATCAGAGGGCTTCTGATGGGTCTGCTCCCCACCCACACCCAACAGCTCAAGGAGGAAAAAATGGTAAAACCACTTATTTGCCCGTTTTTCGACACAATTTCGCCTTGCAAGAAATCAAGTTTTGTTTTGTGTGCTCTGGGACCCAGGGGCTTTGGACCTCTGTCAGTAGCCCCACCGGGTGTCCGTGTCTCTCTGTCCTCTGCCATCGTGGTAGGTGCTGACCTCTCAAGGTTGCAGGGCTCCGGTGATGGCTGGGCATCGCTTTGACGGGCAGCACCAGAAGAGCAGCAGGAGCAGCCAGGCCAGCGCTAACGCTCTCCTGTAATTCCCATTTGAGTGATGAAACCGAAGAATGCGGAGCAGCTGGGAGCGGGTCTTAGAGTGCTGATAGTGGGCAAGCTGGGGAGTATCACATTTCTCTCCTGGGAAAAGGCCTTTTTCCTCCTAGAGTTAAGTCTTTTGTTTTGTTTGTGTATTCTGCTCTTAGTTTTGCTCTTTTTCCCCCCGTAGCCGACAATGGGAAATAAATCAAATCCATCTCTTCTTGCTCGCCGTTTCCCAGGGAGGAGGAGAGGAGGAACACCTCAGCCTGTTCCCCCCCCGTGACTCCCAGCTTTGCTCGTTGGTCTCCAAAGCGATGGTCTCCCCGGCCGTGCCCAGGCCCAGCGTCGCTACCCAATTCCCGGGGTCTGGATATTACCATCCGTCACAGCCTCTCCGCTTCCAGCGACTTGCTAAACGTCTGAATTTCCCTGCTGGCTCAATGAAGGGGTTTTCAGCTTGTGGTACATTATAGAGCTACCGGGTGAATGGGGCTGAGCGTTCCCGTTTGGCTCCGAGAGCCGTGTTCACCTGAGCTCGCTGGCAGGATGAATAGTTCACCGCGGTTCTAGTGCTAACCCCCTTTGTGAACTAGCAGTGAGCCATGTACCTTATTACAAAGGCTGACAGCTCCCTGGAAACTTAAATCCACTCTTTCTCCTTTCCCTACCGTAGGGAGCTATAAAAGAAAAGGACTTGGTTGGTAGGCATGTAATATAACAAAAAAAAAAACCTCTGTTGTGGCAAGATCCAGACTCCCCAGTAACAATGAGGATTATGCTCTCGCATCGAAAATGCAGTTGCTAGTTTTAACTGCGGTACCTTATTACGGATTCCTACAGTGTACATTTATGTCAGGGGCTCGGATGTTTAACTTAAGTCAGGTCCAGGTAGAAAAGAGAGTTCAGCATCTTCTGGGTCGGTTTTTTTTTTGGGTTTTTTTTTTTTTGATACGGAGGGAAAAGATGCAGCTCGATGCTGTTTTGATGCTACCTTCCCCCAAACTACTTCTCAGAGAGCTTTAAATAGCCTGACATTGGCACTGGGCAGGAGCTGGCAGAAGAATAGATTTTTTTCATCTGATGGCTCGCCAAAGTTGTGTTCAAGAAGGAGAAGTAGAAGAAGAAACAAAAAAACCCCAACACTACCACCCCCCCCACCCCCCCCCCAACCCCTTTTGCATGCCAGTCATTCATTGCCTGCCAGTTCCCATGGTCCTCCTATGGATGGTAGCCACATAACTATTCAAAGGACAGTAAACACTGAGGAAAGTGAAAAGAAGCTCACGGAGCAGAGAACAGCAAAAGGAAAGTAGTTGGATACGGGATACGTGGTAGTAAGAGTCACTTGGGGACCACTTTAGGATGTACCACAAATGGCCAGCTCATTCCAGCTGGACCAGCGCTGTAGGGAGGACCTCATTTCTGCCGAATGGGGAATCCCAACGATGACACAGCAGCACCCGTTGTGGGGGTAGGGGGGAGGCAGCAATAACTTTCTGGGGTATCAAAGACGGAATAGGAGGGTGTCTACAAATATCATTCACTTGGGAAGAGTAGGATAGTGCTTTGCCATGGACTGGTGGTCCTGGGGGACTTGTGCCATCGCACTGCTGTCTTCTTTTCTGCTTTTTCAGCCTCTGGAGTGGAGTAAGTGTTTTTTTTTTTTAACATATAATTATGTATTTTGTTTTTATTTTTTATTATTATTTTTTATTTGTTTGTTTTATAAACCAGGGAAGGAACAGAAAAGAGAGGAGGTGAAGTGTTAGAGTTTCCCTCCCCCATACCTGATGTAGGACGTGAAATCATTTTTATTACCTGCAGGGTAAGGGAGCTGTAAGTAAAGATGCTCTTTTACAAGACCACTTGTTGCAAGGGATATACGTGTTGCCTTTGCTGGATGTAACATATTTAGCCTCTGTGGGACAAGGGAGGTGGGAGAAAACATATTTATCTCAGTCAGAATAAGATTTTTTTTAGAGAGAGGGGGATTATCACTATGGATTTCTGATACAGTTAAGCACAGAAGTGTCTAGATGGGTGAAAACTTCCCTCCCTGCACGTGGTACAATGTGCTTTCTGTATCAGTTCCCCTTTAATATTTTCTTTCAGAAAAACCTGTTTTCTTTGACAAGTTGACTGAAACCCTGCAGATTTATATGTGGTTTACCTCGTGAATTACACAAATAAAACCATACCCGATTGGATCCGAGGGCAGCTTTTAGCTGGCTCTGCAGCAGCATATTCTGATTAAAAGCTAACGTGAGGTCTCGCTGCCCTGGGACAGTTCAGGGATGGTTTATTTCTCTCTCTCGAGCTCCTTGTGCCTGAGGTTGGTACCTAAGAAAGACCCCTGGCTCCTTGCCACCACTGTACCTTTTGCTGTTCTAACTCCCTGATGCCACGTGAAGACAGGGTCTCCCCTGAGTTCCTGTGCACGAGAGGTTGTCCCCCTTTTTTTTTGCGCTCTTGTGTAAGATGAAAATTCAAAATGGCAGTATTTATTGTATCAAGTTAAGTCTTTACATATTTGTTTAGGAAAGAAGAAAAAAAAATAAACAAAACCAAACCAGCCTGAAGGAAGAGAAAGGTGCGCTTGGAGAAGAGGAGTCTGAAGACGAGCAATAGGAGCCTTTAGGTGGCTGGAGGGATTGACTCTTTCATGAAGATGAGAGGAACTGAAAGCCGTAGTGAAATATTATACTTCCCTACAGCCAGAGAAACTCTTCCTACTTGAGCGGAGCAGCTTTACGAGCAACATGTGAAAGATGGTGATAAGCTTCTGCACGTATCTGAGGACCGCTAGACTGTGAGGGTCGTGGTGTTCCCCGGGAAGACGAGACCCTTGGAGCTGAGCGATGTTAGTCTGGTGCGGTCAGAAGGTGGATGGCCGAGTGTCCACTCGGGTTTGCTTGGCCACGCGCTCTGTGTTTTGCGTAAACAGGAGAAGAAGGTCCCAGGGAGATTGTGATTGTCTCACCAGCTCCCTCACCAGCTTCCAGACCCCTCTCTCATGCAGCTGCAGCCATGATTCATCCCTGTTCCCAGGCTCTCCTCGCCAGTGAGAGCGCAGCAGGCACCTGGTGTGCTAAATAATCCTCAAGCAGTAGGCTCGGAGATCATTAACTCTTCAGTCCCCAAATTAGGGTATTTTGCAAAGCACATCCCTAACCATGGGATAGGGTCCCACAGGAAAGGGGTGGAAGCCCCTGTTTCTCATTGAAGCGGTGGAACCGAGGAGCGTAATGGTGCAGGTCTAATGTACGGGGCAGCCTATTTCAGAGAAATGGAAGGGAAAAAAAAAAAAAAAGGCAGTCTTCAGGGTGTATGGGCCATAAACCACCTGCGAGTAATATTGGAGAGGACAGATGTGAGATGGAGGTATCAAAGGCTGAAAGCTTCTCGGTCCCCATCTCAGCTGTAGAAAGGTAGGGAGCGTTGCTGATAAAAAACAGGAGGCTGAGGGCTCCCTTTGCATCCCGAAAACTGGACGTCAGTGCCATCCTTGGGATGTTTCCAGTGCTGCACATCAAAAGGCTGGGATGTAGAGCGACCAGCCAAGGAGGGAAGGAGCCCCATCCACTGTGTGCACTGTAGCATCCCTGCGACCGTCCTCCTCGCATCACAGTGTTTCTGGTGGTTTGAGAGGCTCCTGTCCTTTTCTTCACTTGTTTTAAGGAATGATATTGGGTTGTACCACTGAAAAAAGGTACAAAAGGGGAAGGAGAATTGGCAATATCTCTCTTTTGGACCTTCCACTCACTTTTTATGCTCAAGCAAACGAGGGAGCAGGAGGAACATGCTTGATGAGAGCATGTCCCCCTGTGACTCCATACTTGTGTAGGGGGTTGTGTACCAGCCCTGAGATGTGGAGCTTCCTTTGCTCCCTTGATTATTCCCAGAGGGGGTGGAATTTTGCATCAGGGTGTGCAGCTGAAGAAAATTTCCTACCCTACGAATGTAAATGCTGTTTGTGTCTAAAGGGACAGGCCTGGTGTCTACGATACGCACGAAAATAGAAAGGAAAAAAGGTCGTACATGCCGAGGAAAGAGAGGTCTGGTCATCTGGGACCAAATTCTGACTTTATTCCTGAGGTGATGAATAATTCAAAGGGCCAAACTGCTAGCCAAGTAGCAGAGCGTGGGTGTAGACCTCTTGCTTCCCAATGCACCCACTGCAGATAAGTCATTGCTCTGGGTGACCGGTGCGATTCCGGGGACGCAAAGTGCTGGAGCAAAGGCAGGAAATCTGTTTAAATACACACACACACACACAAAAAAAAAAAGAGGTGAGTTAAAGTAAGGTTATTTAAAGCTTAAAAGAATCTGGCAGGATGTCTATTGCTGTCATCCACTTCTTCTTTCCCCTTCCCTGGTCCCAGTTTTCTGCCATGTTAACGTGTGCGGAAGAGGTGGCCTTGTCAAGCTCTCAAAAGGCAGCATACTGAAAAGGTCAGAGCAGTATAGTATGACAGAGCATGTAAGTCATTATCATTCTAATATTGCCTTTGTAACGAGAACGAGAGCAGAGCAAATTATTGTGGAATACGCTGTAAAACTTGGGAAAACATCGTAGTTATATTGCTGCCGAAGTTCTCATCGCTAGCTTTAATGACGAGTGGATTCTATGTGTGTCTTCATAAACGTGCTCTGTAGCTTGGAGGAGGCTGAAATAAAAAGATTTGTGGCAATTTCCATGGTAACTATTCATTTTCCCCCCCCAACCACATAAGGAAAACTCACATTACTGCGAGGTTGGGAGAAACTGAAGCTAACTAAAGAGCTTAGGGATTTTGTTTGATTTTGTTTGGTTGGTTTGTTTGTCTGATTGTTTGTTTGTTTTAATTTAAGGTCTGTCAAAACTTTGGCATTAATTCCTGCCATCTGAGTAGCATGAAACCAAGGGTAAGGTGTTTTTATTATATCTAGATCCATTTCACTCATAAAAGTAACATGCAGTATAATTTTATTGCTAGCGATGCCAGGCTATTTACCTGGACTATTTGCTGGAGATGCTCCTTTTGCAAAGATTTGGGTGACAGATAAGGAAGGAATAACTTGCAATCTTTTATAGGTTCCAGATGATAAAACAGTAAAAAAATTGTGATGGTCCCCATTTGGAGCACTAGCTGGTAGAAGAACATACAGAAAAATAATGACCAGGTTGGAGAAGCACTTGTCATGTGGAGGTAAGTACCAATAAATTTGGGGGGACTTTTTTGCAAGTTATTGCTGTGCTGTTACAAGTCCTTCAGACCAACAGTGGACAACTAGACCAAGAGGTTTCACTACAGCTGGTGGCCCCTAACAGGGACACAAGTCTGTTGTGTCCTGCTGCTGTGTGCTGTTTAACGTTGCTTCATGTTACTCTTCTATATTCTCATTAATATATGCATTTTATCTTACTCTGACAAACTGCAGCCTTTTACACACTCGGAGATTTAAATAAAGTAGATTATGGGTTGATTTATGTAAACCATTGAAAACTCCACTTGAATGGGTTTACAAGCTGGCTTTTGTCAGTTTGGTTCTCTTTGATAGCTGAGATTGCAAATTAAAATACAAAATGAAATGAAAGTTATACCAAATGTGCAATATGTCATTTATACCAAAGAAGCTGGCATTTCAGAGAAGTGAGCTGTACACAATTTATGGCTTTGATCTTCAGGTGGAAGAAGCTGCAGGCAGAAAGCCGGCATGGTTTTTTGAAAACAAGTAGGGCTCACAGGAAGCCACCTGGCTCAGGTAGCTTGGAGAGACAGAGGGAAATAGGTTCCTTGCCAGGCCATTGGTATGAGCCAGGTCAGGTCATAAAGCTACCGTGAGTTACTCATGGAGTTTTGTGTCTTTGGGACAGGTTTTCTCTGTTTTTCAGAGTCTTCAGTGGACCTTATGGAGCACATGAACTCTTCACACGTCTACAGGCATACAAGACTGGCTGTCCTAAAGGTCTATGGTGGGTCGGACTGAAGGTCCCTCAATGGCATTGCAGCCTCTGCCAGTGTCCGGGAAAGCAGAGGAATGGACATCTTCTTGTATCTCTTTCAAAACACTTCTTTGGAAAATGGTGATTCAAGATAGCTTTTGAACTTGGGTTGGGAACCTCTGGGATTTTGTTTCAGGCTCAGCTGTAGTGAATGTGAGAAAAAGTACGTTTTCATGCTTAATTTTTAGGTTATGTGACACCATTTAATGAGGTTGTTAAAATATTTAAAAGATGGCACTTAAGCGTTCATGACTCCTCACCTGGTGAATGATATGCTTTGACCAGGGCATGCACTTGCTTTATATGGAAAGACTGGAGTCCCTCAGGACACCAGCAACCCCTTGATCTCATGGTTTTGGTGTGTTTGGTTTTGGCAGTTTGCACAGGCCTAGAGAAGGTGTGAGAGTTTGTGGGCTCCTTGGCTTTTGGAGGGGAAGCTGGGGGTCCTGAGAAACCCTCCCTCATCCTCCACCTTATCAGCACTCCTCCAGAAAGTCTTTGTTTAAAGAATATGAAGTGCAGGACTTGTCTCATAACCAGGTCATGGCCTTCAGAGGAAAATTTTGAACTGAAGAGTCTACCATAGAATCACAGAATGGTTTGGGTTAGAAGGGAGGTTAAAGATCATCTAGTTCCAACCCCCTGCCAACCTCCAGAGGCAAGGACACCCTCCGCTAGACCAGGTTGCTCACAGCCCCATCCAACCTGGTCTTAATATCATACCAGATAACTATTTCCCCTGGTATAAATTTGACTAGGTAAGTTCTCAGTACTTCAAAATATCAGGCTAGCTGTGCATCAAATGTCCAAGGAAAAGAGTGTGGTGGTGAAAGAGTTAACCATAGCATCATTAGTTTTCTGAGAAAGCTGTGGGGGGAAGAAATCTGGACCCAAATTCCAAATTTTGGTTCCAGCTAAGCTTCACAGGGTGAGTTTGAATATTCTCTTTAAAAGGCAAAAACAATACGGTGCCCCAATTATTCTTTTATTTTGCAAAATGTCAAACTGCATGTGATCCATTTAATTTCTACAAGTGTTCCAAATGGGAGAGCTGTCTAGATGTTCCTTTAATTGAGCAATACCCTGCATAGCAAATATAGATTCAAACATCCCTAAAAAAGCTGCCTTAGACCTAATACACACATGCAGAGCTTCAGCTTGAAACTTGCTCTAAACTCATTTTTGGAGTTAAAACTCTATTTAACCTGTAGTTGTAATTCCTTATTGAACTCTCCTCATCTTAGGAAAACTATGGCTTTTTTTTTTTTTTTTTTTTTAAGTTGTCTATAAGGTCTTCATGTCGTGATGGATCTGTGCTTCACGTTCACCTCCCAGAGCTGAGAAAAGGTCACTGGCAGTTCACTCTCTCCTTAAAATTTGAGAGGCTGAGTTGCTCTTTAGTACTAAAGTTACATATAGAAGCTGTGAGACATAAAAACAATATTATGCCAGCTTGTCAGAAATTTGCCAAGCAGCTGTCCCTCAGGTTTCTCATATATGTGTATATGCATTTATATGGTGTTTTCCAAACTATGAAAGGTCTGAAATGCCACTAAAACTACTAATAGCAATTTACTCACTGAACAGAGTTAAAACCTTGGGTTGTTTTTTTTTTTTTCTCCTTTCTTCTCTCTCTTTTTTTTTTTTTTTTCCCTCATTGGCAAGAATGTGGACTTTGTTTGTCATCTTGCGGGCCTACCTATAGCAGTCAAAAGGTGAAATGCCTGAATATTAAGCCATAATCCATCATTGTACACACACTAATTACTTTCTGTCCTCCCCTTCTCTTGTCACCGTGGTCCAAAGCAGGTTTTCTGAGACTGAGTACATTCATCTGAGCTGTTAGCTGCTACGCTCCACCGCATCCTTGTATGATCTGCCTAGTCTCAGTCCCCCAGAGGAAATTTGTGCATGCATACTGTATGTGAACTTTAGATAAATAAATAAACACGAGAAACAGCTTCCAGATAATTGAAAGCGAGTGAAGGAGGGAGCAAAAAGAAAACAATTTCTCAGGGGAGAAGCAGGCTGAGGTGGCAGGTATGATTAAAATCCATATGATTTATGAGTAGGTGCATTACTAACATGACAACCCCTTCCTGTTTGTTTGTTTTGTTGCGTTTGACGATAAAGTTTCTTTTTTCCCCCACTTTTTTTTTTTTTTC
>JAOTQQ010000079.1:3704395-3745652 GCA_026546715.1 Gallinago undulata | reverse complement strand
TTGCCCCCCCCCCCCCCCCCCCCTCCTTCCTCATCTCCTTGCTGCAGGTTTTGCTCAGGAGTTAGCCACTCAGGAATTCCTAGTGCCTGACTGAGCAGTAATTTAGCAAGCTCTCTTGTGCTCTTTTCCTGTCAGCATTAACATGTCAATTCATTTTAATAGTCTGGGCATGCGCAGAGGGGCTGCATTTTCTCAGTAGGGTATCCCATGAGCCCAACCCCACGGTGCAGAAATGTGTTATAGCTTGTCTCAGGCCACAGAGACTTCAGCAGGTTTATTTTCATTATGGCCAAGTTGTATTTGTTAAGACAAAGCATGAACAAGGGAAAAAAAAAAAAAAAAAAAGAACATATCAAACGAGACTTTAAAATATTAAAAGGGACCTACGTGTCTGATTGGTAATTTATGACCTGTGCACAGAACAGGTTATAAAGGCTTTCTTTGCATGATATTATTACGTGGCATGGCTTCAAAAAAATGCGTGCTGTCACTTCCCCTGTTTTTTTTTTTTTGGAAATTAAATGATATCATGCCACATTGGGAATTATCTGTAATCATGATTAATAGTTGAATTGGCTTTTATATTAAACCAGAATTTACTTGCCATCTTTCTTATTAAAGAGCCTTCAGATAGATTTGTATCTAATGTTTTGCCTCAAGTATATAAAACCCAGGACTGTGCAGTCCAAGAGCCAATCCTTTGATTACAATATTATCTTTCTATCAAAAAAAAGAAAAGAAAAAAAGTTGAATTTTTATATGCTTTAAAACTTACGAGTAGAAATTGTAGATTTATGAGAAGACAGAAGGAAAATATTAGAAAGCTACCTCTTGGCAGCTTAAGTGACATCTTTCCAGACACGACCTAAATGAAGTCAAGGTATTTTGGTTCTAGAGTACCTTAGTATAATTAAATATTTAAATACGCTGAGCTGTGGTATCACCACCCCTATGGTACAAATACTTTTTGCAGCCCAGCTGGCCTCAGCTACATTATCCGAGCGACCTGAAAAAAGGTAAGATGGTGGTTTATTTTTAAAGGATCTTCTTCATCTGAGGAAGGTACAGTTTTTGTGGTAGGTTCTGCCTTTCCCACTCTCCGGGGGGTGCCACTCTCTGTGGGCACACGGAAGATAGAACATCCTCGAAGCCTGTGGGAACACGCGTGTGCTGGGGCACCACTGCAGTTGAGCAGGTGGAGAATTATGTCAGGAATCCGAAGTTTGGCCTTGGGATTGTGGAAGGAAGGGGCCTTCCACCGTAAAAGGAACAAACTTAGTTCCTCAAAAAAGGAATCCACAAAAGTACCTTTTTTTTTTTAAGGAACAGGCTCCACTCAACACCGGTCAGCGGCGTCTTTCCCAAAAGCAGTTGGCACAGGACCCCGAGTGACAAAATATGATGGCAAGGTGCTATAGAAAAGCAAACCAGACCCGTGCTTTGAAGCTGAGTTATGTATGTCCCTTGGTCAGGTGGATGCTCTTTAAGGCCTGAACGAGCGAGTGGAGCGAGAAGAGGAAACACTGAGGCTAAAGGAGCGCTGCAGCTCCTGAGGAACATCTCTTCAAAGGACGAGCGGGGACGTGGTTCGTGCTCAACGTCTGGAGGATAATACAGGAAACCTAAAATTGCTTTCTGGTGAGCCATTCTTAGCAGCAAAAACGTAGTTCAGATACAGTAAACTCCGAGACGGGGTGGACCACCATGAGAAAAATGATACCAGTAAGGAAACGCCAAAAGCTATCTGCTCAGTGAGAGCCTATGGCTTTTCCAGTGGCACGAGAAACGTGCCCTGGATAGTTGGGCACATTTGTCACCAAACCACCCATGGCCACAGCCCATAGAACCTATCTCACTGCGGAGGGCTATTTTTTGTCACCAGAGCTTTTGTGGCTGGTGGGTCTCAAAGAGGTCCATAGGGATCTGGGTGCTCATGGTACACAGCTGAGGGCTTGCTGTCACTGGTGCTTGAGGGTAAACTTATGGAGAGTTTCTAACTCATCTATACTATCGTAAATGCAAAAAGAAAAAGTGGTTTGGATAGTTTTAGAAAAGGTATTTTACTTTTCATGATAAAGTATAGATAGGCCAAGAGAAGACCAGCCTAAGGTGTCTGTTGGCATATATTTAGTGGCATATTAAAACCATCTGAGCACATTTCCATGTGTGTTTTCTAGTAAGTGATGTGCTGCTTATACGCGTGTGTGGTTCTATTATCAAATAATTGAACTCATTAGCCAATAGTTACTCAAATTTCACTGATGACCAGCAGACACAACCAGTTTCAGTAAGTAATTAGGTAGAGAAGAGAGATTTGAATTAACATCCACACACGGCAGCGTTGTGAGCTTCTTATTAGGTACCCAAGAGTCCTTTTCTGGGAGCAGGGTGAAAGAGGAAGAGGTGTTAGAAATTGCCCACCAGTAATAAAATCCTTAATTCCAGCATCTGTGTGGCTTCTCCTAAGTCAAATAAGTTATAAGGCCAAACTTTGCTCCATGTGGGAGTTTTCTGCTAATCACAGTCCAGAGATGGAAGCGTGGCCAGCCCTAGATATGCGTGATGAGCAGAGGATTAGGTTGGAGAGCCTTTTCCCATGTAACTGCCTCTTCCCATCGAGGCTAAGGGTTCAAGGCAAGGAGGTGGATCCTCCTGGGCCAGACTTTACAAACACACACTCTCATCCTGCAAGTTTTCCTGCCGAGTTGCTCTACCTTAAATGACTTGCAAGTAGGGTTTGAACCGTAATTCCTGCAGGATACTGGCAAAACTGGGAATAAAGATGTAAGGAGCGTAGTGATTTGGTTCCTGGGAGAAAAGGCAGGGGGAGGCGGAGGGTAGGGGTGGGGGTGGGGGCACTGTACAGCCACACCATGTGGGAAAAACATCTTTGGAACTCTAAATAACAAATTGCAAAATCCCTGAGCATTTCGG
The DNA here is from genome assembly GCA_026546715.1 of Gallinago undulata. Taxonomy (NCBI): domain Eukaryota; kingdom Metazoa; phylum Chordata; class Aves; order Charadriiformes; family Scolopacidae; genus Gallinago; species Gallinago undulata. Next base: position 3,742,718 of record JAOTQQ010000079.1, on the reverse strand, counting down.
GCAGATCAGTCATAGCAGAACAGCAACACGGGCAGTGGGGAAGGAAAATCTGAGGCTTTAGGAGCCAAAGACAGGCAAAGCTGGCGAGCTGCTGGAGGGAAGGGGGTACACAGAAGGGCACGAACACCCAAATTTCCCAAATCAGCAATAAGAGGCTAAAAGCTGCAAGGGAATCTCCCAGCCCGAGCAGGCAGGAGGATCCCGACATCATTTCCCATCCACCACACAGCCAAATGAGGAGAAAAGTAATTGCTTTGGATAGGAGGCACAAGAAGACATGAAATACAAGCACGGCTTTTGTAGAATTTGTAAGCCATAAAAAGTATTTTAATAACATCTGGTGCAGGGGCGTGTTGCAGCTTAATTAATTAATCCTTGCAAGGGACTGGGAAATTCTGGGATCAAAGGTGTTGCAGAAGTGCAAAATGCCATTATTATACCTATAAACGTGTGCTTGTTAACTTAAATGCTGTTTATTTATTGCCACTATATACTTGTACAGCAGTATATATCAAGTATATTGGGCACGTTTTAAAAGTACACTTTTTCATGGCATAAAGCTGTCCCCGTCTCCGTCCCCCCTGCGTACGGGGGTGGTGGCAGTGGTTAGCAGGTGCTAACCAATCTCAGAAACATGTCATTGACTCCAAAAACACCTCTGTTTTTCTTTTTTAAATATTATTTTATTTTATTTTATTTTATTTTATTTTATTTTATTTTATTTTATTTTATTTTAAATTTTGGGGTGTCTGTGGTGTTTTCCACTCTGTAATATTTATAAGGATGCTGCTACACAAGCAGCAGAGGTTCCGCACAGCGGCCCGTAGCCACGAGTGAAGCCTGAAAAATTAACTTCAGGGTTCACTTCAGTTTGGTCCGTGGCTGCCGTTTTATTTCTTTTTTCCTTTCTATTCTAATATCTGTCCTCCACAATGAAGAAAACTAAGATGAGGTGGGTCTATTCTGTGCGTATTGTGACTGGATTCATTCAATTGAGGTCTCCTGTCTGCCTGGAGATTTTTTCATTCCGTTTGTTTGTTTGTTCCTTGCTTTGTAGCCATTTATAAATAATAGAACTCATAAGCAATGCTGTGTTCCCACTAATTCAAAATTTAGCATCGGAGGTTGTTTACAAATCAGAGGAGCAAAGCGTATGCATCTTCAGCAGTCAGCTAGAATCCAGGGTCTTTTTTTCATCCTGTATTGGAGTCTATAGTGAAATTATTCTTTTTCTAAGATTTATTTCAGCTTTTGTTAAAGGCTTGGCTTTACGGCTTCGCATAGTTATATGTAATCTTCTTCCGACTTATACTGGAAAAAAAGTTTAGAAATGCACTTTCTGTGATTCACAGCGCCATTATTTAGACTAAATTTGTAAATTCCGTGCAGATGACAATAACATCTTTGTAGTTCTTTTTAAATATAGATGAAATATGAGTTTTCTTTCAAGGTACAAAATGTCATTAAGGGCTCAGGTGGTTAAAATCAACATGAAAAATACATGCTGCATTTTCCCTCCTTAAATGCAATAATGTAATCAGATTTCAAGTCATCTTACCTACCTCACTTACAGCTTTATGGAGATTAATTAGTTTTTAGCCCCCAGTCACATGATCTTTTCTGACTGCCATTTAGCTACATTTGCTATCTGACTTGAACCTGTAAGCTGTCTCCAGCCCCAGAGGACAGATTAAATTTTAGTACTGGTTGCCTTCTTCCTTTGATTTAAAGGTAGATAGTTAGAGCCATAGTTCAATTATTCTTTGTTGTTAATTAGCCTTGTGTTGTCATCGTTTCTTTGGAAAAGGCAAGGGTTTGAAGAAGGAGAAGAAAAAGGACTCAAAAGTAGGAGACAACTTCTTTTTTTTTAGCGTGGCTGAGCTTAAAAAGGTTTTTTTCCCGATCAGGTGCAGAGTCATAAAAGTGCTTTTAATTCACATCTCTATCACCTCGTGCTGCTTTGTGTATGCCTGGCTTTTATGTGCTGCTAATCGATAAGCTTACCTTCTCATTTCAGTAAAACAAGCTGATCAGAAAGGGGGAGAAGGAAATATTTCAGCTTCTCTTCCTCGAGCAGGAGAGCTGTGAGTTTGTGCATGGCTGTGACTTGGCTTTTGTTTTCTAAATTTTCTCCTTAAATTAACTTAAACACTTATTCTATAATGTGATTTTATGTAAAGGGAATGGTTTATTCCTTGTTGAGAATGATTTCCAAGGCCATTTAATATCTAAATAAATTCCCTTCTCCTCTCCTAAGTATCTTAGATGCGATAAATGTACAGTGGATAAAACAGTTTGTAGACAAAATCCTGCTCTTAATTCTGGGTATCCTGTTTACTTCAGTGAAATCCTCCTTTCTTAAGTAAGAAGAGTGCATTTTGGCCCATACTGTGAAAAGACAGAGAACAGATAAGCTCCAGGGAAAAAGTATAGAGGGATTTTTGTTGTTGTTGTTGTTGTTGTTGTTTGTGATTAAAAATAAAGAAGTAAATAATAAAGGGATTTGCTTAGTGCTGTTGTTTAGGATGATGTCTAACTGGGCTCCTCGGTAGCATATAACAAAAGATGAAAGGGATCTCTGCTTCCCATAAGTAAATGAGTTTTTTGGAGTAGGGGCATGGGGTGGGTGGTTTTTCCTTAGGTGAGAGCCGGGAGCGTTATTTGTTACACGTCGAGAAGACATTGGAGCCAAAACCATCAAAGTCTTTATACGGACATTACACGTGGCTGCCTATTTGCCATTTGTTTCCTAAATTTTCCGTAATTTGCTCTGCAGCAAGCATTCACCTTGGTTAAATAGGACTCCGCTCGGCAATATTCAGCAGAACCGCGGCGTTTCCTGGCTCCGGCCATGAAGGCTCCGCAGGATTTTCACTGCTCAGGTGTTGCAAAGCCTAATCCTTATTCAGGAACCAAAACGATCCACTTTCCTTGCCTGCGGTGCTTGGATCCCTGCCTTTGGCAGTAGCCCCAGACTCCTGCAGAAGATGAAGACATCCCTCCATGCCTATAGATGGAAAGGCGCCAACATGGATGCCATCAGAAGGACGCAGCTGAGCATATGCTGAGAAAATTGTGGCATCCATACTGTACATGGGGAAGGGCTGACTGAACACACCAGTTTGTTGAAGCTTATGGCCCTGAAAAGGAAACATAGGTTTCCTGTAAATGTCATTCAGGGATATGCTAACTGTTATTTCCTGGCGCTGGATCATGATGCTTTCAACACATTCTGTTCATCTACCTCTGCTGCCTGCCTGCCTGGCTGTGCACAGCGATAGCTCTCCTGTCTTCTCACCTTTCCCTCCTCCCCGCGCGAGGCTAAGGTAAGAGAGACTCAGGCTAAGTGAAAAAAAAAAGATGGCTTGGGGATGGAGCACCAAGGGAAAAAAAAAGAAATTTAAAAAAAAAAAGGATGGTTCGGTGTTGTGTGCCTTCCTGTAGCTTCCACCGTTGCGGGACAAGGGTGTAACTGGTGTGTTTGGGCTCCATTACTTTGACTCCATTATGAGTGAACTGGTCCCCTGGTGCCATTCTACTGTGACATTTCATTTGTACAGATTGCTTTCAGCCTTAGTACCATGGCTGCTCTGCTATAGCCTTAAAAGGTTTCCCTAAGTACCTTCTGCGATATGAGTTGTCTCTTTGGCTGTCTACATTCCTCATCTCCTGCCCTTCCTCCATCCTTCAGGTACTACGTTGAAGTGTCATCAAGCGGGATGGTGCCTCAAGGAGAAGCAGAGCCTGGTCTCTGTGGCTCAGCATCCCACCATCCATCAGCATCCCACCTTCGGTTGCTACCTGAGCCTCGCTGCACCGTCCCTCCAGTGCAAAGCAATTAAAGGAAAAGAGGTAAACGCTCACAAATGCATCACTTTAGGCTGCTGAGGGCATTATTCCAAGGCAGGAGCATAGACCCTGAGCTTTTGTTCTGGTGATAAAGGGGATATGTTATCTCTATTCCAGCTCCGAGCTGTATAATGCGCCGATGAAAAGCAAGTTTCTCTGCCTAGTGAATAAGGATCATTGTTTGGGGGATAATGAGGCTCCACTCCCTTTTGGCTCTCTCTGAAAGACCCCAGCCCTGGCGAAGAAACAGTGCCGCGGGTCCGCCAAGTGTCTGCTGAATGCAGCGGTGACAGGCGCGATTTTCACAGTTATCATTAAATGGCACGTGAGTGGTTTTGTGCGCCATGTTAGACTGTGTCAACCCACCATAAACAAGCAACTGGCTACGGGACCGCAACCACCTACCACCCACCCTTTGCCATAACACTTTTGTGTTTGCTTGATTAGATTTTTATTTTTTTTTTTCCCCCCACCCCTCCCTGCACAAGTCAAGAAAAGAAAGAAAATACAAAAAATGGCATATTATACACACAAATAAAAACAGAGCAAAAAAGTAGGTTGCAGTTGGGTACCAGTATGCCAGTTTAAGTTGCACAATTGGGATAAGTAAGGCTTTTATTAACATGACAAGAAAATCATTAGAGCATAGAACTAAGCAGGTGCTCAGATCACATCAGGAGAGTCTGGAAAACCTTGGTCAAAGTTCCAGCTGAAATCCAGGGAAGTTGTGGTGTCTTTGAAAATCTAGCATCTCTCTTTACCTGGCTAAGTATAAATCTAAGTATTTATATTTAGTGCTATGGGTGTTTGGGAAATTCAGACCTGATTGCTGACATGTCATATTCAGTATGAATGACCTTTAGTAGTCATTTAGTGGTTTCAGTAGTAATTTAGCAGATAATGGCTGGACTTGACGATCTCAAAGGTGTCTTCTAACCATAATGATTCTATGATAAGGAATCTTTCTGTCGTGATTAGTTTCACGAGGTATTTTCATGAGCGAAAAAAAAATATCATGGGTTTATGAGAGAAAACCTCTCAGATTTGAAACATAAAGTGTCACCTGAAAGCTGCAGCAAAACCTTTGTGATGCCAAGCGGGAGGTGGGGAGCAAGGTGAACACCACATTTCAGATGGTGGTTCTCTGGACTTGCCAAACAGAGAAAACATTGGAAATGTGTGAAAAAGAACAGTTGAAGAAAGCAATAGTAGTACTGATTTCTATGAGGAGCGTAAGCCCAGGAGATGCCAGGGGTTTGCTGGGGTCCAGTGGCCCACAGGGGCTCATTGGTGGCCATCCCTGGGGGTGCACAACGTCACTACGTATATTCCCTGACTTACTGAGGAGTTTGGGGTGACCAGTTTTGGGTTACTTTAGCCATCCTCCTATTTCTCCTTTGAGGTTAGATGCTCAGCATTTTTTGAAAATTGGGCCTCTTTGAAGTACCCCCTTCCTCCCCTTGTCAGGAATGCAAACAAATAGGCAAAAAAGCCAGAGAAAGCAAGATTTAAACCAAATGGATCTACTTTACAACCGGCTCTGAGTGTGACCAGGTTTACTTGGAGTGGAAACATCTCAGAGGCAAAATGGCAACGCTTAATGCAAGGAGCCAAAAGAGTCATTGCCTTGAGGATGCTTCTTCCAGCCATTTCTAGATGCAGAAAAAAGCACAAAATTCACTGCATCGCCCGTGAGGAATGATTACTCATGCAGGAGGCATTATTTTATACCTGTTATTTACTAACGCAGTTGAACTAAAGACCTAGGCAATACTGGACCCAGTTCACGAATATTTATTGCACCAAATCCAATCTATAATATAGTGTCAGCCTTGTACCAAAGCAAGGAGACAGTAGTATTTATGATTATTAGTACAATATTGAATCATCCTGAACCAATTACTGGTCCAATTACTGTGTCATTATTATCTTCTGAATAGGGCTTGATTTGTCTGTGATAAATATGATGCAATTAAACTACCTTTTTACATAATAAAACACTGCAGGTGTTTATTCTTAAGGGTTTACGGATACCAACAACCAATAGATTTAATTAAAAAAAATCCTTGAAATAAATGTGAATTTCATTAAATTGTTCTAGCACTGGTGAATATTTTAAGACTATCTACCAAAAGATTCTCTCTATATAATCTATTTTAAAAGCTATGCTAAGTGCACAAAAACAATGACTTCAGCTTTTTAATATTTCAATAATTAATGACATTTCTTTAAAGAATGTATAATTGGTCTGTAATAGTATAACTTAAGAAACAAAAAAAGTTATGTGGGTCAAATTCCTATTACTCTTGTGTCAATGTGAGGGATAAATGTGTGGTGGCTTTATGAAAAATCTTATTACAATCAGATTTTCTGCTCAATAATTTCAAATGCAACCTTACATTTTTCGCACTACACCCATAAACATAATATTGACTTGGTAGTAGCAATGGATACAGAACTGCAGTGCACTGGCTTTATATTATAAAAAAAAAAAAGAAAAGATCGTTAATGTGAAAGCCTACCTGGAATTATTTTGTCTCAGTACTGTGGATAAATAGCTATAGCTTCAGTTATAAACCAGCCCAAGTCAATACAGTATAAATGTGTATGAAACCCATTGCCGGGCTGTTTCATACTGGTTTTCCGAAAGGCAAATTCCCATCCCGTTTTTGTGCAGGGTTTGGAGGAATGGTGGTGCCAGTATTGCATTTCTACATCCTCCCTCCCAGGGCTGTGCTCCGTGCTCTCCCATCAACGCGGAGTATAAATTTGGTCTTTTCTGTTTTCTACATGGATTGCAGTAGCGTGAAATACCAGGAGAAATAGTAGGGCTTCTGAAAACAGGCCAGATGTTTAGTCCTGGACTTTCTGTTGAGGCAGAAGAGGTTTCTTTTAACAGCATATCCATCTAACTCCAGGAGCTCGTAATCCAGTTTCACAAACATGGTTAGGGAGGGACGAAGCAGAGTTGAGCAGGAGCTCCAGAGGCACGGTGATGCTGATCCCCACCAAACTGGATCCATGGCTCTGGAGTGGTGAAGCTCCCAGGGCTCCAGTCTCATGTACTGCTCCAAAATAACGCATATATTTGCAGAGGATTTCCTTTTTAATCTAAATCGTATCCCATCATGATCAGCTAGATACTTCTATGAACATATTCTTTCAACTAAGTGCATTATAAGGGGTATCTGTGAGATGATTTAGGCCACGGGATGTCTCTCAACCATCTAATACTTCTCAGGAGTGCTTATGGCTGTGTTGAGTAGCATTTCCCCACAGCCCCTGTCAGTAGAAGGGCAGGACGAGCACCGTGGCCACCCACCCTGCACCCGTTCCCTCCCACCCATCTTTCCTACAGCACGGGGCAGGCTGAATGATAAAATAAAGCTTTTGCAAAAGGTTTGTTAAGCAAGACATAAGGTCAGGATTTTAGTTGCAAGGCTGGAAAGGGAAGGTTACAAGCAAAACAAATATAAACACAATCCCAGTCTAAGCTTAAACAATTGGATTCCTTTTCACTTGCTTGGTCCGGATTCTCAGATCCTGTAGACACGCTACAGCTGTTGGGATTTGGAAAGTCCTAACTACTGCCCTAAATCCTGATCCTATGGTCAGGCACAGGAGTTGGCATCTTGGCTTCCCTCCTACTCCTCCTCTGTCCTCCTCTTGGGGCATGTTCACACTCTTTTGGTGTGTGCGAGACCTGTTTTTTTTGTCAAGTGACCCTGTTGTAGACACAGAACTTGGGCACTGTGATTTTTCTCCACCTCCCCCTCACTTCTTTGGTCTCCTTTGCTGCTTGTCCCCAGCCCCAGAGCAAATCTGGGTGCTCCCATCCTGGCTTTGAGCTGCTCACAAAGGCATTGGGGGATGCTGGTGCTTTCAATCCTGCTTCTATTCCTCGTTCCCATCTCAGAGGTTGCCCACTGACCACCCTCACCCATGCTTGCTCCCTAGCATCCAGGTGGAAGTAATTCCTACAGCATTTCTCTTGCTTACTGTGTAGGACCCATCCAGAGTTACCAATACCATGCTCTACCATTCCCCCTTAGGGGTTTTGGCACCAAAACCGTGAGAAGGGATGAAGTTTAATAACATTTTTGACTTGTTTGCAAACTAAAATCAAGACTGATTAGGTCAGAAACTTCTGATGACAGGAGAAATTTTATAGCCAAGGTCAGCTTCATGCCTAGTGTGAATGGGGGATGTTGGACTCTCTTTGATGATGGTGCTCTGATTTACATTACTCGCAGCCCTACACCAAAGGAGATCAATAAACACCAAAACAGAAACACATTGAGAAGGAGAGTTAAATTAGGGGAGGAAAAAATAAATAAACCCCCAATGAAATGACAATCTAATAGAAGCATCCTGGATAGCTAATTCTGGTAATTTTTTCAAAGTAGCCAATACATTTGGGTTTCTACTGTAGTTTCTCTGCCTTTAGGAGCAGGGTCCTGTAGCAGCATTCAGCATCAGTTTCTGCAGACTGTATCCCTGGGATGCTTTGTGTCTGCCATCCAGCACAGGGGAGCATAGCAGGTCTCAAATCAAAAAAAAAAAGTATTAATGGATGGATAATTGCCCACCTTGTAAAAATTTACTGGGAACCTGATACTTTTATCATTTGTCACAAACAACTCCATGGTGCAATAATGTAGGAAGTATCATTGCTGCTATAAAAAAAGTGATGGTGCAAATTACATTTCTCTTTTGCTGAATGATGCTAAATAGCAGGGAGTTCCCATTTTTTTATTGCTAGAATCTCAATAATTGTAGATATACATTTGAAGGGATCAATTGATAATTTGGAACACATGCCATCAATATTTCATTTTCTCTATATTTTTAAATGAAAGAAAGAAGCCCAATTTCACAGTGGTAAGATTAAAAAAAAATTTCATTTTGTTTTCCTGTCTACTGTTAAGGAAGAAAGCTCATTTCTTGCAGCATAAAGGGATATTAATGAATGCAAAGAGCATTTTCCATATTGCAGAATAAAATTTACTGTTCTAACCAAAGATATTTTATATAAATTAAGAGTTTGTTTAAAAAAATCGAAAATGGGAACTCAATTCTAGACAATGCTTAATTTAAACTAAGTGTTAAAATAAAAGCAATAACACTGAGAATAAATTAATGAACTACAATTAACTATATTTACAATAAGTGGTTTGGTTGGAAACACCTATTCCCTACACTGATAAAATAAAACCTGCATTCTGCAAAAGCTGAAATAAGTTAAATGAAGATGCTTTTAACAAGGTTATTACTTAAGCAGTGACAGGTTTACAGATTTTAGCACCATTGGGTTTTCACAGGAGCTACAGCAAGTGCTAAAATAACACACACCTTCAGGTTCATTAAATTCACCAGTGTGATGAAATAACTGATATTTTTCTATATTACTATAGTGCCTCAAAGAACTGACTATAAATAAGATACACTAATAACAACTGTTTGCAGTGCTAAAACAATAAAATAATTCTTCCAGGCTTATATGCAAAGGAAGAAATAAGGCGAAGGCAGACAGTGAGCGCAGTTATATCTGGTGGCTTGTATTCTGTTGGTGCCATGCCTTCGGCCCTTTATTTATCATAGAAATGCCCTATAAAATGCTTTATCATTCATTGTGTCAGGAAGAAACTTGTTAAAAGGGTACATGAAGATGGGGCTCCCATCGTGAAATATTTACTTTTTAGTCTGGTGGTGAAGCATTTCTGAAGACTGGCTTATGCAAAGATCTGATTTTTAAAAAGGAGTGTTTCAGATGATAGTTAATCCCACATTATACTCTGTTTTGGAAAGAACCAAGGCTGAAAAAAGAGGATTTCTAATAAATCAATGGAGTATGGCCTTTGGAGACCTGGGAGACATATGGACAGTAATAGAGTATCTCAGGTTATTTCGTGAACGATTCCATCTGGATGAGGGCTCGGTGTTATTCGCAGCCTCCTTCTCCCCTAAAACACCTTCAATCTTACCCGCAGCCCCTATCTCAAATGTCAGACCACCTGGGATCCGCAGCTGTCGGGCTGAAAGCGGAGCTGCCGGGACGGCCCCGCGGCTGCTGGGTGAAAATCAAGAGAGTTTGGGTGTGGGTTTTGCACCGGGAGTGGTATTTAAAGCTTCATTCCCTTGAATGTAAATATATATATTTTTATATATCTCTTTTTTTTATCTATTTTTTTTTACCTATATGTGTGTGTGTGTGTGCAAACCTATCAATGCACACTATTATATAACTATTTCCAGTCTGGTTGGGATCTTGGGTCTCCCTTTGTGTCCCCATAAGGTCCCATGCTGTTGCAAGGGTAAAGCAAGAGTAATTTCGCAGAAGGTAGAGTGTGTAAACCCCGTATAAATGGGAAGAATCACCCCTGGGATGTTACAAGCTTGCCTAAATTTTGTGATGCTGGATCCTTCCCCGGAGTGGTTTGCCATTTTGCTCTCTGGAAGCAGTAAACTGTATTTCAGCAATATGCGTAGTATCGAAGCATGTAGCCATTGCTTAAAGTATTTCATTTCAGGGGTTGTGAGCAAGGTTTGGGTGACAGTGTTTGTGTTGCAACGTGTGAAATCCAGCCACGGGGTTCGGTCTATCCCACCACAAAGCCAATGCGATGTGGGGCGAGACTGGGACCACGGGGAAGGAACACAGCCAAGTTGCCAACTGTTCCCTTGTGTGATGGGGATTTTGGAGAATGAGTCCCATCCATCCTTATTTCCCAGAGCTCTAATGGTGCATGCACAGAAGGTGTGTTCAGTGTCCCTCAGCTGCTGTCTGAGCTCTCCACAGCAGCAAATATCTAAAATTGCAAGGTGAAAAACTCCTCTGTAAGTTCATCTTGAGGATTCTCTAACAGTGGCTCCATCCTTTCTTGTCGTCCTAAACTGTTCAATGTGTCTGCTATCATCAAAAAGTCTCCCAAATATCTGTATTCTATTGTTTTTCTTGTACAACAGGGATGAGTCTGGAGCCCACCATGGTCTGGAAGCACCACTGAGCAAAGGGACTGCTGGAGACATATTTCAGATAAGTGGGACACGAACAACATGTTGCACCTGGGCAAATACCTTTCAATTTCTCCACATACTTCATAAACCCCTTGTAACATCTCTCTGAGAAGAGCAATATGACCAGTTTATTGGTGAATAAACAGAGTTGCAGTGATATTATACGACTTCTTTGGCCTGAGGCACAAAATAGCTGTGACTGGCCCGTAAATGTAATTTATCTCAGGAGTTCCCTTCCCACCTTGATTTGACACAGCCCACACTTACTGATCTTTTGAGGAAAATTGAGATTTGTTTTTTGTAAACTGTGGGCAACTTGGGGAGTGAGTTGGTTTTGAGTGCCTGGTGATTGTTAATAATTCATGCTTTGTGTGAAAAGAAAATTGATCAGAAGCATCCTGGAGAGACCAATCCATGCTGCCTCTGCGATCAGCTGAGGCACAGACTAAATATGAAGCACAAACTGAAAGATATTGCCGAGAAAAACCACACAGACCCATCACAAACCAAGTAGCGTGGCCAACGAAGGGTGTCAAAGGGAAGAGCAGCACGGTGTCCTTTGAAGCCCGGTCACGGAGACAAGGATGTGGGAAAAGATCCTGCAGCGAAAAGTGGTCAAAGGTTCTTACGAGGAGGACGAGAGCAGCTCCATTTCCTGAAGGCAGCACTCCAGATCAAACAGTTCTTTGTGGAAATGTTCAAAAAAGACCACCACCCCCCCACCACCTCATCCTGGGATGAGGATGAGCTCCAGCACCTGGGGCTGGATGGAAGGTCAAAGGAGGAGCACTGAGGGATGTCTGTAGATGCTGAGGCTAAAGTTCTGCCGGAGCTGATGAGATGGAACTGTTCTGTCAAATGTAAGAGTTTATATTTTCTGCTGAAAAAGACATGTTTAGAAATGATTCCCAAATGAAATTTGGGAAGTGTTTGCTGGGCTTTAATTTTACCCTGGATCCATTAATTCATTCTTTGTTTCTCTGTGCTCTTCTTCCGTTTAAAGTTACATTAGAAATCACACATATCTGACCCAGAAAGACAAGAATTTCAGTCTCTAAGGAAATGGGCTGAAGGAAGGCTTTCCGGAGACTAAGCCTGTGCTTGGCTTTTCAGCTGGGAATGGAGCCTCCAGTCCATGTGCTCACCACGGAGGCAGCCCAGGAGGAGGATGAAGGACCAGTGTGAAGGAGCATGCACAGAGGTCACTGCAAGCACCTGCCATTTCTGGAAGAGCTGGTTTGAGGCATGTGGTCATTTTGGGTAGGTGAGCCATCTTGTACTTGTATATTTTTTTTTCTCAGATTTCTACAGTTTTGATTGCTACACATGAATAAGCCCATAAATTAATGCTAGATGTACTTCTTGGCTGTGTAAGTGTGAGGTATATAGATATATACAGGACAAATTTATGTGTAGTTATCAGTCTTGGTATCCTACTTGTTAAGGTAATTGTGTCATCTAAATTCTGTCATAGTTGGTTCGGGACAGATTCATTAACTGTTCCTATTACCTTGGCACCCAAGCACCCATTTCATCGAGGTAAATCCAGAATAAATCCCTTAATTTCCCAGGTTCTTTTTGCCATTTTTGCTTGGAAACAATAAGAGATGCTTATACTCAAAGAAAAATGAGGTATCTAACACCGAAAAATACAGCAGAGCTGATTATTATGGTATCTTGAGGCAGAATAATTGAATTAGTATGCTTGTACAAATTATTTTCTTTGGTGGCATAAGAACTCATGTTTACAATATTCCTGAAATATTGCTGTTATTATCTTTAGTATTAAATATATATATATACACACATACATATTCTATATGTATATGCGCTTCCAATATATCAGCCTATCTGAGGGAGGACCTCTCTAGTAGCAATATCAGGTTGCACGTTTCTCTCCTCCAATGCCAGGTAGAGTGGAAGGAGAAGAGGAAGGAAATAGGGATGCTCCAACTAAGAATCTCTCTTTCTATATCTGTTAATTCACACATCCACGTTAGCACAAGGAAAAAACCCCTGTGTGACAATGTTCCCCTAGACATTACTGAGTAGCTGAACATCATGAGATGTTTGACAGCCTTCACAATAGCTGTAAGGGAGATGTCATTTTGTTAACTAGGCAAACAGAGACATTGTATAGAGTTCATCTGCTTCTTAATATCACTCTTATCTTTGGGATATCTGTGTATTGTTTCCTGTAATTTATATGACCTAGTTCTTCTTACCCTGCTCCCATGGCTGCTTTTAGATAGTGGACTACCATATACAAAAGCTAGGCCAAAAATCAATTTAAATTTCCTTGTCTCAGCACAGGAGTCTATTGACATCCTGAATCAAACATTTCCATGTAAGAGTAGTCTTCACCTGTTTGGGGTGAGCACTCTCCTTCTGACCAAGTACTGAATTCACTCCAGAGACCAATTTTTTTCTCTGCTCTGAGCTCAAGCACATCTTTTAGGGCACATATCAATGCTGTGTGTGATCAGGACTAACCCCATGGTGGCACATTGTGGTCCAAAAATTTTACTGCACTGCTCTGAAACACAGAAGGGCTTGGTGTAAAACACGTCGGTTTTTTACACCCCACAAAAACTGTACACTAACCACGAAAAATTGTTTAGCTCTTCACCCACCTGCGCAAAGCACTGATGCAGGTCGCTGCATCCCGTGTTTATCTCCCTGTTCATCACAGTCTCTTGAGAATAGTAGAAGGGGTGCCAAGTTTAAAGCTGTTTCTAATGATTTGCCACTTCTTTGCTGCTGAAAACTGAAGTAAGACTGTGAACAAGTTTGCTTTGGCCAACCAATAATCAGTGCTTGAAGGCACTTGGTGGCTGAAGCACCAAAGTACTTTTTAGCCACTGCTGATTCATTTTCTGCAAATTCCAAGGGGATTTTATTATTTTTTTTTCTTTCCCTTGTAAATTCGGCGCTTTCTGCAGCTTTTTCAGACTGCCGTGTCTATAGGCTGATTGAGCAAAGGCCACTGCTCTGTGTCACTCTCCCGTGGAACCCACAAGAAAGGCAAGAGCCCAGGCAGAAGCAGAACCAAGGTTTGTAGTACATCACTCCTCTACAACATCGGGGTGCTAGGGCTGCTGGTGTTTTCAGACACCTTTAAATTGTGCATCGCTGAATCCTGGAAAAACATGCAGATATCTTCTCCATTCCCAGGTTTTAATTGTTTCCATGACAGTTCATCTTATCCCTCAACACCCAGTGTTCAAATATCCTTCAGGAAGGGATCCCTGACCCCTGGTTGAGAGCGTGGCGGTCTCTGCAGCGGTTTTGCACGAGTTGTCTCGAAAAAGGGATAAAGTTTCATAGGCAAGGGTTTGTGGGATGAAGGTCTGCGTAAGAGGAACTGTGCTTTCCCTTCCCATCATTCTGCCTCGTGGTTCAGCCAGGAGCTTCCACACATCCCACAGACCGCTCCGTTGCCTGTGCAGTACTCACAAAGTGGAAAAAAGGAATTGAAGAAGCAAAAATAAATATTAAAGCACGTAAGAATTAAATATCACCTATTCAAATAGCAATTATGCCGTTGAAAACAAGATCACCACACCTGTACAAGAAAAGACAAGCAAGCCCAAAACATCTGTTTGGATCCACCTGCCAAGCACCTGTTTCGCTGTTTCAATGCCATTTGATTGCTGGAGATGTAGAGGCTCTTGTGAGGTAATGAGTGATTTTACATTATGCATGATTGAAAACAGGTGTTCTAATGCTGTACAATTCTATGCATGAATAATTCAGTTTGTTTAGTGCAAGATCTTTAAAAGAAGTATGGTCTTTATTTTTTTTATAAATATTAAGGTTATTCTCTGCAATGTATGGTGGCTGGTCTTTTCAGCATGCTCACTGATGACCATTTTTGTATAATTTTATGGGTAGGAAATAACACCGTGAAAGGTAAAAAAAAAAATAATTATACCTAAAGCACATAAGCAATGAAATTGAAAGGTTTCTTTAGCAAGGAAGGGGAAAAAACCTGTCACACTTTTAAGGGAGAAAGCCAGATGACTTTTGGCAAAGCCTGCTTCTCAACACTAACAAAACAGCCCAAGAGCTTAATTATACAGTGGGGTGACTGTGCCTCGGGGATAAGTAAGAGCTAGTCCATCTCTTGGTCCGAATTCCAGCTGAGTCTGAATACGTTTAAGAATTTTGGGGTTGTTTTTTTCTCTCTCTTTTTCCGCCTGATTATGAAAAGGTTTCTTGCACGGTTTTACGCTTTGTGCTGGTGGAAGATGCTGCAGACTCAGGTCTTTATCTGCAGACCTGCTTCCATGCTGGGAGCTGCGGTATAACTGAGCACCATCCCTCACCATGTGAAGCCTCAGTGGCTGTTTGGGATCATCTCCCAAAGAAGAGGAAGATGTGGTCATCCAAATTCTAAGATGCAGCTAAGCTTTGTGGCGTCCCCTCTGCTTCTTCCCAAGGTAAGCAATGCAGCTGACGTGGGCTTGTGGCCTCAGCCAGGAGAGTTTTGAGGAGGGGTGAGCTTAAACTGAAAGAGGGGAGATTTAGATGAGATATTAGGAGGAAATTCTTTGCTGTGAGGGTGGTGGGAGCCTGGCCCAGGTTTCCAGGAGAAGCTGTGGCTGCCCTGTCCCTGAGGTGTTCAAGGCCAGGCTGGATGGGGCTTTGAGCAACCTGGTTTACTGGGAGGTGCCCCTGCCCAGGGCAGGGGAGTTGGAACTCGATGATCTTCAAGGTCCCTTTGAACCCAAACCATTCTATGATTCTATTAATTAAACAGGTGAAGGTTTTCCTGCCACAGCATATGTGTTTTATCCCCTCCCTGCTTCCTCAGCTAGGGCTGTAATTTCGTTTAGTAACAAGGTTTGTAATCAGCATCAGTTGTGATGTTAGGTCTTATTATGGGAAGCTTCCTCTGGGAGCAGCTCTGAGATGTCCTACATGCTTTCCAGGGAAAGTTTGTCGTGTTGGCCTGTTCCTCTCTCACTTCCCATTGCAGCCACTCCAGGAGCTTCAGGACTCCACAAACGATTTGATGCCTAACTTGAAAAAAAAATGGTCAGAGCTCCACATGAGGGTATTTAATACTTGACATGCCAGATCCTGCACCTCCCAGGACAGCCAAGGTTCAAAAGCAGACAAAGAGGATGCCATCCCAGCTAAGATATTGTGGTGGACAAAGTAAAATCTCGGTGAGGGTGAAGAGAGTGGAGAAAGTGAGAGTGAACAGAAGCTTTCAGATCTTCCACATGGTCGTGACCTGCTCATTGCTGTTGATGAGACAAGGAATAGAAGAGAAGAAAGGGAATGAGAAGAAAGGCTGGCCCATGCTACTCAGGAGATGTCAGGTCAGGGTTCCTGCAGGACTTAAAAGCAATGAGTCTGTGATCAAACCTGGCTAAGCATGCAGACTTTTGGGGGTTTAACTGAAGTGAATCTGTAATCTTTCTGTATTTTATATACAGTATGTTACCAGAGATGGTAAATTAGAGTTTATAATATCCTATCCATTCAGCTACTGACCAAGTATCTAAGGTAATCTGACCTGCTTCACAGACCATGAGAAAAACCCTCATGTAAAATGAAAAAGACGAATTACAGCATTTTACAGAGAGGTAGGGGAATTTGTCTCAACTCCGATCTTGGGTTAATTCCCACGACAGGTGAATGAATGTTTCACCACGCTTTAGACAAATAAAGTTGGGGAGGTTTAATAGATGCAGTCCTACAGGCCAAGGGATAAACTTTGCTCCCTTTAATGCATTGGAGCCAGTGCCCGTGCTGTCAGCAAGGGGGGTAGTAATCAAAGTGAAGGAAATAAGGGAAGAGATCTCTGAGGGAAGGCAAACAGCGAAGGCAAAATGCCATTAAAAGTCTGAAGTGTGAGGAAAAGTTGTTGTTTTGTTTTGTTTTATTTTTCTCAGGTGATTAGGAAGAGGAATATATCCTGGTAATCTGAGTCTCAGCAATAGGAAAAGCATTTTATTTTCACTGGGCGCTGTCGTTCTTCCCTGTCATAAGCAGAAAACCAATGAATGCTCATTATTATAGTGTGCTGGATAGGGGAGCAAAAATTAAAAAGGATGATGTAGCATTTCTTGGAGGTGGTCCTGCCTGGCCTGCTGAGGGGTTACTGGTCCTGGTGCAGATGATGGAAATTCACAGTTCCCACTGAGCAGCCAGGAGAAAGGCAGCACATTTTGGCTCCTTCCTGATGCCTTCCCACAAGTTCCTAACCCATAACAGCAACTGAAGGATTCCTTCAGGTCAGTGGAATAATTTTCCATGGATCTACAACTCTTTTTTCTTTATTTTTCCTCTCGCAGTAACAGCTGATTTATAAAACTCCTTATCTGATTGTTTTAAATTTATGTCAGGCGTTACTTTCTGTTTTCTACTCTAAGCACACGAGTCTCCCAGAGACACATCCTTCTCTTATCTCTCAGAGCCTTCTCAGCAGAACTGAGAGAAGGTGCCAGAAGCTTTTCTACCACTTTTCTAACTACTTCCATTTCCTTTCTAGGTACCGAGATGACACGCTTGTTCTTGCAGTTGAATCTTGGAAGAGGAAAGCGTGCACCTTGGTCATATGGTGTTGGGCATTGATCTGTGGGCCAGGTCAGGTGTCTGCAGACAGGGAAGAAGGTTTGTCTTTCTGCCCGCCTTTGTGTCACACCTTTACTGCATGGTGTCCAAAGGAAATGGAGTTTTTCAGAAAAACGGCCCAAAGAAAACCTTCAGACTTTCTCATTTGCAACCATCCCTGTGTGACGCTGTACTTTGGGAGGCTTCCAGAGGAAAAATGATGAAAAGAAAAGAAAGATGAATATGGAGCTCGCTGATATCGATGCTGGGTATGTAAATATTTAGTTTCTTAAACCTTTCAAAGGATGGAAGTTCTTCCATAAATTGAACGTTTGGGGTTTTTTTGTTTGTTTGTTTTTAGGGATTTTTTTTTTGTACCTCCTTTGTGCCTGTTATATATTAGGCAACTGTTCCCTGTCATCTTTACCCTCCAACTTATTTGTCTTTGGTTTCCTTTCAAGAATTAACCAGGATCTGATGAACTTACAGGAAATTTTCCATTGCTGACTGTGAGATGCAATTCTCTGATATCCCTGTCACTGCAGTAGAGGGGATATAACAAGGCACTTTTTCTAGGCACCAGTAGTCCCATTTCCTAAACCAGTAGTGCTCTCCTCCTTATTCGCAGTTGTAATCGTGTTGAAACTGTCAAGTGTTGTTTCCACCTCTTTAATTTTCTTCTCGAACGAAATCCTTCGCTCCTTTGTATGCAGAGGCTGCTGTGGCCTGGATCTCATCTTGTCTTCTCGTAACATCTTCCAGATTTGTTTTAAACTGATTAGACACTGCTGAAGAATCAGCTTCTCTCCCCCGGACAGTACAAAGCCAAGTGTTGACAGAGCTGGCTCCTGGCCATCAGCTACGTGATGACGCAGCATCGCATCTTCTGACAGCCCCAATTTCATTTGGGGCACTCTGAAACATTCACACACCCTGACGAATTAAAATAAAATAAATTACAGGGTGACAGGAGGCTGCAATTAAAAAAAAAAAAAAAAGAAGTGTCAGCTTGACCAGAGAGTTGCTTTAATTAAAGGACTTATTCTCTGCACTGGAGCAAAGAATCTGAAAGTTATTTCTGCCCTTCTTATGCGGCTGCATTTTCCCTCTGAATTTTGATTTTGAAAAACAGAAAATGATCCTTTTTATTGGGCTACTGAGAGAAATTACAGGGAATGAGCTGAGTGAATTTAAAATTCTCTCAGTAGGGGTAGGAAAGGAGGGAAATACTTGTCCTTCCATAACTAAATAGCTTCCAGTGCAGTTTAGATACAAGGACACTAATTTCTGGTACCCACCTGAGCACAGGGATGCCTTTAAATCCTGAGGATCACACATATTGCAACCACCTAGATTCTTTGCTGGATGGACATCATCCTCTCTTTAAGCATGAGGAAGAAATACAGAAAGTTACAATACCAAATACTATTTCTGAGGTTCATTTGTCCCTAAAGGTTAATAAAGCTCATCAGGAAATACATTGAAATGAATAAAGTGAGCTTTAGTAGTTGAGTCTTCCCATCACAGTGTCCTAAGAGATGTCCTGTGGTTTGACACATAATTAATATGTTTATTTATCTTAGCTTGCTTTTTTTTTTTAATGGCCATCACCATAATAGTCAAATATAAACATTTCATCCTGTTTCATAAAGAGCCTATGGTCCATTTTATTGCAACACTCTTCATTTCCCAGCTCCCAGCAGTGACATGGAGTAGATGCCTGGGGAGGGAGGGGGAAAAAAAGGTCTCCAAAATTTTCTCACCACTTTTGCTTGAAGCTGTGTTGTGTTTACAAACTTGTGCAAAATGTGCCTCTTGTGCCTCCTTGGAGTGTCATGGGAACACAAACTGAGGTCTGATCCAGTAGCACTGCTCGGTGCTTCTCGGGGGTCCCATAATCCACCCACAAGGTTGTTTCAGTGCATGGCGTAAAGTCACACGCTCTTTGCCAGTGTCCAAGATCCCAAACACGTGGACTATTAGGCTGGCTCAAGTGTTAAAAGCTGACAATTTTTCAGACAAACATAACTAATATTTTTGTTATTTATTCACGTTAAGACATGAAAACGTCCTCATTACTCTAAATTACATCACTTTTAACTTATGGGATGCTCAAGGAATATTTGTAAGAGTTATTGGCTTTCACTTATGCTGTTTGTAACTCGCTTTTTATAGACTTGACTGGTCAGGTAATTTTCACAGTATTTTTTTTAGCTTAATTGGATCCCATCCAAGTTTACAGAGTGCTTCTACACAGATAATGGAGCACATTCCAGCATCCCATGAAATGTCAGCCATATACCTAGTCTTAGATGCATAGTCATAACCTGGGTAGAGCTGCCAGATGCTGTAATTTCTTGCTTGGGAGTACCAAACACCCTGAAGATACCAAGACAATTCTGCCAAAAGAGGAAAAGAAAAAGAAAAAAAGGAGAGTGAGAAACAAAGTGTCCAAGCACTCCAGTTTGCTGCTCCTGCCCCTGAAGTTTACAACATAATCTTTACCTCTATTTCCTTGTAAGTGAAGTAAATGCAATGCTATTAATTTACACCAAAGAATGGTTAGTTGATGTCAGTAACAAACTTTCATTGTTAAAAGTGCTAAATCATTTTTTGAGGAAATATAGAAATCCAGTACTAAAAAGAAGAAAAAAAAAAAGACTACAAATGTAACTCTTATCTGAGTCCAATCAGCTGAGAAAAGCATGATGATAAAATAAGATTTAGCAGAAGCATAAATTGAAAATGGTGAAAAATAGTTTTTTAAAACGGGCCTACTGGAATAAGTAGGTCTCTGAGGTATTTGATTTGGAATATGTAATCTTATCCTTTGAGGATATTTGTGGAAGTTATTCCTGAATGTTCAGAGGTTCCTCTGCTTTTCATTATCTTTTTTTTTTTTTTTTTTTTTTTTTTTTTTTTTTAAAAAAGGCCAGAACTGTATGCATGATTTTCTGTGATATGTTCACATGGGAGGTATTCTTGAACTGGCCAAGGACACATCGTTTACAAGAAGGTCCTGTCAAGCATCCAAATGCCTTTGCTGAAGCTTCCATTTGAGATGACCCCACAGAATGTGAGAAATCTTTCTTTTAGGGGAAATGGCATCTTCTGATCAGTTATGTCCAGAAAGTCTGCTGTGCTTAACCCGTCACTGAAATGCCCAGTGCAAATGAATTTAAGGGTGGAGGTAGGAATGATGTATTCGTGTTTTCTCAAGAAAGATGCCAGGAGAGGACTCAAGCCCTTGCTCTGATTTTTCCTTTGCGCAGAACTATCTCTCTGGTAAATAAGATTTCTGAGAAGGTCTGTTGGATGTTTGGGCCTCGCATCCTGGAGAAATCAGAAGAATTTGGGTCATCTTCCTCTCTTGACTTAAAAATAGCTCTAGTTAATGGCTTTTGGAAAACGTATCTCTTTGAATACAGCTTTGCATTTGTGAAGGGGCAAAGTTTATAATTTTGGGTGGAAACCATGTGAAAGTTAGCTGGTTCATCGAGGTTTTGTTTTGACTTTTTTGGATTTGCTCGAACTCAAAAGTCAAAGTGAAACTCGGGGGATGTGAACCCGCTTGAATTAAAACCAAAAAAGCAGTGTGCCAGCTCTCCCAGGAACCCAAAACCACTGAGTTCTCACAGTTCTCATCCAAACAAAAATGCGCAAATATAAATCAAATACTGAACTGAATATCCTCTTTTGCCTCCTTGTAGCTTTCATGGAAACAATGCAGAATATTAAAAAGATCTGCTCGGTTTTGCAGCAGCAACTACCAAAATATCCTGTGATCATTTGATAGCTGGCAGTTAATATCCTGATCTATTCTCTTTGGTCAGTAATCCAGTCCTTTCCAACTAATGCTCTGCGTTGGCATGCACAGCATAACCCTACAACTTCTTCCTCAGTTGTACAATTTCCAGGGAAGACACCACATGCAAAACAACAAAAAATTTTCAATGTTTTGCAGTACCATCACTCATCATGTACCAAATAGTTTCAAAAGCCATAAAAAAAAGTGCTAGTCATGGAAGAACAGCAAAGGTTTCCTTTGTAACCAAGACACACTTGTTTGTAGTAACATGTGTGCTTTTAAATGTTGCCAAGTCGCTGAGGCTATCTCTGTTATATTTTATATACAATCTTTAAATATGTAAGTGTTAAAAAAAACAAGGTAATGTTAAAGAAATGTTAAAAAAAAAAAAGTTTGATCAGATGGTTAAAATCCAGTCAAACCAAAGACAACCTGTTTATGACCTTTCTATGCTAAAAGCTAAAAATGTCATTTTTCTTTCCGCAAGATTAATTACCATCACTTTGGGAGTAGTGAGCTGGACATTATTATATGATGTCAATTAATGATTAAAAAAAAAAAAGGTGGTTTGCAAATGTAGCACCATAGTCCCTGGTGCATTACATCATTTCTGAAAGATCTTAACACGTGATAAGCAAAGAACATTTTAACCTAAAAGTCTGAGTGTTACAACCTCCTTTTTGTTGTAACACCCTATGCACAACCTTTTGGCCTTGAAGTCACTCGCAATAAAATTAAGAAGTCAACAAGAAAAGGAAAAATAACCTCTTAGAATCAGAAGACACCCTCCTGTTCTGCTGCCTAATTGTTAATGCAACAAAATGAGTCACTATATATGGTGGAAAAACTTGGGTGTTGGTCTTAGTGTGTGCACTGTTCTCGGCAAGATCCATCATAAAAATCTCATCCTTTGGAGTCGTAAGGTTGCTGTGATTCAGGTATTATAAACTGTATAATGCAGTTATCTCTGTGAGAGCGCCTTGAAATTTTCATATGCTGAACAAAATTGCTCCTGCACTCGCCCAGGCTCTGCTTTCCCAGATGGGGTGACAATGATCGTTTATGTGCCTTATTGAATTCACTGAAATATTTAGAAGAGGGTTTCTACCTATATTTTACATCTCCCTCTGCTATAACCTTTTTTTTTTTTGCTGTAAGTTTGATTTCTTTGTCAACGACACACATAACCTGATCCATTTTCCTGGGAGCTCTTCTCCACTTTTTTTGGTATCGAAACACTGTAGAGGTTCCTTTGTAAATGAATGATATGCATTTAAAATACCTTTGTAATAATAAATACCACATGAACATATGTATCAAGCAAAGGATTTCAATTTTGATGACACTTGCTTCTCAAGAACAGACATTCTGGAAGAAAAAAACGTTGCCAGCCCCAAATTGATTGACATTTGTTTACTTAACTCTCTCTTCTTGAAAGTCTGCACACCTATTTCAACCTTGAACAGTTTCCAACTGTGGTATACTGGAACATTTTTTCATTTATTAAGTTCAGTGTTGCCAACCCAAACAAAGAGTAATCAGTGATGATCCAAGCAGACCAAGCTGTCTAGCACCATACAATGTATCTGCATGCTAATTTTCAAATTCCCTCACATTTCCAGAGAACTAATGGGATCATTTTCATTCTGTTACAGCAACTCAACAGTTACTGAATCACCATCTGTGTTTTCGTTAACCTGAATCAGATATGAATTCTGTTATTGCAAGGTAGAGCAGCTTGTTTAATGATTCTTAATCTTTTCTTTAATTAAATCATGCAGCCAACCTGAAAAATCTATCTTAATGCAAATTAGGAGCTTTTTTGGCATTCGCTTACAGTAATGCACTAATAAGGTTAATTTATGAAGGTTCTCTTCCAGTCTGTACAGATGATATTTGTTCGCTGCATATTTTTAGCATATTGTCCCTTTTTGTAATATTTAAAAAAAAATAATAATAAAAAATGGTTATTTTCACTCGCACAAAAGGGGGGAGGCTGTGATCTGCTTATTGTTTATTAGAAAGTTAGAGCACAGAAAATGAAAATCAGTCTCTCCCTTCTGCAAGTATGAGGCTGGGCGGATGCGAAGGCACAATTCGAGGACCTATTGAATTAAAGGGCTTCAGACGAGCACTCTCCTGCCTTTGGCTGCTGGAGAAAATCAGGCCTCTGTTCAGATAATCATCTTGAAGATATCAGGGGAGATAGAGAGTTTCTCTGAAATCCCTTTTTTTTTTTTTTTTTTCCCCTCTCTATTCTATTTTTTTCTCGTAGGTGTGAATTAATAGTTTAAAGAGTAAATAGTTCTTGTGAAATAAGCCTGAATACATTTCTCAGTTGCACAATTGCTTCAGCTCTGGGCTCTGATGATCTCAGTCAAGAAAATCTCTGTCTGTGTGAGCATTCCTCCCAACTACAAAATGAGTTGAAATTTGTTCAAGTTGTTGAGTAAAGAGTAAACTTTTTTTTTTGGGGGGGGTTATTTTTCAACACCCACAAGTAAATGGGGATGGAGACTGTGAATTTCGACACACGGTCTTTGCTATTTAATTAAAATCACAGAGGCTGGCTGGAAAGTTTTCAGCAAAGGGATTTTTTTGCATTGGGAGACTACAGATTCCTGAAATTGGGAGTTCTTTTCATAGAAATTATTTTCCTGTTAGGACCAGGAATGCTATTTTTTTTAATTTTTTTTTGTTGTTGTTGTTGTTCTAGGAAAGGACTCCTGATCTTAGCAAGCAACTGCAAAAGATCATTCTTCTTTTGCAAGAAGATTGCCCAATGAGGGCAGGCTTGTGTGGAGGGGGACACCCACCTCATCCCCTTCCTTACCCTGCTCTTGGTGGTGGCTGTGCCTTGTCCTACCTCTCTCTTTTCCCTTTCTCTTTTCCCTGTTGGACTCGCTCCATGACTGACTCTATTAACTATTTGCCCAGCCCAAAAAACGAAGCTTTTTGCCCAAGGATGAGAGAATTTACCGGAGCTGTGAATCTCTGTGTTTAATTAAAGTGAATAGTGGGATGGAACGGCTTGGGGATGGATGATCGAGAGAAACCTTCTTTTGAGTTCCCTGTAGCCGGGGACTGGAAACAATATCTCACGCTATTCGTGCAATGATTCCTGGCTTCTTAAGTATTCTGGAGTGGCTGTTTTTCTCCGGCTTTAGGAATTTTGCCTTGCCCACTTTCACATGGGTTTTTACATCCGTGGAAATGGGAATGTGGGATTTTTTTCCATCTTCCTTTTTTTCCCCCACTTCGAGTTTAGAAAACTGTTTTCCAGCCCTTGATAGTCCTTCCTCTGTAATATTAGCGCAGCGAGAATGAAAAGTAATTCTTTTCCTTCCCGTTTAATTGTACCTATGTGTTCTTAAGTATATTACATGCTTCGCTTCATGCTTCACCCACTTTTAAAATATGCAGATAAGTGAGTATCAGCATAAGATTATTTTAACATGAGCTTATGGCCTTGTACATTATCTTTTCTTAAAGCATTCTATATGAAAAAAGTAAAAAAAAAATAAATAAAAAAGCAAAAGACAAATCAAAACAAAAAGAAAGCCTCAAAACAACAAAAACCTAAAACAAAATTACAAAGTATCAAATTTTGGACTCTTACCTGGGAAAATAATATCAACAGATCACTTTTTCTTCCCCCATCATCAACAATGAATACCTGGCACACCGCATGGTTCCTTTGAGCAGTGAGAGAACATGAATATTTGACATTTTCATCCTAAAATACTATATTGGGGTGTGATTTTTCTTGTCTGTTTTCCTCTTAATTTTTATTATTTTGCCTGTCTTTCATGGTGTCTAGGAGACAGGGCAATACTTGACAGAGACAGTGTTTTCTTTACATCACTTTCCAGCATTTCCTCAGGTGTTAG
The DNA here is from genome assembly GCA_026546715.1 of Gallinago undulata. NCBI lineage: Eukaryota > Metazoa > Chordata > Aves > Charadriiformes > Scolopacidae > Gallinago > Gallinago undulata. The sequence goes on along the minus strand of JAOTQQ010000079.1, from coordinate 3,717,587 downwards.
AGCAGCACTGCGTTCAAGTGACAGGAGTTATCGAACTACCCCCTGATGAAGATTACTCCATAAGAAACCTCCAAAATCAGAAACTGAGCTTCTGAATCATGAAGACCTTTGCTGTAAGTCCACCATGCGAAAAATGGGGATGAAGACTGTGTTTTCCAATGGAGGCTTGTCCACCACATGGGAGGTAAGGGAAAGAACATGATCACATTTGACACTAAAAATCTTGCTGGGTTAATTACCACCTCACTAAGCAGAGAAATTAAGGCAGGGAGGGCATTTTCATGATGACAACCTTTACCCAGTAGCAAGCCTTGCATTTTCCCAAGGCTGAAGACAATTTAGCCCTGACAAATCCAATCAGTGACATGCAGGCATAACCTCCGGAGATAATCTCAAATTTTTTAGGATACACAGAGCAAAAGATGGACTGCAGTAGGTCACTATTAAAATATTTACAGTATCGCTTGGCCAGTGCTGAAATGGCACAGTTGGCCTGAAGTTGCATCAAGGTCTCCTGGCATTTGCGTGTTTCCCCAACGGCTTTATGCAGCAAAGCGTTAAGTTCTCCTGGAGCATTTTATATATTTAAGGCAGTAACTTTAAAATAAAGTATTGCAACCTTAGAGCAAAGCTACTATTTTGAGAATTTTAAACCATTATTGACTCCTGTCAGATCAGTTTCTAGACTTATTGACTCAAGAAGTAAATATAGACTGAGAGAAAGCGAGGTCAAGTCAATATTTATCTTGCAGATCAATACATTTTGATACTAACCAAAAATTAAGCTCAATAAATGCATATATTATATGCAGCAGGGTTAGGAGAGATCCATTCAGAAAATTTGTCAATTTGAAATTTCCCCACGGAATCCAACCTTTCGGATTCAATTTCCATTAAAAAGTCTGTCCCTTTAAGGATGCTTAAGTGACAGCGATCATGGTCCCCCATCACCCAGTCAGGTTTTCATGTGATAGCTGAGTAGCAGTGAAAGAAAAAGGGAAGAAAAATTAAGTGAGAGGAAGTTGGTCATGGGAGCTCGATTCTGGTATCAGGAGGAAGCAGATGAGTTATGGAGGTCATATGGGGACTAAAGTGAATTTTTAATGTAATATTGTAATGCAAATATGAAGAAAGGATGGAATAATGTAGACGTGGACTTGCAGGAAGATATGGTGCCAGTTTCTAAAATATGGGTTCAAGAGTATTTGAACTGCAGCAAGTGGGATGCGGTGGTGGTGCATGTTCTCACACCTTGGTTCTCAAACTCTGTAGCAGGTTTGCTACAGCAATGCAGCAAATGTGGCAGTTCCTGATGCAGCCTGGCATGTGGCAGCAGCATTCCTGCAGCTGGAAAAGTCATAAAATCATAGAATTGTTTGGGTTGGAAGGGATCTTAAATATCATCGAGTTCCAACCCCCCTGCCATAGGTAGGAACACATCCCACCAGACTAGGTTGCTCAAAGTCCCATTCAATCTATCCTTGAACACCTCCAAGGACAGGGCATCCACAGCTTCTCTGGGCAACCTGTTCCAGTGCCTCACCACCCTCACTGTAAATAGTTTGCCCATCTCCATGTGGAAATCACCACCTCACCTCATCACTTGTTTGGACGCCCACCTTTCAGATCAAAGCTGCCCTTTTGCCTATGCTCTGGCAATCAAAAGCTGCCAGATGGTCTTTTGGTCCTTGGTGGCTCCATGACCAGGGCGGGTAGTGCTGAGTGTGTCAACTGGCTCTGTTGGGATGTTTGAAGGTGTAGTATAAGCGAGGACAGAGAAAGGGACCATCTATATAAGAGATGGCAGAAGCTGGGCATGTCCAGCACTGCCTGTTGCAGGGTGGTGGTATGACCACTTGTTCCTCCCTTGTCCTGGTGCCCACAGGGCCACAGCTGCCCCACGCTGGGGCAGGCAGCGTGGCAGAGGAGAGGGCTCTGTACTCTCCTGCCCAGGGCCAGCCACAATCTGTCCCCCCCTCCATCCTTCCAGCATGCTTCCTCTTTGGAGGACATTTTCCTGAACATCTTTTAAGCTATGAATCTACCCTTTGGGGAAGACACATGCTCTAGAGAAATGAACTTCAAATGTGTGTCAAGATATATGTGAAACATTTACAAGAGACCTTTTACTTTTTTTATTATTATTATTATTATTTCCTTCTTTTTCCCCCCTTCTCCTTTATTACTTTTTTTTATTTTTTATTTTTTTATTTTTTTCTCTCCCTAGGCTTCTGAGCACGACGCTGGATGCATTTGCACCCCAGATAACGGCGGTGACCTTACATTTACATAGCGCCTCTCACCCCGGCGGATCTCCCAAAGGTTTGCAAATTTAGCACAAGCTGCTCTCCACACTCGGAAATCCCTTCACCTACGGCTGGAACCCAACCAGCTCCCGCCGAGAGGAGCCCAGCACCTGATTAACAATCCCACCCAATGACTCAGGGCGGTACCTTCTCCAAATGAAACTCCAGGAAGAGTTTAAGAAGAGGCTGGGTGTAATTACCCGAACTGGAATTTGGCCAAAGCACTGCAGGTATGGTGGATGCTTTCCCTGGGAAAGCTGGGAGCACTTGATCAGAAGGGAAGGGCGTAAAAATGATTGAATGTTTTTTTAGAAAACACTCGTCCTGTGGCTCATCTGGAAAAAAAAAATACGTTGGTAAAAATAAAACCTATGTGACTCTGCAAAAACCCTCCTTACAGATAGTTTTAAAGTGAATGAAGATGATAAAATGATATACTAATTGGTAAAATATGATTTCATTTGAAATAAAGTGGAGAATCTCACCAAATTTAGCTCCGTAAATGTAGCAACGTATATTTCTCATCCAGCATAAAAAGGTGCCATTTGTTTGATATCACTTTGATGAATTATTAATTTTATCACAGCTAAGATGACAGCTAATATTAGAACATTGAATTATTAATTTTCAAATGCGACAATAAAAAAGCAGAACAAACACAAATCGAGACACATTTTAGGTGTGAGATGACTCGCTTACATAATCTGTTTGAGAAAACAAAACTGCAGAGACAGATTTAAATCTTGTCAAGCAACTGCTTTTACCTTCAAACCTCAGGTTTGATTTTTAACTTTACTTTAGAGAATAATATTCCCTGACTATTCTACCAAACTGTGTTTATTGGATGTCATATACCAAAATAGGGTCTCTATGTAATTTTCTTGACTGTGGATATAGTTTTTGGGGTATTTAGGCCAAGGAATAATAAGGAAACGTGTAACAGGTAAAGCAGTCATTGTTTTTTATAGGATAAGCAGGTTAAAAAATACAAATTATTTGTAGGGAATAGTATTTGGTTTAGTCTTTTACTCCTCTTTGTTCCTGCTGGGTTTTTTTTTCACCACTGCTTGTCATGTGGCACAGGGTAAATAAGAACTTCAGGGCTTTTTTTTTTTTTCCTTAAAACTGTTTCTGTAAGGTTTTAGCCTTAGGAGCCAGCACAGGATTTATCTGGCTCCACTCCTGCCCTACAGGCTAATACTGATTTTCCTGTCAAATGTCTCCTTTGCAAATATTCTTCCTTCCCAACTCTCCAAATGAAGATGGGAGCTTCAAAGTCTTTCTTATTCCATGGCAAAATAGTCAACAAAACATTTCCAAATGTCATACTATTTGAGAAGCAGACACTAGTGCAATGCTGCTCCAGAACGTGAACAAGGCTCTGAAAATGAGCAGAACTTGCGTACATCAGGGATGCTGACTGGTATAGGTGGATTTTTGAGGGCAAATATTCCCAGGCAAAAGAAGAGAAACAGCTGTCTGTCCCCAAGCCTCATTGGGAATTAATCCAGCTCAAAGCTGGATTAAATTCTATTTAAAAAAAAAAAGAAAAAAAGGGCCACAAACTTGTATTCCACTGCCACATATGGCGATTATTTAGACGACAAATATTAGGCAGGGCTAGCTGGTTGGGTACTGAAGAGACACTCCTTTAAATCACTTATTTTTATCCTGCTGACAAAATGGGGTGGGGGAGAAAAAGCATCTGTTACCCATCTGAGTTTGGAGAGAGCGACCGTGTCACACCAAGAAGTGAGGGAGGGGGCAAGAACGTCCCTAACGAGTTATGTCGTGATGAGCCACTGACGAAGCGTGGTCATGGTCCTTGAAGTGCTGCAGGGCAGGAGGTCAGCAGACCAGAGGTGATCAGGATGGGTCTGCTTAAGACCCCACGGTGAGGGATGGGCACATCTTGCTGCCTGGAAAAGCGCTGAAAGACGAGCCAAGATGGGATAGGAAGGGATGCTGCCCACTGAAGGAAACTCATTTGTCCTCTGATCTCTTTGCTTGATTATTGCTGTGCTTAAAGTTGCGGAGCTGGTAAAAGCAGGAGGTGAGGATTCCTAGAATCCTCAGGTAGAAGCTAGAATACAGGTATCCTTTAAAATGTAGCTTGCACGGGAGGGACAAAATGCATGAACCTGTGCATGGAGTGAACCTGTTTTGTGCTTGGATGGATGTGGACTTACTCTGAGTTCATCTGAGAGCTATTTCAGGGATGATCACATTGTCAATATTTACATTCTTTGCAGGTTCAGTTATGACCTACGGTACAGGTGCGATGCGAGTCAAGGAAGGTGTGTGAATACTCCCAGCAAAATCCAAAACACGGGCTGAAGATTTTGCTGTAAATACAGGCCCAGATCAAGAGGAGAAGGAAGTTCTTATTGATGGTCTCCCAAGGAATGAGGTATGTTCTCTCTCCAGCATCCCTCCTGCAGGGAGGTGGTAGAGATGCAGCACCTTTCTAAGGTTCTAAGGTTTTCCATCTGCCTCTTCTTCATTCTGTTAACTGTGAAAAAAAACCCATATTTGCTTTTCTATTTTTTTTTTTCCATTTCAGTGGGGAATGTGGTGGTCATGCATGTACCATGGGAAGAGAAATGAGCCACGGTTGTGTTTCACTCATTTTTGGTTTACATGTCCATGCACAAGACCCCCCCTTCTTTTTTTTTTTTTTTTTTTCCCTATGTAAAATCAGTGGAGCTTGTAATAAGTAAAAAAATCCCAAAACAAAACACAGGACTTAGTTTCAGGATCTACTTGCTTGTGCCCAGCCAAAACCCCAAGCAGCTTCACTCTGGGTTTGTACACTCTGGTGGGCTTTAGATTACCCAAAATACCAATATCTGCCATCAAGCAACTCTTTCCCTGATGGACCCCAAAATCTTTTTGGGGGTTCTTCTCTCCCTGACCTATCCTAATAAGCAGGAATTAAAAGATAACCCACTCTCGCCACCTTTTAAAGGTGATTCTTAGCATGTGGTTTTGAATTTCTCTGGTTTCACACATTGCTGGTTATGTTGCCTATTATAAAGGATTCAGTAAGACACACTTTCTCCCAGTGGTATTTTATTTTGACACATCTCAAATGAAAATACAGCTCATTATTTTATACAGAATTCAAATATGTTGTCACCTGGTTTTCATGCATTAAAATATGATTCATTTTTGCCGTAGGTATATGAAAAAGCAGAATGAGTCTGTAATAAGCCTATTTAGTAATTTATTTATGTATTTTTGGTCACCCTGAAATGGGGCAAATGTCAAGCTTTGTCTTCTTTTAAAAGAATTGTGTTCAGAATGCAAGTGCTCTCTTATCTGGTCCTGTTGTATTCTTTATCTTCATGGTTTGGCTCTCAAGAGGCATATTTAAATTGTCATAAATGTAGTAAAACTTTTCAGGAAAAACCACTCAGAGACCTTGTTTATTTGAGTTTTTAAAATATTATTTATCATACTCTGTAAAATATCATATATCAAGCCTCTAGGGACAGGGTAGCCTTTTCAAATCAGTCAAAAGCTGAAACCTTGTACAGGATGCAAATTAGGAGCTTGATTAAAAGGGAACTAGTGTTAAGACTGTTTCTGGTGAAGTTTCTGTAGGCACAGCAGCAATTAATGTGGGGCCAGCTAAGCAAATCTGTTGTGAACATTTTCGCTGTTTCACTTTCTGCAATATATGTACATAAAGCATGAAGTTTTGGCCCAAGTGGGTGTGCCAGTCTGTTGAGATTACCTGATCCAGAAGGTGTTTTAAATTATGGAAACCACAAGAGATCAGTACTTCTCCAAACGTCTCTGGCACATTAAAAAGATTTTTTTCAAGATAGATTTTTTTTTTTTTTTCAGTGTTTCAACAGTATCCAATCCACATCTGAAAAAGGAGTCCATTTAAGCTTTTGATTAACCAGAACCAACATTGGAGAGGTGGCCTCTGATCTGCACACTTAAATTTCAGTCTTGGAACAGGCTGCACAGGCTGGATTTCAAGTTTGAATTTTGTTTCATTTGCAGTAGAACGGAAGAGCTGGCAAGCTCAGACACTACCAGTGCTTTGTGGAAGCCGACATATGAATTTGTTCTACAAATGTGCCAGGGACACACTGATCCAACAGCTAGATCACTTCCAGAAGACAGAGTTAGATCTCTGAGCTTACTTCCAATTTTTTTCTTATTACTATCCATTAAAAGAAAGATTCTGCATAAAGTAGCCCAGGTAATTGATCACAGCACTGAGTGATATCCCAATAAGAGCTCCTATCTTCAAATGTATAAACATAAATTATCGAAGAAGCTGAAATATCCAGATCCTTCAATCAAAGAAGGTCGTGGTCTTCTCATCAGCTTTGGGGATTTGAGGTTGCAGGTGGTTTCTGGGTTTGTGTGCTTGGCTGGGGTGGGATAGAAGTAACTGAGATGAGTTTTGGTTGCACAAAGGCAGAGAAGTGGTGCCTGTGGGAAGGATGGAAGGGACAACAGGAGGAAAATGCTACATGAGTATGTTTACTTCTGAGAATAGGTAAGGCAGAAAATCTCTTGAGAGCTGTGGTGAGTAACCCATGCAGATTTTATTGCACAAAAGAACCTTTTTACTCTTTTTTTTTGTCCTTTTTTAAATTTATTTTTATTTTTAGAAAAAAGGCTTAATCCTCACGTGTCATAACACACAGTTCCTTTTCTGAACTAGCTTTAAGGTTTGCTGTCTTAACTATGTTTCTGCTCCTGAATCTAACCTGTTGATAGCAGAACATGTTGGAAAAAGAGGACCCAAGGGAAAACACCAAAATAAAGGAAATATATCAATAATAAGGAAATATACCAGTAACAGTGAAGTGATAGAATTTATTCTCTATTTCTGAATGGATCAGGGGAAGCCTGCCTGAGAAAGGAAAAGGGTACGAGAATGAACACTGCCAGAAAAAATTACATTAAAAAATGTCTTTTTCTCTGGAATGAATAAAGCAGAGTGAAAGGGTTCCTACAAAAAATGAATTGTGTGGTGATTTTGAATATAGTGTGAGAATGAAGGAAATATGAACTGCAGGGAGAGACAAAGAGGAATGGGCAAGATGTCTTCAGGCTGAGACGGGTCTTCCCACGGCAAGGGTTAAAGAGAGACATTGGAAAAAAAATAGGGAGCTGCTGAATTCTCAGTCATTAACATCAGCTATGTAGTAAGGTTTCCTACAGTGCCATTCATTTAATGTCCTCTGAGGAACTGAATGAAAAGCATCCTGTAGACATGAAGGGGTAACACTCTTGTCCTCACTCTTGTTCTCTCCTTCCTTCTCCTGGTAACTTTCTCCAGCCCAGTCCCTTTCGTATTTTCCTATTTCTTCTTTATGATCTACATAAAACTACACATTTTCACATTTTTCTTATTACTGATTGTTTTACTGCACAATATAGACTTTTCATCAAATCCTGGAGTGTTCCTCAAACCTGCAATCATACCTGCTTTGCATTCAGTCCCTTTTCCCTTACACTATGACAAGTCCAGCTTTCACTCGATATGGCCAGGCTGTGCAGTCCTTGCTGCTGGAGAAACTCTTCTAGTAACTTGGTGTTTTGTAGCTAATTTTATATTTTCTTCTGATCCCCAGTTACTCATGATGCTGTGGACATTTTTGCTTTGATTTGTCCCCCACGAATTCGAAAGCCACCTCTTCATGAATGACCTATAGTTTTAATATCACCATAACTAAAGAACAAATTTCCTTTCCCTTAATTACTGGTACTTGTGGAGGAGGATGCTCTGACAGGTTGAAAAAAGCCAGTACATACTGTCAGGCATTATCTTACACAATATGTATGGTTTGGATGAATAAGCAACATCTAAACTTATGGGGTTGTATTTCACCATTGTAAAATGGATCTAAGGGTTCTTCGGCTGCTGAAGGCAGCAGGACCCAGCAGGTCAACAGGGCTTGATGCCATCATAGGACCTACTGTATCCTTAACCTAAACCTTCAGTGATCCTGGGCCACTGTAACACCAGGATCCTATGGGGTCCTTCTTGGCAACCCCTGCATAATCTTCTAGGGTCACATTTGCAGGTCGGAATGCTGGTCTTCTGTGGAAATTGTTGAGTAAAAGACCCAGGGTCTGCTGAGCATCAACTGAGTGGATTTTCTTCTGCCTTTTCTTTTTTCCTCTACCTTCGAATAGCAAATGGACAAAGAATGGCTGGAAACTGGCCCAGTGCTGGGAACTGTAGGAGCTCAGGGGACAAGGTAACCATATTCTGACCAGCCTGTCTCTCCAAGGACAATGAAAAAAAAACCAACAGAGCAACAGAAGTGGCGGAGAGGATGAACGAATTTTCCTTTCCTTCATGTAAATTTGTTCTCTCTCTTTCTTAGTTTATTTCCTCTCCTTTGCAATTGCAAATGTTTTGAGAATTCATCATCTTCCCAGGTTGATGGCAAGACCCTCATGACCCAGCTGTGAGTCACGGTTCCCAGCTGGGTGCCTCTTCAGAGAGACAAGAAGCTCAGATGTGCCCCTGATCACACACCAGCACAGGCCAGGAACATCTGTCTGCTCCTTCCCTTTCTTCAGACAGACCTGAGGAGGAGGGAGGCAGGCAAGTAGGAATATGAAAGGCAAAGGATCAACTGGCCGTGTTATATTTGCCAACTTAAATAATTCTGCTTGGCTGTGGAAACAGCCTTCCCATCCAAAGCTGTTTTGTTTTTTTTTTCTTTGTTTTTTTTTTTTCTTTCCTTTTTTAATTTTTTATTTTAATATTTTCCCAAACAGGAACAATTTATTTCCACTTTTGGGCAGGTTTCTTGGCCAAGGGCCAGCTCTCCCCGTCACCTCTCACAAGCCGCTTCCCAGTGCCCCCCAACTGACCTTACAAAGCGCCGCAAGGACCCAACTTTAGTGAATATGCAAATTAAGCCAGGATTATTACATATATAATCATGAAAACATTTTTTTTTTTTCCTGTACTATTGCCTGTGCCCAGCTTCCTGCCCTACTGCTCTGAGTGCTTCAGCGCTGTCTATAGCTGTTGAGTTGAAGCACCCGAGGATGACTCTGAAGCAGGAAAGGAGTTCAATCTGCAGGAGGGTTTTCGAGACACTTTCTTCCTCACCCTCCACAAGATAGTTGTTGTTCCTCCGGATTTCACTATTATTATTTGGGTGTCTCTGCTTCGGAGCCAAGGTTAGATGAATGCCTTGTTCAGCCTCTTCAGTCCACTCTAGTTCTATTTTGGTTTGAGAAGCTTCTGGTACTTTGATAGACGGGAGCAATTCGTGCCAATAACTCAATCTTTCTGTAAAGTTAAACATCTCAGCCTGAAAAATAAGGAAAAGGTAAAGTTGCACGATGCAGTGCAGGGAGCCAAATCCTGCATCACCAAATCTAGGTGATAAAAACTATAGATCCTGTTGGGCACCTTCCTTCAGACAAGAAATAGTGAGGTTTACTTGGGCATTTTCATGAACAAAAAGATGTATAATGAGTCAGGAAATCCTACCCACCTTAGCAGTTAGTTAAACAAACATTTGAACTCTGAAGCCTGAACTCTCTGCATAGTTGGTGAGGAAAAGTATGGGATCCCAACGATGGATGTGGAGGAACACTTATCTGAAGACACCTACTTTTTATTCTGATGTAAACCTCATTTTTATCTTTTTTTTTTTTTTAAAGAAATGCAGTAAAAAAAAACCCTCTGCAGTATTTTGAGTCATATAGAATTAGAAAAACCTGAACTCTTATCATTGAAAACAAGACAATATTTTCCATTAAAAAAATCAATTTTAAATCTGTCAGAAAAAAACCTTAACTTCAAAACTTAATTCAGTTTTGCACAATTTTTAATGTTGTCTCGCCGAATGAATGATTTGCACGGCACGTCCTCCGTCTAAGCCCATACAAAAAAAAAATCCCTCCTTGTGCCATCCCGGCACGGCGTGAGGAGGAAACGTGCTGTGGGCTGCCAAGCAAGTCCAGAGGAATTGTCATCTGCAATATCCGAACAATGAACAGAGCACCTCGCCGCAAAGTCAATTACCCTTTCCAAACAACCATCGTACATGCTCAGGAGCCAGATGTTGGCTTTGTGATCTCATGATACTAATCTAAAGGGAAGGTTGAATGCTTTTATTTATTTATTTAATTTTTTTAAAATGTTGGCTTCCTGAGGTTTTTTGATAGGATATTTTCAGCGTAGTTGAAAGACGAGAGCTACATCCCCAAAATCCAAATGTTCTTGCTTCTTCTTTGGTTCAAACTCAATCATTTCTCTCTGTACAAAGCATGAAATGGAAAGCCCACTGTAAACCTCAGAATATTGGATTTCAGGTAAATTGCCACTTCAGCTGATCTTTTAAAAAATATAAATTAATCATCTTTTCAACTGTTTCAGCCATGAAGCCTAGGTCTATTTTTTTGTTGATAAAGACATAATGGTAATTAAGCAATCAAGTTTGATAAGTAAAATTCAGGTGACTGTGGTTTTGAAAATGCAGCATAGGTTCTTTTTTTATCTACTATATCACACATTTAAATCTGGTTCTGGTCTCCAAGGACCAAAACTCCTGCTGACTCCTCGCTAGTCTGCGCAGAGTGAACCGCGACTCCCAACTTTGCTCCAAGCTGGTATGTGTCCTCCTCCCCGGTGCCAAAATAAATTCTTCCCTTCTATGTTTTCCTGTTGGCAGAGGCCAAGGACTGTCAGCCTCCCTCTTAACCCTAAAACCCTCTGCTCCAGTAGGGGAGAAGGAAAATGATTGAGAAAACTTTTACTATTGTTCGGTAGTTTCAGTCATATGGGAAAACGGAGTGCCAGGCCAGCATCCCAGCAGCCACCACTCTCCGTGTAAATATGGGCAGAAAGAGCTTTTTAAGATTGTTATTATTATTGGATAACTTGCTCGTATATGTGTTTCACTTAAACTAATATTTGATAACTGCATCAGCCACTGCACTCACCCAGCAACCTTTCTTCTTTATCCAGTGGAACATACTAATTTACTTTTATCATACTTGGGAAATAATTGTCTTACCTCTCTTAGGACGTGCTACGGGGTTTATTCTCCCCTTGCTATCTAAGTAGTAATATTCATAAATCCTGATGCATTGAGAGCAGAACAGACTTTATATGCTAGCAATTTCTTATGATTTCTAAGCTATTATCCCCAAATCCTAATTAACCATTATTAAAAATAATGTGGCCTTTCTAGAGTGTGAGATATAGCAACACGATAAGATACGATGTGAAAGTCCCGAGTATCATATAATGTAATTTTGTTGCTTTACTTTTCCTCTTTTATTAGAGATTTCTAACATAATACTGCGTTTCCATTCAAAGTGACAGGATTCAGTAGTATGTATTTTACAATCTGCCGAAACAGAGTCACTGGATTTAGTTTTCTAATAATCAAACAACTGTATAACATGCCTGCACATGTCAGAAACTGAAGAAAGCAAATTTATACACAACAACATGTATTTTGTGGATAGCGATAATCCACCCAAATCTAATTTAATCAAATATTTAAAGAGGTAATAATTAATTTTTAAAGAATTGAAGTGAACCGTAACTAGGAAGAAATGTTATTGTTTATTTTTAATGCCAGAACAGTATTCCTGATGCATTTTTAATATTTCATTAAGGCAGTAACTTTCATACTATATTTTTTTCAAGTTTTTATATCTCCCTGATACTTATTTTTGCCAAACACAGGTGAAGTACTGGAGGCAAACTTAAAGCTTGAACTGATACATTCTTTGAGGTTCTTTTGTCATAACTAATTAAACACAACCAGAAGTATTTTTAAACAAGATTAAGACACAGCACCTGGTTGGGAGCTGGGCAAGTGCTGCTTCTTTTAGCCTGTGAATGTGTCCTTCCAGTTAGATATTACTTTCTATTCTCTTTTTTTCAGCTACTATTCATCGTTTTTACTTTTTAGGAGAGGTATTTGCAAGAAAGGTTTTAAAGCCCCCACCGCTCCCCGTGCCTTTCAAACCCACCGAACTGCTCTGTCTTGGTCTTTTGGTTTTTTTTTTTTGATGAAGTGTCTCTCACATTTTGAGCCTTTTATACTCAAAACTGTGGAAGCCTGTTTATTGCACTCTGGCTCCAGCCCTAGTTAAAGGTGTGAACTACCAAAGTGGAAGGGGGCACATGCACATTAACACCGCTGTGGAAAACATCACTTGACAGATGGATGCATGTTAAATGGATGTTTGAAGAAAGGTGTTTGCAATAAAAAATCTTGAGTATGGCATCAGAGGAAGACCACACACAATTTTCCAGCTTTATTTCTGTAATATGTAAGGGTCAAGGTTGTTATAATCCCTGTGCTTTTTACTGTCATGTACTTTTCTCTGTTACTCTCAACAGCTTTGATAGGAGCATGAAGTTTTAGGGTTCAAATGTCACATATAAATAGGTATATATGAATGCATACGTGCACACATTCATATTGATATTTCGCAGTAATATTTCACATATTAACATTTTCTGCATTTATTTTAAAGACTCACTGTTGCCAAGTGTCTAGTGTGGAGCATGAGGATATGAGAAGCTGTGGTATAAATTGTCAGTTCATTCAGTGAATAGATATCGAAATTGTCAGAGGACAAGCAGAGTTTCTCCAGTTTCAGTTACCAGTTCTTGATCTTTGGAGGACAAATGAGATGCTCTTATCATCACTCGGTTATAGAATTGGGAATTTGATGTGCAGGACTTCTCTTGTTTGTGAAAATCTCTCTCTGAACTAGTCTGAGAGCTGAAGTGGTTAAATCCTGGTTGAGAAGACATGTCCAGGATGTGTTCCTTGATACAATCTTTCTTTCTTTCTTTCTTTCTTTCTTTCTTTCTTTCTTTCTTTCTTTCTTTCTTTCTTTCTTTCTTTCTTTCT
>JAOTQQ010000079.1:3641702-3704295 GCA_026546715.1 Gallinago undulata | reverse complement strand
TCTCTTTCTCTCTTTCTCTCTCTCTTTCTCTCTTTCTTTCTTTCTTTCTCTCTTTCTTTCTCTCTTTCTCTCTTTCTCTCTTTCTTTCTCTCTTTCTCTCTTTCTCTCTTTCTCTCTTTCTTTCTTTCTCTCTTTCCTTCTCTCTTTCTCTCCTTCTCTCTTTCTCTCTTCCTTTCTCTCTCTCTCTCTTTCTTTCTCTCTTTCTCTCTCTCTCTTTCCTTCCTCCCTTCCTTTCCCCCTAAATGTAAATTGTAAACCAGTTGGTACCTGTAGATTTTTCTTCCCCATTTCTGACCTCTCCTAGCCTGGTGTGCAAGGCACCAGATCGGGTGCACAGCAAGAGAGAGGAGCTTTAGGCAAAAAGTTCTCTCCTTCATCGATACTAAATCGATGGAGCCCTTAGCTGTTTCCTGGACAGATAACAGGGCTTTCCAGGCAGGCACTGTATCGTCTATATTTTTGCTTTTTCCCCAAAATATTTCTGGCCCAACCATCTCCTGGCCACAGAGGGAAATCTTGTACACCCTGCCTTAGCTGAATTGATTTTTCTTTATGTATGGATTATTTTTTTAATCCTGAATTCATAATTGCTATTTCTATTTGCTGCTTTGCATTTTCAAATATCTAGTCCAGGAATCCTTCCACCTGAGAATGTCAGGAAAAAAACAACCAAAAACCCACATGAATAACAACTACATACAAGTTTAGAACTTGTAGATTCAAATTTGTTTGCATAAATTTGCAAACATGAAAGGGTATGGTGTGAGAAGACTTTGCAGGCAGACAACGCACCGAAATTGTCAGGTAATTTATATGCTGTAACTAGTTTGCTCAGCTTTATGGAGACCTCCTTCTAAGTGGATCTTGTGCTATGACAATAGATTGCTTGTAGATTCTTAAAATGCCCTGACTTGATGGAAAAGAAGAATTCTTCCTTCAAAAATAACATTTGACTTTTTGAAAGCAGCATTTGAAGCCACAAAACTGGAATATGAACCTTCACACCCACTGTAGAAATGGTTCAAAAGTCCTGTCTTCTCCCTTAGGCCCAGCTCCAGCAAGCACTTACACACATGCTTAACTTTATGCACAAGAGTAATCCCATTGATTTAATGGGATTATTCCCATATGTGTAGTTACACACACATAAGTGTTTGCAGGATTGGGGTCTATTTCTCTCGCAATGATTTGAAACCTATGGAAGAAAATACTGTATGCAAGTTAGATATTATTTAATGACCACACATTAAGCCTGAATATTTCTGCTGAAATCAGTGGGGCTGTGTCAGGCTGAGAAGGAACAGGCTGAGAAACTGGGCTCTTCTGTACATAGTGTACACTCTCTAGATGTGGTTATCACAGCATAGAAAGGGGAATGGAAAGACAATTAGTAGCAAAAATCTCAAAAGAGAAAAATCTCCATGTCTAGAGATTGCTGTCTTCCAAATCTTGATTTAAAATTTAAGTACATTTAAAAAATGTTCAAGATATGTACTGTAATAATGTACTATTTTGTTGCTATTTCAGCTATGTTGAAAAGATTTACCTTTTAAATGTGTAAATATCAAAATCTTTATAGACAGACACAGATGGACAGGAGAAAAGTATTTCCAAACATCATAAAGCTATATATATAAATAGGGGTGTTTGTATGCATGCAAACTTACACATACAGGATGAGCACTACAAAAAAAACCCCAACCAACTTTGGTAAAAATAACTGAACTTAAAGTTGCCTCTGACTTGGACTGTTTACTTTTAATTTGAAATTCTGCAGCCAGGATATTTTTTAAAAATTTAAGGCAAGTAACCATCTGCCATAAATGATAGAAATGGAATATAAATAAAATAGTACTTGTAGTATTCTGATGGAAATCACATGCCAAACGTAGCCACGCTCTAAGCAGCAGGAACACTTTCAGATGTCAGGAACAAAAGCAGAGAAAGGAGTTGGTTTGGCCAGGACACGCTTTGCTGTGTGTGGTGTATCTTGTTGGCTGTCCTGAATAACAACATTATTAAGCAATTTGGGGTTGGAGCATCATTATGGCCCATGAAGAATTTAAGGAAGATCTTGAGCGTGTTACAAGAGGAGTCATGCTGTGCCATTTAGTATAAAACTATAATCAGTCTCATGCTACTGGCACATTCGAACACCTAGTGGGATACGCCGGGCATCAATGTTCAAGGTTTTATATAAGGTAACAGCTGCTTTGGTCAGGCAGTTAATTAAATGTGTTAATTTTCCGTACAACCAACAGTAGTGACAACAGATCAGAGTGGGCTTTTATGACATTTCAGGGTTCCCTTATGTGATCGCAGCGATGGATTGCACCCACATCCTCTTTCACATCGCTTCACGGAATGGCGCTGCCTTCCCCCTTTGGAAATGGCTTCAGTCTTTGACTCCACAAACAGCTCAATGGTAATGCTCTTGTTTGCCAGTTGTCCAAACTCCAGTCTTGAAAAGCTGGTTGGGCTTATTCCCACACTGATATTGGTTTAGACAGAAGATGCAGCAATTCATTTACAAAGCAAAAGTAATTTTTTCTTTTCTCCATCCTATCTTATCTTACCTTCTTTATTAGAAATGTTTAATGAGCAAATACATAGAGTGGAGATAAAATAGTATATAGATTCATAGATTCATTGAAAAACAGGTTGGACAGGATGTCAAGGATCAGCTGGTGCAACCTTTCTTGGCAAAATCGTGGTCTTGACAAGATAGCTCAACACTGTTTCGTGTCCAATGATGTGGAATCCATCACTGGGGAGATGATTGTTTCAATGACTGATTGTTCTCACTGTGAAAAATTGTCCTCTTGTGTCCAATCAGAATCTCCTCAGAGGTAACTTGTACCCATTACCCCTCGTATTTACCATGTGATTCCTTGTAAAAAGGGAGTCTCTATCTTCTTTGTAGCCACCCTTTAAATATTAGCATGTCGTGATAAGGTCTCCCCTAAGCTTTCTTTTCTCAAGGCTGAACAAACCTAATTTGTCCAGCCTTTTCTCATATGGCAGACTTTCCAGTCCTTTGATCATCCTGGTGTCCCTTCTCTGGACCCTCTCCACCATGTTCACTTCTTTTTTTGTGTAGCAGGGACCAAAATCAAACACAACATTCCAAGTGTGGCCTAGCAAGCACTGATCAGAATGGTATAATGACTTCTTTCTCTCTGCTGGTGATGTTTTTGATGAAACCCATCATCCTGTTGGCTTTCTTTGCGGCAGCAGTTCACCGTCCACTCATATTGAGTTATCCACCAGGACCCCCAGTTCCCTTTCCACAGAGCTGCCCCCCAGCAGGGTAGATCCCAGCCTCTGCTGTACTCCTGGATTATGTTTTCCCAGGTGCAAGACCTTACACCTGTCCTTGTTGAACTTCAAAAGGTCCTTGTTAGTTCAATCTTGCAGTCTATCCTGTAGGGTGGCTCTCCTTTCCCAAATTTCCCCTTCCCTACTCAGCTGGGGACAAGTAACCTGCTCAGCTGATGTGGGGTGAGCGGTGGACATTGACCACCTGGGTTTCTCCTAAACATCATTCAGATCACTAATGAATATACTAAGCAGCAGCTGGGCATCAGTTCCTAGTGGACCCCACCTGTGACAGGTTACCAGTTTGAAAAGGAGCTCTTAACCACCATCTTCTGGATGCTGCCCCTCAGCAAGTTCCCCAACCACCACACAGACCACAACACATCAGCTTCTCTAGGAGAAGGGCGTGGGGAACCGTGTTGAAAGCCTTGGAGAAACCCAGGTAGACAATGTCCACCGCTCACCCCACATCAGCTGCGCAGGTTACTTGCAGAAAGCGGCGCTCAGGTATGTCAAGCATGATTTGCCCTTGATGAATCCGTGCTGTTTTTTCCTAGTCACGTGCTTTTGATCACTCATTTCATTTGTGTATTCATAGAATTGTACAACTAAAGGAAATTATTTCCTTGTTCTTGATAGTTTAGCTCGTTGCGCAACATTGCAAGATGCCAAATTCAAACTTCTCTCTATGTGGTTACTTTCATAACATGATAATAGTTCAAATGCATCCAGAAAAAGAAAGTAAGCAGGGAAGGATTAATGAAAAGGACTAGAAGAACATATTTAGAAGTAACAGACTGACAACTGGGCAGACTGAAAAACACAAGTTCCCTGCCCACCAAATGGATAATACAGTGTGAAGAAATGTGGAAGAAATGTAAAACACCAAGTTAGGCATGTAAGGACTGACCAAAAATGAGTCACAGTCCCACGCATTTGGCTCACAATTTGGAATATTTGTTTTTAGTTGATTGGGTAGCCACTCAAAGTATGTGGTAAGCTTTGTTTCAATTTGATCTGTCACTTTTTTTGATGAGTGACAATGATTTTACGACATATGTCACATTGTGTCACATCATTCAAAACACATTAAGTAAGTCGTGCTCTATCCCATCATTTCTGAAGGCAATAATGCTATTCAACGTGACGTGACATGATGAGATATAACGCAACTCAACAGCTGAAAAAATAAAGCAAAAGTTTTGTAGGTGTGACGTGGACTCCTAAAATTACATTGTAATGCTTCTTAAGAACGTAGAAACTAAGTTTTCAAAGGGGTCAGTTGACTGACGTGTGTTTAGGGAGGTGGGCTCTGAGTTGCACCATGTAGAGAGGCAGTGAGTAGATATTCATGATTTTTTAAAAAATTCCTTAGTTGCATGCATAACCAAATATCATATGCTTGCTAATGATATACACTTCCATAGCTACACTTAGCTAATCAGAATCTCGTTAATCATTAGGTATGTTATACCATTTTGCCAGTGGAGCCTGTGAATGCAGCTTATCTGAATGCTCCAGACACTGCAAAATCAGAGATGTAAGCTGAAGACTACTTAGTACTGAAAAACTTCCTTACCAGCCTAACTAATATCACTGACCTGAAATTAAAAGTCAAGTCTCACATTTCTTAAGATAGATAACTCCTGAGAAGGTGTTCTATGGCTTGTTTCTCCTTTCTTGAAGCTGTGACATAATTTCCAATGAATATTTTAAAGGATTGAAAAAGGCTCAGTTTCAGTAGGAGAAGCTGGGTCAGAATATCCTGAAGCACAGGCTGGGGAATTAGAGCACCCCTGCTTGTTCGAAGTGGGTAAAGTTAGACCCAGGAATTTCAAGCAACACCTTTTAGATGTGTTTCTAACCACTGGGCTGTAAACGAGGCCACCAGGTTGATATTGGTGATGTCCGAAAGACTGACTGTAGCTCTGAAGCCAAACACAAAGACGGACTTAGTTTTCAGAATTTACACACCACCCTCTCTTCAGAATTTCCTTTTAATGAGCTTATTGCATATCCTCTGTTATTCTTTAGTCCTGATTTTTCCCTGTTAATTGTCTTGGAAGACATCCTTGATGCCTGGAGTTTTCATTATATGCTAGGGCAGCTGAGAACTGAGCCGAGTAACACCCATCGCCCTTTCTTTGGTGACATTTTCCCACCAAAAAAAAAACCTCCTGCAGTTCCCTACCTTTCTCTTCAAAACGCTGTTAGGTAATTTACAGACTGAAAAATCTTGAGATTCTTCCACTTTTGCTGCGTATACCAAAGAGAAACTTGTGTAAATTCTCACTTTATTACCACACCTGTTAGAAATCACTGCTACAACTTAGGTGTGAAAAAATGTGGCTGTACTATACCTAGTAAGAAATACATATGTACCAGCCTCAGTGTAAGTGCATCACCACTGCTATAAACCAGACACAACTACTTTGGTGACATTCCCTGTTACTGTACGTTGACAAGTTCCCATTTAATTTACTACATATGGTTCCATGTCTCCATAGCTACTCTGGTGAATTCATTATTCATTAAATAAGTGATGAATTTACTCAAATATTGCAGCCACATGGCCGACACAAATGCATTCTAATATTATTAACACGTTGCCAACTTGCAACTCTTCGAAGTCTGAGTAAATGTTTTGACAAGAAGAGGCAGCAAGAACAAATAAGTAGTAGCAGCCTAGATGAAGTTCAGCCATAGTTCTAACAGCTTTAAAGTCTTAACAGTGTTTTCACTGGGGCAGTACCAGATAAATTGCTCTTATGTGTGCATACAAGAGACTAAAATTCCTTTGAAAGTTTATAATTTCTCATGGGAAAACACAACATAAAAGTTACTTTTACTCATAGAAAAACAACACCATATTTTCCTGTCAACCTTTGCTGTTGGGAATTTCAAACTTTTTGCATTTTTTCCCCGTGATTCTTTGTCGACCCAAGGGACAGGCGTTTACAACATAATTTACTTTCGGCGTGTCTCTGTAAATCATTGTAATACTTTCTATGGCTAGTGAAAAAAAAAAAAAAGAGAGAGAGAGCAGCATTCTCCAGTTGGACTGACAAACCACTTTTCCAAGACTTCAATATCAAGGTAAAACACCCTGTTTCAGGAGGGCAACGCTGAGATGGAGAGATACACAAAAGAAATTTATTTTACAAGGACTTTATATAAATGTTTGTATTTAGAGGCTGTAATATTTATTGGGAAATATTTATTGAACTGTGTTTACTCGCAGTAAAATATACAGAATGTGTGGAGCATAAAGAGCATCTTGGTGGCAGGCTTCTGGGCGCAAAGGGAAAAAAACAGTGACATTTCATTTTTGGAGAAGGCAGTATTTTTTTTCTTACCCTTCTTAAGACCTGTTGTTGTCACTGTTGTTGTACAGGCTTAACAGTGTTGTCTCAGATTAGGTGCTTTAAATGTAGCCTGCCATAAAAAAAAAAAAAGCTGGAAACCTGTAGAGCCTTTCAGCCTCACTTTTTGAGACTGCTGCTAATATCAAGGCTCATTCAGTTTTACATTAGAACTTGATGACTTGCACATTGGTTGAACCTTCACCTTTTACAACCTTAATGGGGATTTATTAGCTATTTCACAGTGTGTAAATTTGAATCTAGGTCAGATGAGGAAGAAAAATAGGGCAAATCTGGGCCTTAAGTATAACCTGCATATAATATATCAGGATAAAAAAAAAGGTGCAAAATTAAACAGATGATTAAAAGTGTCTAGAGCAGTCAGAGTTTGAAAAAAGAGCTTGATAAATTAGGGGTGTATGTAGGGTTTTTTTCTGAGTTCAAACTCAGGTGACTGGTGAAAGTCTGGTTTCCACACAAATTCAGCATATTAAGGAGTTAAAATGGCTTGTTAACCTGTTTCTGCTAACTGCTCGCAAGAGGAAATGTAACACAGGTGTGTTTGATATTCACAAGATTAAAGCTTTTGTCTACCATCAAATGTTCACCACATTAAAGCCGTTTTAATGAGGTATTGGAAGATAATGAATGTAAGCCTCTAATTCACTGCAGAAGAGACAGCTTGACCCTGCTTTGACCCCGCTGCAGCCAGGTATCTAAAAAAACATATTAGTCACACTTAGACCAAAAAATGTGAGTGTAATGAAAGAGCCACTACCTGCTGCCCTTCTCGTCTGCTGATAATTCGGGTTCAGGTGCCTGAACTTTTCTTCTCACTACCCTGGAAGCCTGATGTCAGATATTCCCTGTCAGATGGTCCCCATCCCAACTATTTTGGGAAGACTGCACAGAGGGGAAAACCCCTGAGCCGTCACAAGAAGGATGGATTTTTACAGCGTGTGTGTGTGCGTGGGGAATGGGTAGGGGAAAAATGGGTACAAATTAATGTTATCGCTCAGTTATCGTTCATCCCGTTACTTAGAGATGCTCAGAAAGTCAATGGCTGGAGTGAATAAAGGGTGGAAAGGTTTTTCTGGTTCATCTAGTTTTGTACTTACTGTTCGATGGATCCACCCTCCCTCTCAGTTAAGGTAGGCTGCCTGTTTAGTTATTCTTAATAGAATAAGCTCCAAATAAAAATAAAATAAAGATCCTGAAAGGTTCTCCAAACCAGATTTATTTTGGCATGCGTATGCAGGAAACTATGTACTGTAGCAAGTTTTAAATACTGTATTTGGACACTAATTCTCAACTGCCGTCATCAGTTTGCTGACAGCCATCTGCTTGGACCCTGCTCCTTCCTCCCGTTCAGCACCGTTAAAGTAAAATATTGACAGAAACAACTTCTGCAGCAAAAGTGGAAAAGTTAATAACATAACTGAAGTCACACGGGATTTTTCTCTAATGTTCTGGAGCTCTCCTACAATTTTGTTTTACTCATGCCTTAATTTAGAAGCGTCCCACCCGGCTTAAAAATAGAGGGTTGTGTAGCCAACTATCTTTAGATGACACAGGTTACCAAGGAGGAATCTATAAGTGCCTACCGGATGGTTCATGTGACTTAATTCTAATGAGCAATATACGTGCTCCTGGAGAGGCTGGCACACTGGGAGGTGTGTTGTCAGTCAGGGCAGGGAACAGAAGTCATCACAGTAAGGTTATCACTGTGGCTCCTGAAAGTTGCAATGGCACGTGCAGCAGGTTGGTATAAATCAGATTTATCTCCAGAAACATTTTGAACAGTGATGTGGAGAGTCCATACGTTCCTTTACATCATGCTCGGTCTTCTCAGGGGTTCCTCAGCGCTTCCAGAAGGACACCGAGCTTCCTCAGACCAAGGTTATTTTTTTGTTCAGTCCACGGCTTGTGATGTTCCTCACCTTAATGAGTCTGAGCTGCTCCAGTTCAGCACAAAGTAAGCTCTACCTTCAGCTCTTTGCATGAAATGTCATTAAAGCTCTTGCACAGGTCACAGGGCAATGCACAATAGAAGACTTTGCCACTAATTATTTCAAAAAAGAGAACATGCGTTCATGTACACACACACACATCCAGATATACGTTCATATAAATAATTTATTTATCATACCTATTCATAATACATGAATCTTTTATATTTTATGGTGATACCATTGCTGTTTGCAGATTTACATCTCTTATTAAATTCCCCACACAACAAAACACAATACTATAGAAATAGATAGCCCTGCAAACTGATTCAAGACTTCTAATCCAAGTGGTCTTACTGTCTGCAATATTCCTTCCTAAATTGTGCCATTACATCCCACAAATTGACTTGCAATGAAAGGTAATTTCTTTTTATTCTCTTACAGCCTTGTGGGAGAAAGGAGGAAAGAATCTATCCCATAAAGAACAACACAACAGTTTTCAAGCTAAACTCTCTAATGTATACACAACCGTGTCTGCTCTTCTGCAGATACACACACATCAAAACTGAAGTCAGCCTTGTGAGAAGATGGGTATGTTTACTATGTCGAAGAGATCAGCAGTAGATTTAGCGGAGAAAGTAAAGCCTTTGGGCAGATGAAAAAAATATTTCTGGAAAGTCTAATTTCCAAGCAGAAAATTTGACTAGTGATGCAGAGAGCACTGCAGAAGCTAAAGATTGTTTGCATGTGAAGACAATGCCTCATTGTCTAACCCAACACTTGAAAATAAGAACATTACATTTTTTTGAAAAAGGTTTTCAATATTTGACCTGTTTTTTTTTTCCTTTCTATAGAACAAAAGCAAATAAATCTTTTCCGTCACCCTGAGAGAGTGCATTAACTTCGAGTTCTTGCCTGATGCACAGCCTGGCAGGAAGAAGGTGAGGAAGAAGGTGAGCACCAAACAGCCTCCATCCTGGGTACTTGTGAGCAGCTTCCTCTCCACTCCTCCTCACTTCTGCCTTCCCCATTCATGCTGATTTCTCCCTTTCTTTGGGCTAATCTCCCCAAACTTTGCTTAAAATCCTCTGTGTCAGTGCTCTGAGAGGTCAGCACCTCCACCTTTCTTCAAAGAGCCTTCAAAGACCACAAAATCATAGAGTCATAGAATGGTTTGGGTTGGAAGACCATCTAGTTCCACCTCCCTGCCACGGGAAGTGACACCTCCCACTAGACCTGGTTGCTCAAAACCCCATCCAGCCTGACCTTGAGCTCCTTCAGAGATGGGGCACCCGCAGCTTCTCTGGGCAACCTAAGCCAGGCTCTCACCACCCTCACAGCAAAGAACTTCTTCCCCAGATCTCATCTAAATCTCCACTCTTTCAGTTTAAAACCATTATACCTCATCCAGGCCCCGTAACTCTGTTTTTCCCCCAACAGAGCAAAGCTGGCTCCCCATGTATCAACTGAACCATGTGGCTGGAAAATTCCACTCTGCACCATCTTAAGCACAAAAGCAATAGTTTTCTTCCTTAAGTATGTCTTAAAATGAAGATAAGAGTTCACTAAGAAAATATAAGTTCTTTTAAACAACCTGCCGCGTGTGGTGAGGGTGGCTTACCAGCCTTATCGGTCTACCTTGAAGGTTCTCTTTTATGGTTTGTAGTTGGAGGTGCTGAGGCATCCTCAGAAAGCCACAGGCATAAACCACATAAAGAGATTAAAGATGTCATTCGGAGAGGCAGGAGGAAGCGCTTCTGTTCATCTTCTTGTGAGTGTTCTTCTGCAGGTCCAGACAGCGGGATCTCCTGCACGGGTCCATGACTTTCCAGAATCTTTAGAAGTTTCTGGGTATTTTCCAAAAGCAAAAGCATCAGCAAACCCAAACCATGAAAAAGTGCTCAAAGAAACAAAATGAAGCATGAAAGAAAAACTGTTTCTTACTGTTTCCCAGTGCTTGTCTATAGAGAGCAAATACAAGAGTCCCAATACGTCTTTGCTGCTTCTTTGCTCATTGGTGCAGTTAAAATCCCTGTTAAGCGTTGCAGCTTTTAGTTCCACATGTTAAAGAAGATATTTTCTTCTCTATCATCTGGTATTCTTGCTACCTTTAACTGGTTCAGTGTCGTGCAGCTCCATGTGATTCTGGAGTCAGGAGGTGATTTTTTTCCTAAGTCCATCAATTTAGAATATTTAGGCATTCTAGAAGCCACAGTGATTTCTGAGACATGCTGGGATAAAGATGACATTTGTTGGCTTGAACTTAACACTGTATTTTAACTTGCAAAGAAATGTAGAAACAGGACTATAGTGATTAAAGACATAGGGGTGATGAGTGCCACATTGCAAATTATTTAGGTTTTTCAACATCTTAAATGCAAATGGTGAACTATAAGTTTCCCTAATATTTTAAACCTTGACCCGAAAAAATTGGAAACAAACAAACTTTTAGAACGGGGATAGAAACACAATTTAATTCCTACAGGTAAAGAACACAATAGTGAAATAAAATATCATACACTTTATATATGAAGGCCAGGCTAGATGAGGCTTTGAGCAACTTCATCTAGTGGGAGGTGTCCCTGCCCATGGCAAGGGGGTTGGAACTGAATGATCTTCAGGGTTTGATCTTCCAACCCAAACAATTTTATGATTCTATGCTTTTTAATACTAAAAGAAGACAACTCTGCTGAACATCTTATAAACAAGTCCAGCTACAGAAGATTTCCTTGCCTGTTGTGATGTGGTGACATCAGAGAGATATGGACACTTCTCTGTCATTAAGAGCCAGTCACCAGAGGTGCAGAGCATGAATCTCCACATGTTCTTACCAGCACCAGAGTGACTCCTGCATGGCAAAAGGCATTTGTCAATGTCCGATGGCGACCAGCGCCTGCTGGGGGAATTCCTCGCTGCAAATCTCCAGCCACAAGTCTGATCAGAAAGCTGTGAAAGAAAAGGAAAAATTGGTAAAGGTCTTCTCTATGTATACTTCCCTCTGAAGAATAATATTGTAATACAAACTGCTTCTTGATTTAGCATCTTCAATGCCAACATTTATGTCAGCTGAGCCTTCAAGGCTGGCAATTCACGTCGCTGAAGAATCTATGAGATTTCTACTAGCAAAGTCTCACAAAAGAGAACATCTATTTTTCCCAACAAACCAAATTCTTCTCCCTGACTAGCATATGATATAAATGCAAATGCCGCTCTGCATAGCCGTATCTAATTGTAAGGTCACACCTTTCTTTAATGAGTTTCCTAAAAGTTTCTAGCAAGTTTCCTTAGAGACACAGGTAGGGTTTCATTGATCTCCAGCCGAGGCTGTCATTATAAGAAGATGGGGTTCCAATTTCTGATTAATGAAAATTATAATTATGTACAGATAACAGAGAGAGAGAGAGATGTTTCCATGTTTCTTTAAACAAAGAAGAGTTAAGGCCTTATCTTAACTATGCATTGGCACTGCAATGCGAAATGGTCATGCAAAATTAATTTTTAATGTGTTCAATTTATATTAAAAATTTCTGCAAGTGTGTGAATTTTTTTTCTAATGCTGGAGTGCTACTTCATTTACAATATTCCCTGAAGGTGTTTTTTTTTTTAAAGAGACTCTTAAACTGAAGCCATTTTAAGGGTTTTATGAGACATTATGTGAGCTTTCATATGCAAGTTAGTCGTTAAGTACCAGATATTATATTCTGTAATATGCTTAAGTGATATTAGAGGCTGTATATAGCCTGCAGTAATGGCTATTGCTGCTTTTTTAATTTATCAAGAAAATGTTGCTTAAATAAGGAGCAAATCAGTGCTTGGGTGTAGAAAATATAAACGTAAAGGAAGTAACAATATTGTTGTGACATACTTTGCACTCTCAGCTTCACTGGGGAGCAAAACCAGGGTCTACTTTCTCCTACTCCTCTTGACACACAGGGCAAGTCCCATAGATGTGGTGCTGGAGACACATAAAAAGAAATTTCACTTGTAAACAGTGTATGACCGTTGCTCCTCAAGACTTCATGAGAACTAATATTATGCCCCTGGTAACTGGATTTTTTTTTTTGTATGATTCCTGGCATTCAAACAAAGTAGCCTCTCACATTTGCACTTAAATGGGTGAAGCCTTCGAATGCTCAGCCTACAAGGGGAAATGTTTTTGTTAAGCTGGATTCTCTGGTCAAGCTATAAAGCTAAGATAAAGAAAAAAACAAAAAACAACAAGCCAACACATGGTAAACAAACTTTCTTTTTTTTTTGTCCTCCCCCTATTAAGAGTCAGAGAAAGAAAAGAAGCCCTTAAGCTAACAAACTCATAGAAATATAAAAGTCATTTGACTTTCCTTTCAAATGTGCCTCTTGCTCCATGTCCTGACACAGAAATGAAGTACTTTGTAGTTGTGCAGTAGAGAAGTGGGATGCTGGCGAGCGTTAGGCTGACAACCCTGAGCAATGACACCTTATTTTGGCCACAGAGTCCCCCACCAGTCCCAACCTCTGCGTGGAGCCCCAGCTGATGGCAGAGCTCAGTCTGGTTAAAACATTCTTTCTCTAACCACAGACCCCTCTTCTGTGCCCAGCTGCAAACTCCTATTTCCATGCAGAGTTATGATTGAAGAAACGTATTTCAAATGAAAAATAATCTTTTCCATTTTCTTTTCCTCTCCCAGCTGCTGATTCCCACCCTGATTCCTGTTCCGGAGCTGTGATTAATATTTAAAAAAAAAAAATTATATAAAAAAAAAATCACATCATCTTTCTCTCTCTGTCCCTGCCTCTCCTCCCCCTCCTCTTCCCTGTCCTCTTCACAGCTGTGGATCCTCACTCCTCCTTCCAGTCGCCATTGCTGTCATCCCTGCTCTCCTCCCTCCCCCGGCTCGCTTAAATATTTCAGAGATAAGTAATCCAGCTTCATCCAGGCTTTATGATATTGCCTCTCCTCTTTCCTGCACTTATCCTCACTTGCTGCCTTTGGGAGGAACGAGGCCCTCGGCACCGTGGAACCCGCCTTTTTAATGAACCTGCTCGCAAACGAGCATCAAGATAGTCACCAAATTGGCAATATGGACCTCAGCGAGCTCTAGCAGAGGGATCTCTGTGAGGGATCTAGCAGAGGGACTCTCCGTTGAAGAGCACTTTTGTGGGGAACACATCGGCTCTCCAAAGTGACGCAGCAAAAGCCCAGGATAAACATCTCCAGGCCCCCTCTGCCTGGTCTCAGCCTGCTCGATGACCTCATGCAGAACGCCTGAAATCTGGTTAATGCAAAAAAATCAGCGGCCCAGAGGGACCTTCCTGGCAAGGAGGAGTTGGCCAGTGAGCAGCAGGTCTGTGCTCCAGGGGAGGGGAGGTCAGGACAGGGTTAGTCACATTCCCTTGCAGCATAAACTCTCCCTGGCCATTTTTTTCATGGTTTATGACTACTCTGAATTCTCTTCATGGACCAGGAAACTTGGCCCTAGCCTCCCAAGTCTACAGTACCTATCAGGAGAACTATATATTCACCACGTGACAAAATGTTCCTCCTTTCATCACGAAATTCTCATTGATGGTTCCCAAGTCTAAGGATGAGGAAAAGACAGTAGTCTCCGAGGGAACCATGGTAGTTTTTGGTATCTACAGCCCATGCATGGCTATTTCTTGTGGTTAGAGGACGAGCTGCTGCCATGATCTGCCCATCACTCCTATGCTGAGGTGGCTTTTGCTTTTCTCTGGGGATGTCCCTGTGGTGCATTTCCACTTTGTCTGGCTGAACAAGTCATAGTGCTACCAGGTGTATCCAGGTTTGCCCCTTTCTGGGGCAAATTCACAGGCTGAAGACTAACAGAAGAAAATGAAACAAAACCAACCCAACAGATAGAAAGCAGCAATAAATATAACAAATCAATCAATACCTGAGTCACCTCCTGTCCCCGTTCTGTGCTGTCTTCCCTCTCTGAGGTGACCCCCAGCATCAGTCTGCCCTGCTGCAGACCCTCCTCCCCAGCCCACGCTGGGAATCTGACCTCAGGAACCACCTTTTAACCAACTTAAAGCTCTTTCATATGGTCCAAACCATTTTACCCTTTTCTCCAAGGATATCAGTGGAAGTTTCCTGTTAATGTCCACGTGGTCAAAGGGCAATTAGCCTTTTCTACGGTCTTGCAACGTGGAGCTTGAACTGGCTTAATCCTTGATAGGCAACAGAGCATCTGCTTCTCTTCTCCCTCCCACCCCCTTCGTTCACACGCACAGAGGCTCAGTATATTAATATTTTCCCACTCTTCACCTGATTAGTCTCAGTCTCTATTTTTCATGTACTATCTGTGGGTCCGTGTGCATGTACGTGTTCTTCGCGTGTGCCAATGTGCCTTCCCCTGATTACATACAAACAGATGTTTATATATAGAATGCATATTACAAATTTAAATTGATACAGGGACATAAATCTGAATAAATCGCAGCTAAGCTGCAGCTTAAAATAAACATTCTGGAAAAAATAAGCAAATAAACTTTTTTTTTTTTTTTGGCAGAATGTTTATTTATTTAACAACAGCGATGCGGTTGCTTACAGTTTCTACAAATGTTTTATCTCTTCTTCCTCCGCACCTGTCCCTGAGTGAATAGAGCCACATCTGTCTCATCTTGGCATAACAAGTACACATCTACATCTGTGAAAGATGATTCCATTTTTGAAGGAAACACTGTCTACTTTTACACTCCTGCAGTCTGCTAGAAATTATTACACAATGGATTTTGTGTCTTGCAGGAAGGCTGCTAAATAGTGAATAGCGCGTTTGGAAATGATACAACAAAAGTAATGCCCTACTTTAACAAATAGATAGCTTGATATAGATATAAATATATATTTATTCTAAACTTTATGGATAAGATAGAGGCACTGATTAATGCTACCTTCAATTTACTGTTTCTAGCCCAGTGGACTCACGCTTAAAAAGCTCAGGAAATAGGAATTGTAGAGGGATAGTAATGGAATATAGAAGCTTTCACCCATCAGCTGCTGAGTCAAAGCCTAGCTGAAGTTGGTAGCAACTGAAAAAAATAGCTGGTGGTTGTTTAGTAACATATATGAAATCAGATAGTGGGGTCTCTGGACAACAGAAGGTGGGGTTTGGATCATTTTTCCAGAAATCTCCTACTGCTATATCCTTGGTGATGTGCCATGAGGAAACATAGCTCCAGCCTGAGCCAGGGTGTGGGAGGATCTGCTGGGAGGGACCATGGCCAGGAAGGCCGCTAGCAGCGGTGGCACAAGGTGTGTGAGGACCCTTGGTCCTCCACGAAAGCCATGTCTGCCAAGCCATGGTGCCAGCATGGCCAGTGACCTCTTGGCTTAGGGCCCAGCCACCGTGTCAGTACTGACAGTGGGCTCTTGCTTGAGAGCAGCCACGTTCTATAACATGTTGTGTTATTAATGAGATTCAGTAGCTCATTAAATAAATGAAGAGGTGAGCTTTGGCTGATATAGTTAAGGGTTTAATGAGGTAAAATAGCGAAATAGCCAAAAACCTCTTGCTGACTGCATCACTGGTGATATTGAACTGATGAGCAGTCGTCGTGTTATGCACTTCTTTTATGGCCTTAGCTATCAAAGCTGAAATAAAAATAAAGGAAAGGTGAAGTGTCCTGAAGCTCCTCTTTCACTGTCGTTATTTCCCTCGCTGTTACTACCTCCCCTGCATGAAGCAGCTCTTGTAGTAACGTCCTGGAAGCTGTAAAACCAGTGCAGGAGGGGGATTCAGCCAGGCAAGTTTGCTCAGCTTCTCACCTGGAGGGATTAAGCCCAGAGAGTTAACCCACCACGTTTGTGGGACCTCTGCCGTGCCTTCTGCCAACATGTCTGTGTCTGCTGACCAACCAGATAACACAGAATTTTTAATGTGTATGGGTGGAAGAGGAATTTCACCAAAAAAAAAGCCTGTCCAGGAAAAATACATGTTTTCTATGGAAAAAATCTACCTGTAGTAAAATTTCTACTCACCTCTTCATCATCAATTCCTGGCCATTTTTCATCCTCTGCCAACCTGGATATTTGTGCAAAGCATGAGGAGTCTTCCTTGCTTTCTCACCTACTGAGACCTTTCAAACTGAAAAAAAAAAAGAAAAAAAAAGTAGTAAATACAAAAGTGACAGCGTTGCTTTCAAAGATGGATGTTATTTCTGTCTCAGACTTTCTGTTGCTTTCCCTTCACTGTGTTGCAGGACAGAGAGAAAGTGAGTGAAAGACAGAATCACTCCCCCTTGATTTCAAAACAGCCCTAAACACATCCAAATCAAACAGAAATCAGTAAGTATTCACAAATTTGATTTCAGAAGTGAATTATTTTACAGGGGAAAAGATTCCCAATCACAATACATTATCAATTGTAATTAAATTAATGGTTTAAAACATATATGATGCTTTAATGGAAAATCATGCTCATTGGTGTATCATTCTGAGACTCTTTTTGTAGTGAATAGTGTCAGTCCTTAATACTTCAACAGACAGGACTGATGATTTTCTTTTAAAGCAAATATGGAGGGGAGAGGACAGTTTGTACTTGGCTACTATTCTCCTTCCATATAGTATGTCGAAGTATTGATACACAGGTCTCAGATGCCACGATGCCAACACTCTTTCCTTTTATTGTGGTGTTTTATGCACTATCTTTAGGCTTTCTTAAAATTAACTGCTTGATTTACCCATCCTTCCTGGGAATTTATGATTCATACCTTCCCTTTTTTTCCCCTTCTCTCTTCTGCCAGACCTTTCCAACTCCCAACTGCTGTTCTATCTTCTATATTAAGCACCTCAGGCTCTGATGTACTTGACGATGCCCTCTACTTTAAACACACACACACACAAGCCCACCAGTGATCTGAGATTTTTTCTTTCTCTAATGTGAACATACATAAACCAAGTGCAGACTCCAGACCTTTCGTAATCTTAATAAATATTTATATTTAATTTTCTATCTTCTTTACATTTGTTTTTCATATTATTTTTTTAAAAGGAATGAAAAAAAAAATCATTGACAGTTATATAATGCGTATTATTTACTTAATAGCTGTTCTGGTCTATTGGGTAAATATATAGTCAGGCAGTTTTTAAAAACACGTATTATGTACCCAAGAGACCAGAGAGACTCTGAAGGAGCTGTTCCAGTCTATTGGGTAAATATGTATTTAGGCAATTTTTCAAAATATGTTAAAACTCCTTCAGTGCCATTCTGGTCAATTGGTTAAATATGTATTTAGGCTTCTTTTTTTTTTAAATGCCTTTTATGTAGCCGATAGACTGAAGAAACTGTAACTGCTGAATATGTTTTCATAATTTTTACCTATGGCTATTGCTTATAGTTGCTTCCTCTGTTTCAGCTCTGTCCCCTGCTGTTGCATCTATCACATCGCCAAGGAAGAGCTGTGGCATCATCACTGAGAGCACAAGTAAAGGCTACTACAAAGAGGTTTATATGTGAGCAACGTTACGAATTACATTCACCCATCCTTTCTCCCTGCCAGTGATGCCCTGCACACATTTTCCCCTCACTTGGTGCTCCGTTGGTGGACTGATATACTTTGCATTGTGCTGTGCTGCTTAGACTGAGGGGTATTTTTAAACCAGACCTGTTTTTTGAAACAAAATGGCATTCTGAAGCCCTGCTGTCAATTCTGAGGTTGTATGAGTATATATAAACTTCACTTATATGAGTGAAGTTTAGCACATGCTTAACTAAAAGCTAGATCAGGGCTCAACCAACAGCCCTTCTATCACTTTAAATTTAAATACTTTTTTTTTTATATATATATATATATATATATATATCCCTCCAAAATCTTTTTAGGTGTTCAAGGTGACAGGAAAATCAAATCTGATGGCTGAGCTGTAGCACAAGTTTCTGAAAATCTTAATGTAAAGTAGCTGTGACAGATGTTAGCATGCTGGGGTTTGTACAACTTCTGCTATATTTCAGCTGAAGATATATATTTACATCTAGTTCTTTCTGAGTGAGCTCTGGTGAGAATTTATACAGTGGTAGAAGCAGAGGCTGGGCTTAACACAGTGGCTCAAGGAAGGCAGACAAGGAAACTCTTCCAGGCTTTGTCCTATTAATCCACAGCTTTCAAGACAATTATATTTGCTCCATGGCTGCCTCTTTGCTTTGACTCCCTTTAAGGATCAGGCATCTCCATGGAACTGCTGTTGCAACTTAATCCAAAAGCTATTGTTGTATGAACAGGACTAAACAAGTATCTCCTCCTTTTATCCCCTCTGCATGAACTGATGGTGTGAAGCCCCCCTAATAAATTACTAACCTTCTGCATAGAATCTGTGATAGTCTCTTCAGCCACAGAGTATCTTCATTTGCCTGTGCTGATAATTATTTCAGGAAGTCTAGGTCCTCACCTGTCCTTGCAGTTGAAGTTGCTCCTGTTGGTAGGTGGCTGCTCTTGATTGATGGTACTGGTGTATGAAACCCACCTCTTGTTCTGCTTCAGGACAGACGTGCACTCTCCCTTCACAGCAAAAGTATATTACTCTCTCATCCAAGTATTAGAGAGCTTGTTCTAGTTTGGGTTTTTTATCGCTTTCGGAGAAATTTTGAGATAGGTTATTATAATTCTTAATAATTTTCATTTCCTTTGCTCTTTTTATTTTTTTCCCTTGAATCGCCTATCTCATTAATAAGACAGCAAATGTAAATATTTCAAATACATTTAGAAAGCGTTAATTACATTACCTGATTAGCATCTACTGCAGAGATGGAAAAGACAAAGAGGCAAAAATGAGCATGGAAAACTGAGGAACACACATCCGTTCGCACATGCCCAAGGACAGGTATATTGACACGAGAAGATGGAAATGAAAATTTGGTTGGCTATATATATTTTAAACAGGCACATGCTAAGTTAGAAATATTCTTGTTGAAGTCAGTGGGGACACTTAAATCTAAGCAAAGTGTAAACCTTTACGGATTGGAGTAAAATGATGTCACCGTTTCAAATAAATCAACTACTTTGTTTTGCATTAATACAAGTTTAATTCAGAGGATTTTTTTAAAGAAACCCAAATGTGGAAAAATATTGATAAGAATTCTGACAGGGAATATTAATAAATGAAAATGTTGATAAGAACTCTGGATAAATTCGATGAGTTATTTCCAAAACAACTTTATAATCCAAATTATTAGACCAGCTGTAATGCTAGTATAAAAACAGCAGTGCATTTGAAGTGATGCTATGTCACTCATGTAATTTCATAAACAATGATCAAATCCTGTCAGAATAAGAAACATTTTGGCTGTCAAACATAGCAAGATGCTTTCCAGATCCACCAATCTATCCAGGCCCTTCCATTAATCAGCACTACATAAGCTTTTTTGCCATTTTTTTTTTTTTTTTCCTTTTTAAATCATGGAGGGTGCTGGGAGGTGCTCTCGACAGGCACAGTTGCTGTGTAACACGCTCAAGCCTGAAATGTGATTCTATTTTTATAACACAAGGATCCCTGCTGGCTTTGGGGAGTGCTGGTAGGTTCCGTGTCCAGATCCGGATGTTGAGCTTATTCTGCAGAAAGGATAAAATTCCCTTTTTTATTAATATTCCAGCTTGTGGGGGTTGGCAGGGGCCGAGGGTTGTTTTTTTTTTTTTTTTCACCAACTTAACTTCGTAAGTTATTGGTGAGGTTTTCCTTTTCAAAGGATACTCAATGCCTTGCCAGGCAAAATGTGGGTAAACTGCAACTGAGGCTTCTGAACTGGTTCTGCCAAACTGCTTCACTTCTGCCTGTTTAACCACATTCATGGCCCTCTCCTAGATGATAAATGAATTTGTCCTTTTTCGGACCAAAACCATTACTGAGCCGAAGTGTTTTAAAATTTAAAAATAAAATAATAATAATAAAAAGATTAAACTCTTCTATGTATATTAACCATATTTACAAAATATAAAACATATAAAGAAGAAACAGTTACTGTTTTTCCATAGCCAGGAGGTTTCCCTGCTTGCATATGGCAGTAACTATAACATGAGACTGGGTTAACCTCCTATCGGCATAATCTGATTTGGCAATTTCAGTGATCCTCAGAATATTCTTAGTGTATCAAAATGAGTGACAGCCCGGTGATGGGCACAAATGAGGGATGAGATCAGACCCAGTTGCATGAGATTAAATGGAAATGTGATGTTTTCGACAGTCAAAAAATGTTGGAGACATCATCAAAGTTATCAGAGCCCATCTCTTCACAATCTCTACTATGATCGCTTTGTTCCCTTACCATTGATCTCCTATAAAACTGAAAATTAATTTAAAGGAGGAAAGATCTTCAAATATTTATATCTGAATATATGTGTGGGCAAAATGCAGGCTGAGAGCCAACAGTTTATTACAATAGCCTGGATGAACACTAAACCTAGGACCTGGGCGAAATCTCATCAAGATTGAAAAGACAACCTTGCACTGGACGTGAGATTCAGCCCAGACTTTCAGTCCTCCTTCAAGATGTGTGCCCACACACATTTCCTTCTTGTACATGTTCCTGTCTTGGGTCTGTCACCAGGGAAGGCTGCACATGGAGGCCTTTGATTTGTGAAGGTGCCTTTTGGTTCAAAACAACTGAAGTCAAGACGGGAAGGAGAAAAATGTTGGTTGGTGCAGATATCTGGGTAAATACCCACAGGTGCAGAAGAGACAGGGGACATTCATTAGCTTAGCAGTAACCCAGCCTTCTCTAACAGGCATTTACTTTGTTTCATGTAATATTAAGTATACTCGATATCATTACCCTGATAAAAGGAGTTGATCTATTGAAGCTGGCTGGACTCTGGCCACTTCTGAACTCTGTCACCACCTGCAAGAGAAAATAAAGGTGTTACAAAATACCTGAGTCCTGACGTACTGATTTTCCCTTTAAGAGCACACACCAGCATATCCAGGGTCTCCTTTGCCTTTGAAATATGACTCTTCCCTTAATCTGCTCTGGACACCACTCACAAACCGAAATGGATATTCCCCATTAACCATTAAATTTCAGGGTTTTACTGTTTTCTTCTGACCTCTGCAATGCAGCAGTGGAAGCAGAGACTCCTCCCCAAGTTTTCTCTCCTTGGGAAAATAAAAATAAATAAATCTTCCTCAGTCACGAATAAGCATGAATGTGTACACCGTCAGCACCTCCGTTGCTTTCGGGAAGACCAAGAGACGGAGACTGAATTGTCCCCTGGAGATGGAGACACATTTTAAGTTATGAGGGGACCCCAGTAAGGAAGAGGAAGATCCACCACAGCCAGTAGGAGCAATTCAAAAGGGGATTGAAAGAGAAAAGCCCTCCTAATGCCAAAACCTACTCTTGTGCTCGTATCTGTGGCACACATGGATGGAGCGAAGTCCAGCACATCTGAGCACAAGACTTCTGCCTTTAGGAGCTGGCGAGCCCCAGGCTGGGGTAACAACTCAGCACCTCTCCGTCAGGGAGCAGAGAAAATCCCTCCAGCTTTGTGGGATGCTCTTATGCATATCCGAGAGCACAAATGTGGTTCTTGAAGGAATTTTCTTTTTCTAATTTTAGTAAAAAAAAATTACAATAAGGAGGTACTTCCCTGCAGTACCTCACTCATTATCCACTGATAAGAGATAGATATAAATTCTGGTTTTTGATCTTACACCATATTATTCTGAAACCAATTTGATATGGAATGTGAAAGATACTTTATAATTTCAAACTTAGAACCCCTCAACTTTTAGAATTGGTAGTGAGCATATGTTTATGAGAAACGACCATCAGACTCATCATGTTGATTGACTTAAAATTAGATGACATATTGTTTTAAAATGCCTTTAGAGTCCTTCATTTGATTTGTAGCTACAGTCTAAGCACTTGAAAAACCTTTGATAGGCATATTTGTGGGATATATAAGAATTTAAGTATTTATCTCTCTCAAATGCGAGTTTCCTTGCTTGTGAGAAATTTTCTTACTGGGAAGGTTTCCAAAATCACTCTCATGTAGCTTCACGGAATTTTCTCTGCTCTTGTGTTTGCTCCTTCTCCACACCTCTTCCCCAGTGCAGAGAGGCACATCTGTCTGTTTTCTGCCTTATCA
Source organism: Gallinago undulata (assembly GCA_026546715.1). Classification (NCBI taxonomy): domain Eukaryota; kingdom Metazoa; phylum Chordata; class Aves; order Charadriiformes; family Scolopacidae; genus Gallinago; species Gallinago undulata. Next base: position 3,681,590 of record JAOTQQ010000079.1, on the reverse strand, counting down.
AGCAGACATCTACATCTGTGAGGAAAACTCCACTTCCTTAGCTAAAAAACCTGTATCTGATTGTGGTAATAAAGCACTACTTCCTCAGTTCAAAACATCCATCAGACAGGACCAATTACTTCCAATGACTCATAGCAACAGGCAAAGCAATAGTCGTCTTTTCAAAGCCTTTGAACTTCTACCGCTTCAAAGGTGTACTAAAATGTGGTTATGAGGAGATTGTCTAAAATTGCCAAATTACCAGTTTTCCAAGCTTTGACGTTTGTTATTTCGAGCAACTAGACAAAGGCAAGCAGTTCATTCACCCGCTGAGAAAAAGAGAGCAAAACAAAAAGATATTACATAGGTGAAGAGAGCTCTTAATGTGACGCATTCCTAAACACAAAACAGAAAAATACTTGGCTTTAAATTAATCAAATAATATAATTAGATTATCAGACAGTGCACAACAATAATGCAAAACGCAAACAATATGATCCAAAGCTACTGAGTGAATTTAACAGGCTTTTAATCACATCCTGGAGGTCAGAGGGGCTTAAAGTGTTATTAATGGGAATCAAAGCTTTTCACCTTTAGGTCACCCATTCGAATGTGGCACAGGTTGGTCCTGACTGAGCGTCATTACCATCTGGTAATTACTGGCAAGGCCATGTGACATGGGCTTCTGGTTTCAGCAGCCCCGAAGGAGAGGTATTTGCAGAATCCAGCACACGCCACAACTGCAGTGGGTAGTGATGGACAAAGCAGTGTCCAGCAGAAGACACCTGATCCAACAGAAGACAAAAGTATGTGCAACTCAAAAGTTCTTACTTCAGAGCTTTCTTCTACTTCCAAATAGTATTAAATACACTTAGGAAGTTATTGTCTAAAATTGCCATATTGTTTCCAATATATCCAATTCCATTTTTCTTATTGTGGACAGAGCATCAATAATGCATTGTCCTTGATGGTGTTGGCTTTCTCCTGACAAGAACCGTGTACAATGACAAACTCTAGTTGGCTAATAGCTATTCTTTGGATGGACTGATCCAATCTATATAACTCTCATAATCATGAAACTAATATGAAAAATTAAGTTAAAAAGAAGAATCCTATATACTGAACATCATAAAGCATATTCTTACTTCCTACTGTCCCAAAGACCTTTAGATCTTCATGATGCAACTGTTATTTTAACTTTATCAGGAATCTTCCAATATTAAGACCACATATAAATAAATATAGTTCTAATTCAATAATGTATTTCTGGTTGCTTCACTTTTGTATTGAAGCATTGAGCTTTGGTTTCCTCATGATGCATTTTAATGAGTTTTTACCTACCTTCTTGAGAATGAAGGTCACCAAGCATGTATTTGGAAGGCTCTTGATGCAACTTATTACACTCCATGTCAAGTTAAGAGGAAGCTGTGGCTCATCAACATTTTGGTACCACTATGAGAAGATCATGAAAGCTGAATTTATCCATACAAGTAAATTTTCTTCACAAGTCTGTAAGGAAACAAAAGAGAGTTTTCACCTTCACATTTTTTTATATTGTATTTATATGTCAGAAAAGGTGGAAACACCTCCTCTGAACTTTTTTTTTTTGGAGTGCCCTAAATCCACTCAGACTTGGGTACAATTTCCATCACAGCACGTCCTGGCTCCATTAGGTCCTTGAGCACTAGTCCTTGACATCAGAGGAACCATAATGGTTTGTTGAGGAGGCTGTGGGTCTCCTCTGACACCATCAGGAATCAGCACTAGAGAAAGAACTCAAACTTTCCTTCTTTTTTTCTAGAGGTCTGGGTAAGATGAGTCTGGGTAAATCCAGGGGAATAAGCACCGATTAAAGTATTTATTTTCCTTTTCATTAGACCATATATATTTATTCATACTTTTAATAAATTATTATGGTTTGTTCCCAAGAAAGTTTGTTGTCAAAATCCAACACCAACAACTCGAGGTACATCACCCAGATGTTACTGGACAGGGAAAACATGGTACAGTCCCATTCCCTAACTGGTGTAACTCTTCATATCAGTCTTTTTATGCAAATAGTCACTTATATGAAATCAAGGAAATTAAGTTTCCATCAATATTTGGCAATATCTACATTAAAACAATGGTTTTTCTACAGATCTTGTCAGAAATGTGTTTACACAACTATTCAAATTAAGAAATGCAACAAAAGAGAGGCAGAGAAAATTCATTTAAAAATTCCAATATTCATAGTGGAGATCTGTTCAGGGCTAGAAGTCACTTCTGGCTTTGGTAGGAAGAAAGCCTACAGGCACTTCTTTTGATGAGTAAGTTACATCTGTTCAAGCACTGCACTTTGCTAACACCATACTTTTGTTTTTTAGACTGAAGATCCTTCAAGTCTAGCAGCTCAGATGCTTGCATCCGTCTGTAGCCTTGCGGGTGAATACCTGTCACTTTAGGCAGCCTTCTCTGATTATCTCCTCCACGGTGAGATTCAGATTGCCCCACTAACACACTGCTTTCTCTCCTTTGGCACAAGGACAAGTGACACCAACCCAAGACCTTAAGCTTCACTCCAGTTAAGGAAATAAGTTCACCTCCAACAGTTTCTGTCTTCTCTTAATTAGAAAACTGAAAGGGTCTTTGAGATTGTTTGATGGAGAAAAGGAACATGGACCACTCCTTCAGTCTCTCTTCAACTAAATTTTGTGACAAATCAACTAGTTTCTATGCCAATTTCTTTGCTGGACATATTGTGATGTATAAAATTAGCAAAAAGAGCAACTCTTTTGTAGACACCTGGCTTTGTAACCCTCTTTGATGAACAATGTTACGCACACAAGGCATGCATTTTGGTGTCACGCAGCATTTGAGTTTGTTGCAATTCTTTCTAATGAACCATATATTTTATATACATATATCCCTATATATGTGTACATATATACCTTCATTATATTTTAAGGAGTCAAAAAGCAATAATGTTATACAAAGCTAGACCTTCATCTTAGTTCCACGTCACCAGAAAAACACTAATCTCTCCAAGGAAACAACTTTTTAAAAGTTTATGTTCTTCAGCAACCATTGGTAACTAATCTGGAAGGACCAAGGGAACTTAGTCAAGGTCCCTACCACAAGTTTTACATTGTCACTTCAATCTAGACCAATATTCACTCCATTTCTCCTACACACCATTCTCTATGTCAAGGTCCAGTCTCTATTATCCCATTCTCCCAGAGCATACCTACCCACTGGTGAGAGCCTTGTTACTCCTGAAACACATTCTGATGCCACTTTCCCAGTAAAATAAGGTGTTAATGTTATCAATATTTTTAAATATTGGTAGCATCTCTGAAAAAGGATCACCAGCCTGGAGAAGATGACAAGTACTTGCAGAGAGCCTAAATAGCCCATAAATTTCCTTTCATCGCAGGACAATGAATGTGGAGAACCAGAGCACAAACAACCATTTGGAGGAACTATGTATGTTCTCTCTACTTTGATACAACTACGAGTGATGTCTCCTGTCATCCACTGAGGATCTAAATTTACGAGCACGTCAGCGCATACATTTAAGCTGAGGATGCCCAGATGGGGAAACCCTCTCACCAGAAGTATGAAATACCCATCTGCTGCCTATTAATACTCTTCAAGGGATTATTGTTTCATGCTGCCTGGCTGTTAGGGTTGGCGTTTGGCGGCTGGGACGTAGGAGTGCATACCAGAGCGGTTCTGGAGAGAGGATTAGGTTGAGCCACTGTGGGATAGTGTCAAATTAGGGATGTTCTTTGAAAGCTCTAACACGGCCCATTCTGAGCAGAAAGAATTTCGATAAGCAGAGAGTCCCCTTAAGGTATCAATTTGGTCAAATAATATGTTTATGGGACTATTATTAGATCAAGAGAAACAGTTAAGTGAAACATGACATGTAACTGTTAAAAATTATCCACTATCAAACATCAGCTAGGGACACTGAAAGGAAGAGTTGACACTTATAAATAAAAAATGATGTAGAAATTAAACAAACAACCCATGGAGACTCTTTCAGGTTTTTTTCCCCCCCTGCTCCCTGTGTTTTCTTACATTCTCTGAGTTGGGGAGGTTTAATCTATGTGCAGAAAGGGAACTAGAGGCTGAATCAGGGTTTTTTTTACTTTCCTTTCCTAGAGGCCTCTTTTTTATTTTCTTTCCAGGTATTGATTGTGAAAGTGATATCACACCAGAAGGTGCATTGATATGGTGTTGAGTAACAGAAAACTGCAAAGACTCCTTACAGTATAATCAAAGCTTCTGTCCAAGCCCCTCACTCTGATGAAATCCAATCGATAGGGACGATTAAATGACACATACAGAGCCATCAATATTAAATACAGTCCATTTCCTGTACAAGAGCAGTGCAACGTAAAGTGGACAAGATAAAACTTGAATAGGCAGGTTATTTACGATGCCTGTACAGTATTTAAGCAGTGATGAAAGTTGGAAGTATCCATCATTTGCATATTAATCAAAAAAACATATAAGCTTTTCAACGCACACAAACTATAATTTGGCGGGTTTACAATGTTTCTAAACAATAATGGGTTTTAATATTTATTTTTTTTGGAGGAACAAGGTCAGAAGGGAGTTGACTCCAGATTGAAAAATTGTAGATTCTATAATCTGTGATTTTAATAAGCCATTTGGTTCTTACAGAGCTTATTCAAAAGTCCGAATCATTTCCCTTTTGCCTGCTCAGTGGAAGATAGGGCTTGCAATAATTCATTGTTCTGCCTCCAGAGGTGGGTAAGAGCCTTCTGGGAAGAGCTGCAATTTCCCACCATGAGCAAACATGCAATATTTGGATGGTCCTGTTCAGTAACACAAACATGTGGGCACATCCATGCTGAAAGGCAGGAGAAGATAAGCCAAGAGCCAGAGTGGCAAGTCTACCTGGCACAGTGCAGCTCTCTGCTGTGTAGGATTGGCAGTGTGGGTCCAAACGTGGGACAATCACGTTGCCTTGACACTGCCCTTGGCAAGACCTGTCAAATCCCAGCTCCAGGCTGACATAGACTCACCTGGACCTGACTTCCAAAGTTGAGGCTTGCAGTGACAGAGCAAACTCTGTTTTACTTGAGCGCACCAGCTTCACAGCCACTGGAAACCACCTTAATTTTTATGCTGAGTGGAGAAAATGTTGACCTCCTACTCTGTTCCTGATGTTATCCTTTCTGTTATAAAACTGATCTGAGAAAGGAAAGTAATGGTCTTTTTAGATATGAAGGTCTTAGAGGAAGAAAGACATGACTTCCAACAAGTCACTCCCATCAAGAGCAGTGGCTGTACCAAAGCAGACATCAAACACATGTGACAGTAGAGGTTTCCAGACCTCCCAGTGGCTTCTAGGTTTGACCGAGGGTGCAGCAAATTCCCTTGTTGAATTCCCTCAGGAGGTTGCCTTCAGAATTGCACTGTGGTGCCCTTGCTGGTTTAGGGAGAAGTCTATCAATCAGCTGAGTTCATCAGCTGAGAACAATGCTTTTTAGTAAACTACCTCTCCGTTGTGCCCCTCAAAATGCTTTCACCAGTTTGTACAGAGTCCACTGGAAATCACATCTAATAAATCTGGTTTCCTTCTGACATTTTTCTTCATACCATGGCTTTGTGACATGCAGGTAGGAAACCAAGAGAAAATGAGAGATCTCATAGCAAAAGCAATGAATAGATAAAGATATAGAAATAAGGTAAAAATAAGGATCTCCAGCAAAACAGGCAGTGATACCAGACTGCCTTTTGTTCTTTAAAAGTAAGAGAAAAGATGAATGAATCCACTGCAGAGGGAAGGCAGACAAAAGGAACAGCAGACTGGTAGAAAGGTGCTGTTGTGCTACCCCTTAGCTCCACATTGTTCATTGCTTTTCACACATGAATCCTCCTCATATTGATTGGTAAATATATCTTCTTTTCTCCCTTTTTTAACCTTAATTCATTCTTTTTCAACATTAAACTTTCACAGTCCCTTTGAGGCTAACAGATAAAATTCTTTAACACCAAAACTTGCTCTGGCTGTAGTGGAAAACTAGTCAGACTGTTCTCAAGTTTAAAGTTAATCATATATTTATGTCCTTTGTTGTACTGGGCCATAAATGTTTGGTATCTTCAGGATGAAAAACCTTCATCTTAACACAATTTTCTAGGATTTTTAAAAAAAACTCCTCAATAAAAGTTTTGTAGAGAAAGTGAGCCTGAAAAATGTTCTTGGAGATGACACTACTCTCTGCCAGGACACTTTCACAAATAGTGTGGGGACAGCAGGTTGTTTGCCAATGAAAAGCTACTTTCTCTTGACAAAATTGAAAATTGATGACAAAGTGATTGGGTATTTCTCAAAATGCTGTCAAATGTAATGACATTGGGTGTGTTCCAATGAGTTTTGTAGGCTTTCAAGACACAGCTCTCTCTCCTTGCCTTATGTGTAAAAACTTTGCGTTGCGAGTCTACTCTGCTGAAGGACAGCTATAGCTGCTACAGCTCCCAAAAATTTTCTAGGGAATAAGACTGCACTGACATATCTAGTCTTGACTAAATAAGTAACTTCCACTTTTCAAAACCCAAGCTTTCTTCTCTGGTTTGATGTGGTGTTATTTACACACAGGGCAGGGTTGTAGGTCACTTTGCAGGCAAGACAGTATGGTACAGGCTGCCGAGGTGGTAATGAAGTTCCTATTTGTTGACCAGTAATTAACTGTATCCTTATGAGATGAGAGATGTCAAAAGCCCCGAGACATACTGTACATCCCACCACCAGGAACAGAAGGGAGAAGGAAGACGAAAGCTACAACAATTTCAACATCTGTCCTCTTTGCGCTGACGGAGCTGGTAACCAAGATCTCCTTCTCTCCCCTCTATCTAAAGTACAAACAACGTAAAGCCAGGATTGGATTGATGTGGAATGCTACATAAAATGTTTGCTTATAATTATTTCTAGCACCCTTTTGAAGCTTAGGGATAAAACATTTCTAATTATTCATCAGGCTGTTGGAACTCCTAGGCCTCTGTAATAGGGATTTAGCAGAACAACAAATAACATACAGGGATTCAGATGAAAGGAGTGAATTTGAAGGGATTATTACCATAAAAAAGCAAATGACTATTTGATGGAGTTACAACAATACAGAGAGTCAGACAGGGATAGAGAAATAATGCTAATTGATAAATACGTAGCTGCTTAAGCTTTAATTTGAGCTGTGGAATAGTTGTAAAACGAGTGATACCTGTAATTTCCTTTTTAGAAGATCACTCTGTTTGAAATGCATATATAAGGAAAAACCCTCAAATGCATCTTTTCTACACCCTTCCTCACATTTTTACCACTTGCCATTGGACATAACTGTCACAATAAGTAATTCTTGTTTATATATCTTATTTTATATAGCCTGTGATCTGCTCATATGTGAACCCCACGGGTCAGAGGAAGCAAGAGACATTCAAGGAATGAAGACCAGATTTTCTGCAAAATCCCTGTGTTATCTTAGCAAGGTTTAAAGCATTGCAAAGTAAAAGGCAAACCAAAACAACAATTAAAAAAAACACATGAAACAGCACCCAAAGTCAGTGAAAGCAGAATTTCTGAACAGAGAGGTGCCAGCCCAGCCCTAATCCTCATTTTTCAATAAGACAGAGAACCTCTAGGACGTTTATCTTAAATAAGGACTCATAAAAAATATAAGTATAACCTAAAATACAAAACAGGATAACTCTTCCACATTCGATTCTGTTCTAAGAAACATCACTACCACCACACTCGTGATTTCCCATAAAGACAGTTTTTTGAGGATGCAGAGGCTGTCTTGCCTAAAGGAAGGAAGGAAATGGATGTGACTTTGTACATACATGCAAAAAATCCATGGATAAGAGACTTACCAGCTACTCTGCAAGCTGTGTGCTTCATTATATCACAAATATCGTTTTAAAGGGCAAAGATATGCAAAGTAGACGTATTGTAACTGTCTGTAAATCAGAATTTCAGTGGAAGACGTTCTTCAACAGCTCAATACAGTCGGTTCAAAGATTTCTTCCCCTCCTTAATGAAGGTAAAATGTTAGCATTATAAATTGCGGCTTAGAGAAATTATATTCAGACTTTAAAAAAAAAGAAAGAGAGAGAGAGAGAGAAACCGTATGCACTAGATTAGCAGGGGTGGATCGTCTTGTTGAGAGTTGTGCTGCCAAAGCCTATTAAAGTAATTCACGTTTTATACACAGACATTACCATTTTCTCTGAACTATAACGTCCTTGGAGTATTACTCCACCGAGACATCCAAAATCCACTTTAGATGGGGCACAAAGGCACAGTTTGAGATTTACCTGTGTGACTTGTCTCGCAGGTGACAAGCATTAAGGAGGAAAATCTACACTTCTGTCAGATAAGCAGGAATTCTTCACTCTTTAATTCACTCGGAAAGAAAGGATAATTACCTGAACTAAATTTCTGCGCCCATCTCAAATGGACTCTAGGGACAATCCTGCAGATTAATGCTCTAAGAACATAAGATTCAGAAAGAGAACGGAGGGATGTATGAAATAGGATCTCTTTTAACAGCCTGGATCAAAAACTATATCCTGAACCGAGGGGAGGGAGAATCGGAGGAAGGGGCAAATCCAGTGCAGCATTAGTGCATTTTGCTGCCTCAGCAGATTCAGATTTTGACAATAATAATGATGATTTTTAAAGGCTGACTTTTTTTTTTTCTTTTTTCTTTCTTTTTTTTTTTTTTTTCCCCCTGCATTCTGATGGATTTGAACGATTTCTGTGGCCGAAATGCTTCAGGCAAGATCCTCAGGTGATGTAAATCAGGATTGCTTCTTGCAAATACGGACAGATTCATCCTTTCCCATCCGCTACAGCTTTGCTGCTCATCTGCAGTATCACAATAATCTAGTGATGTTAATTAATTTTTCCTGTGTTTTATGCAGTGCTGCCTCTGCCTCCTCCCTGCCTCAAATTGTTCCAGTTTTGTTGTGGTTTGGTTTTGTGGGTTTGGTTTTTTTTTTTTTTTGGCTGTTGTTATTGCTCCACGTCTGCTAAGTAAATCTGCGGCGTGTTACTTTAAAAAAATAAAATGAAATAAAGCTTGTGTTCGTCGTGACAGTCGATAACACTACGGCGTTATAATCAATTGCTATTTGTAGCAGCAGGACTAGCAGTGGGGGCAGATCAGTGCAAATTACTGTCACCGTGTGCCGTCGCGTGGTGCAGCCAGCCCCCATCACGTAAGGCAGACCATCCTGTGTCCAAGGGGAGCAGACAGGACTCAGCCATACCTGGACCATGGCAGAAGAGCCCTCTCTGGCTCCAAATTCCACAGGAAAGCTGCTGTAAACCTCCCGAATTGGTAGGGAAGAGAAAATAAATTAATCCAGCGATGAGTTGTGGGCCGCTAAGATGCGAGGCTAAACACTCCTGCTTCTGCAATGGGCTGAAGAATGGAGGATTACAAGTATCTGGGGATCTACAAAAAGGTTAGATAGCTTTTTAGTGAACGCCAGCGATGTCTCTATTGTAGTTTGAACTGATGGTTTGTACAGGCGCCTGGAAGCCGTGGGGGTCTTCAGTTCAAAACACCTGTTATGATCAATAATAATGCCAAAATGAAATATAATAGCTTCCCCCCCTTCTATAGAAACAGAAGTTGTTACTGCTATAGATCACAGCAATGTCATTTTTTTGTCTGTGTTTCATTTGAGGAAAGAGATCCAGGCTCTGATCTTGGTGGGGGAGAGAGTTGTTATCTCAGAGCTGTGGTCTGGAAGCAGCAGGTCAAACAGGTAATTTTAAAGATGGAGCTACTCAATTCTTTGTGTTTTGGCACCTTTGCCTCCATATATTAGGCAATTTATTGGGAGCCCCCGTGACAAGGGAGAAATGCAAATGATATTTATTGCGGAGAGGAAGAACTCGCTGTGGATCAAGACCTCACCCTTTGGAAAACAAAGCCTTAGCCAGCAGAGCACCATGTATTATGAAATTACATCCCATTACCTGGCTAAAGGATTTCTTATTGATCTGGGGAGGTGCTAGACAGGCTGCGCTGCAACGTGGAGTCCTCCCCTGAGCCTTCAAGCAGAGAGGGCAGGGAGAGGAAAAGGGGAAAAACACCTCCAGGACAGCCCTCCCCCAGCATCTCCTAATGCTCTCCAGCCCAGGAGAAACCCATCTCCCGGAGAAAGAGTGATTGGGCAGCGAAGCCAACTCAAACACTGAGCTCACTTCTGGGACCGCGGCAAAGGATGACAATTTATTGCCCGTTTTAATGATAGAGTTTGCGATATGCATACTTGCCAACTGGGAACTGGAGTGAGATCAATGAGTTATTTTACGTAGGTCCCAGTATTCTGGGCCAGAATGAAACCGTTGACCTAGAGGTGAAAGTCTCTAATTTTATTTCTAGTCCCTCTGAGTCATGTAGTCACCAGAAATAACACTGACGGCAATAAAACCCAGCAAACAAACAAAACTACGCAAACATCAAATATTAAGGAAAAAGATTTTGCCAAAGAGGCTCAGCACACGTTTTGCGAGTCGGCATAATCTTTGACAGCGAGATCTGGAACATAAAAACCCCTCTCTCCTGGAGCCCAGTATTCTTCACTGAAGACAAATGTTTTATAATAAATATTTTTTGTGCCTGTGGAGCTTTGCGCAAAGTTGGACATGATATTTTTGGCAATATCTGAATGTCAGTAGGAATCTGAGAAAGCGTCACATACTGTACTGGAGCTGGCCGTTTGGTGAAAACCACGGGTTTGAATTTACACGTCACGTTGCGATGGGCTGAGAAACGGGACATTTTTCTTGCATTCAGCCTTTTTTGAGCGAGGAATCTGCCTCCAGTACCTGCTCTGATCCACGACCCGAATTACATCGTCATCTAAAGTCGCAGCATCTCCCTCCACCTATTCCTAGGTGAATTTCTATCATCTCTAGTCCTGTTCTCACTCACATTTCTATTGCCAGTTCTCTGCCTTTCAAAACCAGAACGGCGATGGCCTTGTCTATTTTTAAGTCCAATATTTTTCCTGTTTAGTGAGATCAAAATTACTGCTGCTTATTATTACTACTATTAACATTATGAATAATAATAACAATAATCATAATGGATTTTTCGCTCCCCCTTCAGAGGGTAGTTTCCAAAGGAAATTTCTATGTCTATTCCTGGCTAACAGACATACCAGTTTGGGAAAAATAATCTTCCACTCTTCAAATAAGGACTTTTTGGCTCAGAGATTACTAAGGAAAATCGCTTCGTTTTGCAACCGTAACTCCTATATTTAAATAACTGGGATTTTCCTTCAGAGAGATTTGAACTATGGAATTTTCCTTTCTTGGGCAAGAATCAATGGAGTGTTTGTTGCTAATTAAACCAAATAAATCAGCTAAAAAAAGAAAATGAGTTAATTTTGAAGGACCTTCATACAAAAAATGCAGTTTTGAGTATAGGAAGAGGATTTAATCTAATTTGGTTTGGTTTTTTTGTTTTCTTTTTTTTTTTAATTTCAGGTTTTATGCATATCAATTATTTTGAAGAAATGAGGGAATCTGTCCCTGTTGGTAGAACTCAGCCAACTTTATGCGATCTGAGTTTCGGATCTGATTGAATTGCCATTGAAGGCAACAGGGTTTGGCTTAAATCTTTACAGTAGGTGTTTTTAAAGGTCTCAAACAGCAAAGATTCAGCTCCGTAACACCCGGGGATCAACCACTAATTTCAGAAAACGAGCACACATGCAATGAAATCACCACATTCTGTGGTGATATTTTGCAGAAACGGGGCTGAGATGCTGCTGGTGGCTTGGCTTGACCTGATTTTGCTTCACGCAAAATGTCAATGGGAGACACTGACAGTGGATTTCATCGCTTTGGAATTTGATATTATTATGGTTTTTAAAACACAAGAAAAAAACGCATGGCATCAAATGAACGCGCTGCCTTTTTCTTTGCCTTTTTCAGTAATTCCATCTTGCTACAATCTCAATATTGAAATCTTGCAGAATACAAACACTGAACTCCTAAAATTGCTCTACACGGTACATCCCTAAACCTACACAAAGTAGTAATTATCTGAAAAAAAACACATAATACTGTTCTATTTGAGAAAGGCTTTGAGTTTACTTTTTTTTGGTTTTCTGGAGTTCGGAGAGTTTTACTTGAGAGACTGGAGCTGCAAAGTCAGAAAAAATCCATATACACTTTGCTGCAGTGGGCAGGATCTTTTTTACCTGTTCTGAGAGTCCTAACCACCCAGATATACAGCACAATATTATCCCTAACGTTATAAAAAAAATAAACTATATATTTTAATTAGCTTAAAAGGGTCAAATGGCAGGGAAAAAAAAAAAATCACCTGCGATACAAAAACTCTGGCTATTATAATGATACAGTGTGTAATTCAATACATCTGTTTAGATATTGACCTTCTGCATTATTAATGGCTTTGAAAAGGGTACTGCTGTCTTGCAACTCCTTAACAGGTGGAAGCCACTGGAAACCGAACATTTATCGGTTTCTATATGCCAGATTACTTTCAAACTAAAAGTCAATGCAAATATGTTTGCAGCCTGAATTTAATGGGGAGTCCTGATTTTTGTGGCTTGTTTGTTGAGGTTTCTTTTTTGCCTAAAGCTTCTTGTTTACACACCATTCCCCCCTCCCCCCCAAATATACTATTGTTAAAGAAGGATTTAATTCCCATTAACTGTGTGTCATTTTTTGCTACTTAAAGAAGTTCATTTGGGTACAAATCATTTGGAAAGCCTCTGTCTGTCCTTCTGAATAAACCTTCAGCTTCAGAAAAATTTTAGTCTCTTTGGCTGAGATCTTTGGTGAACCAAAGTACATATTAGACACCTCATTTATTTATATATAATAATATATATTATTATATAGACAATAAATATGTATTTGAGTATAAATATAGGTAAGTATATATTTTATATTATTAAATATATATTAGACCATATATTATATAAGTATTTATATATAAATTGATATATTTATATGTAAATTTATATATTATGTATAAATGGATATAATTATATAAAAGAATCTATGTATTGAATATATAGAATATTATCTTTTCTGTATATTCATCTTTAAACAACACTTTTGTATTAGAAACCATGCTTACATGCAACCCCAAAAGAGAGCATAAGGCCTCCCACACTCAAAACCACCAGAAATTCTATGAAATTAAATTTTAATGTTGCTCTTATTTACCTTGTTTTACCTTCTACAGACGATTAAGTCTTGTCCTGTCAATGAAAGAAAAATTATTCAGATGTCACAAGGTACACAAGGTATATCTAGGTGCACATTAACCTGTGTATATTTTTTTAATTTCCAAATATTATTTTGATTAATTTCTACATTAAAAAAAATAAATGCGTTTCATGACTTCCAATGTTTTTCAAAATATGTATCAGCTAAGTTAGATTTGAAGATCTATTTTTCCCCCCATATTTATCAGTTATGTAATAGAGAGAACTAAAATGGCCATAACAACATCAGTTAAACAAAATCATAACAAAATCAGTTAAATATAAACCAATATTTGACCAAATATCTTGTGAATATATCCCCTAAGGGTCAGATCCTGTATAACTTTCAACATAGCAGAAAGAATTTATGTGCAAATCAACCATCAAGCATAAAACACACAGACAAGAGAAAAAAACCCAAACAAATACATAAAAAGAAAAAAAAATTAAATTAATAGATCTCAAAATTCAAAAAAAAAATATAAGAAAGAATACAATAAAGAGCTATCTATATATCTTTTCCTATGGTCCTTTTACTGAATTTTTTAAAAGGCAGTACTTCTACCAGGAGAAGCCATAAAAAATAGCCATGACCTCATTTGTAAGATCACCAAATATTAGCATTTTCCTTTATTCTAATTGTCAATCTATTTACATATATTATACTCTATACTGGTTTAGAAGTGCTGACCTATAATCAGGAAACAGATAAAAGGAGATATTAATTTCTTTTAAAATGTTTGTTCTCATTTTAAAAGTCTTTTTGTAATTAATTTTGTTCCCTTAAGAAGTGAATTTATATATTATATGTATTGTGGTGTTCTGTGAGCCCAGGGAGAGTGAAAGTGTACTGTGGGAATTTCAAATTTGATTTAACTTCCAATAATACTGTTATATCATGATACTGTTACTATTTTATTACCTATAATTTTCTTCCTACAAATGACACTGGAAGATGCATCAGTCAAATTTGTATCTTGTCAGTGGTGGACCTTTTCTTCATCACAGATTTCATCTGCTAATTGATCTAGGTCCCAGCATGCTGTACTGAGCACAGTATAGAGGAGACCTTTGCTGGTGGCACAAGCTTTTCATGGATCTGACCTGTTTCTGTCCATTGGGTCGAGTGGAAATAGGGCAGTAGACATCCTGTCATCTGCTATGACATAGGAAAACAGATCTTTCTCCTTCTTGGGTTGGAGGCAGAGAAGGAAATCTGAACTTGGATCTGCCCAGGGCTTTCCTTCCCTTAGGTTTTCTCACCAGAAGCTGCTCCAGCCTTTTGGTCAAGGAATTCCTGAGTTCATCGCAACCACAAAAACATCTGCAAATATTCTCATCCTTCCCAATTGAGCTAGAATTGTCAACTGAGCTGTGAAATACAGGCAACCTCTGGAACTTCAGCTATTTTCAAAGTCCACCTAGATTGAGGTTCTGACATTTTTGTGCTTTTTTTATTTTGTATTTTTCCTGATAGTTTTACACTGCCAACCAAATCCAAGAATTCAACATGATAAAAGGCTTCCGTCTCTTCTCCATCAGAAAAAATTGCTCTCTATACTGTAGTAAAATGCTGACAAAATCAGAAGAAAGTTTATGCTGACGGGCTTTCATATTCAAGAGCTCTAGATTTCTGACTCTTTCTCCAAAAGAAACCTGAACTCTGATTTTACTTAGGGTTTCACAGAAGTGTTGTTTTTTCCCAGAAGAGTCAAATCACAGCATCATAGTTCTAGGTTGAGACATGGGTTATGGTTTGTAGATTACACAGAACTGGCACGAGCACAGCACTTGCACACATTTCCAAGAGGTGTGACTGAAAACATGCAACAGAATTTGACTCAGCAAAAAATATATCCACTTGCGTTAAAATGATGGTTCTCATTTCGTTGTAGTGCCATGTGTTCCAACACAATGGTTAAGGGAGAATTATTGCTGCTGAGAGAAGCACTATCTTTCTGGTGACTCACTGAAGTCTCTGGCCTGGACTTCAACAGAGAAGTTCTGTCATCAAATTAGGAATAACCTTTTGTTTCACTCCAAACACGCTGACTGGACTGAAACTCTTTGAACAATGCATGTAAATATACCCAAAGATAGATGCCACATTATTTCCAAAATGAACAGTTCATTTGTGAAACTGAGCTTTAGCAAGAATCCTGATGTCGCGGGTGAAAGCAGTGGGCTGGGAGTCAGGAGGTCTGGGTTGATCTCCCAGCTTTGCCAGTTTCTGTGTCACGGTAGGAAAGAGCTCTCAAAGTTCTCAGAGCAACTTGTCTTCTAAGCTTGGATGAAAATTTCCCTCCAAACCTTTTTTGCACTTTCAATGTGTCATTTATAGAATCATAGAACTGTCTCGGTTGGAAGGGACCTTAAGGATCATCAAGTCAAATCATTGCCAAAACCACCACTAGACCAGCACCACATCTGCCCATCTTTTAAATACCTCCAGGGATATAGATTCCACCACTTCCTTGGTTCTAACATTGGATAACCCTTTTGGTGAAGAAACTTTTCCTAATATCCATCCTAAACCTCCCCTGGCCTGACTTGACTACTTCTTTTCCTATTGCTTATTACTTGGGAGAAGAGACCGACCTCCATCTCTCTACAACCTTCTTTCAGGGAGATGCAGAGAGTGATAACAGGTCCCTTCAGTCTCCTTTTCTCCAGGCTGAACACCCCAGCTCCTTCAACTACTCCTTACAAGACTTGTGCTCCAGACCCCTCACCAGCTCCATTGCCCTTCTCTGGACACACTCCAGCCCCTCAACACCTTTCTTGGAGTGAATATTGCACTGTTATAAAAGTATTTTGAAACTACTGATGTTTCATTGCCAGGATCCCTTATGCGTGTACGTGTGCAGTGTCTAAAGCAACTAAATTTTGGCCTTTGTCTGCAACCCCAGCAGTAAAGTATAGACGTCAGCATCAAGAGGTGGGAAGGGAAAGCAGAGCCACCTACTAGACATGGCTGCAATCCTAAATCAGTGAATTTCCCAGTTGAGGTTATGGTCTTGATACTAAGGATCAGATTTGGTGGGGTTTAGTCAAAACAAGAGACGATGAAAGCAAAATAATAATCTGCCTTTACAAATCCATGCACTCAGGAGCTATAGGAGGTGGCAGAGGGGGAAGAGCAGAGATGTTTCATGGCTCGTGGGATCATGGCTGGCAAAAGCAGGGGCAGTTTCTGCGTCCCTTAATATCTAGAGACAGGATTACGAAGGGACAGCAGAAGAATCTTCCGTACCCTTAGAAAAAGGAGTAATAACGACTGACATTTAAATCACTGCCCCTGGCAATAAGCAACTGATGAAATACTGGGGGAGGAGGAGGGGGGGGGGTGTCAAGCTCTGCCAGTGGTACCCAGTCCCGGCGAGGTGGTGCTCAGCAGGGGTATCTTTATTTCAGCATCTCTGTGTCAGAGGGACGCGGCTCCTAAGTGCGTTTCCCGGTGCCCCCGGAGGATATCCGACTACCTCGGCACTTTGCAGTGCCTTCAGCCGCTGGAGCATCGCACCTCTCCTCCCCGTCTCCCTCCCTGCCCCGGGGGAGGCTGTCACCTCGAAAGCCATAATTTAGCCTTTAATATTTGGATACTGAACGTGAGGGATTTCCCTTTTAGCGCGCGTTGGTTTGCTCCGGTCGAGGGACGGAGCCGCGCAGGTTTGCCCGCGTTTCAGACGATTTTGAGTATAAAACATGCAAATCCCACAGTGCATCCCCCTGTTTCCCCGGCATTATGTCTGCAGAACAGTGTCAGGAACGATGCCACCTCTTCACAGAGAAACAGGGAAATATCTTTCGCAGGATGTGAGATTTCTAACGAAAGCTTCCCCGTGACACGAGCCGTTGAACTGTCTCCGTAGAGTTCTGATTTAATTTGAACTATTCTTGCCACTCCATCATAAAAAACACCAACAAAATGCTAGGCAATAATTAAATTTCACCGGCAAATAATAATTAATAAGGGCACAAGCGAGCCGCCTCTTCATTTAAAAAAATATTTCTTTGCCATTTTTGTTTGGTTCATCTGAATAGCCCATGAGCTGTGAAGATTAACAAATTGTACTGAAGTCTCCCACTTTAGAGGTATTATCAGAGAGAGGACTCTCACACTGTTTTACAATTGTGTATTTTTAAAATGCATCATGAAAATGTTATCTTCCTATCTAAAATATTCTCTTTGAACTAGATTTGTTAATAAGATACTGCTATTTGGAGTATAACTCAAGCCAGTCTCTCTCAAATCTATAGATTGAACGTATTTTAAAAAAAAAAAATAAAGAAAATAATAATCAAAGACAAAAAAGGGTGAAGAAGAGGATTTACCTTCAACATGAAGAGGCATAATAATGTATTTTCAAAACCTGTGTGGTTTGGATTTATACAGGACCTTCTTATGGTAGGATAAATATACGATCTTTTTTGTCAAAATATATTCTGATAGCTTAAATATATTTAACTCGCCCTCTGTCCTTCTCTCCTGCAGGAGCTGTGTGCCTGCCCACAGAACACGGGCTATACACATGCATATTTATTCAAATTTCTTTTTTTCTTTTAGACATTCCTGCAGCTCTTTTGTTGGCCAACTGTAAACTGATCACTTACAATTGTACTTGAGTGTTTAGTGACCAGAAAATGTACAAATGCTGCTGCTGCCAGAGTAACCGAAAGTGCACAAGCAGATTGAGGGAAATACTACAGGCAAAAATTAGCCATCATTAGTTACCCCTGCTAATATTGCAGAAAATTGAAATGCTTGCCTCACTGAGAATTGAAGAGCATTTCTGAAGTTTATCCAGAGCAAAATATCTGACTTTTAAATACAAAGAAGATATAAAGCGTTGCCACGCGGTGTTGTGCTGCACGGAGGAAAATCTGCTAAAGCCCCTTAATGGGAATCGGGCCCACAGAAATTCAGCCCCCTTAATTATAATTTTAACAGCATCAGATGTCATTTTAGGAGCGGGGGGGGGGAGAGAGGGGGCAAACTGGGTCTCTGCTTACATGATAAACACAGGACCATAAATGTCAGACAAAGGCCAAGAACGTTGCAGAGGACAGATTGCCTGAGACCCAGCCCAAACGTAAGGAATGTTTGGTGGGTTTTGTTTCTGGGTTTGGTTTTGGTTTTTTTTTCCCCTGAAAATACTGTAGTAAGTGTAAAATGCAATAATAATCATACAAAATACCTTCGCTCTCATAAAAGAGCTTAAGCTCCACCACTCTTCACTGTTAGGCTCTGATCGGTGCTTTACATTTCTAAATCTGCTACCTTGAAAGAAACAAATTTTCCTGCAAGAAGATGCAGGGCAGCCCCTAATTCAATGTATATTTTGTTCAATTTAAAGAGGTGCCCTTCTGAAGATGGCCTGATGTCTTTTATCAACCTTAGCTTTCCAAGTTCTCCTTTGCACACGCCTTCACCGACTTCATCCTGAACCTTATTCCCAAAATCTTTTTTTTTTTTTTTTTCCCTGATTTATCCCACGGGAAAGAAAAAAAAAAAAGGAGAAGAGGTTTTTTTTTGGTGCTGTAGCACCCCGGCCACGCTAAAGGTAACCTTGCGCTGATATTTTTGGGGTATTCATTTTCACAGATGACCTTCCTGTCGATATCTCTGTCAAGCGCGTTTCGGCAGCACCTGTTGGAAGCGCTACGGGCTTCCATGCACATGTGGCACCATATTGGAATGATGCAGTTCATTGGCCATCCCGCGAGTGGGTAAGGGGGACGTGTCGCCCAGCATATTTTAACGGCGGCGTAGCTCCATCAAGGAGAGCTCTCGAAACACTCCGTGCCACGTAGAGGTTTAGGCACGATCATACAGAAATTGCAAAGGTTCATTTTTGGATCCTCATTACCAAAGCCAACCAACCAAGGAGATAACACGGAAAAACATGCCATTCCCTTTTTCTTCTCTCCTTTTTTTTTTTTTTTTTTTTTTAAAGATAATGCCTTTATACACAAGGAAAGATTAATAATTAACCACAGTGAAGACACCTCTTTTACAGTCATATGAAATGTAAAATACACAGCGATTCTAATATTTCTGAAGCTGTTATGCTTCTTGTGGAAAATTAAAATGCATAGAACTAAGTACCTCCCCAAATGCCAAGCTTTCAAAATAGGTACAAGAAATTGCTAAAATAATTTCCTGAACAAACAAAAAGCTCAACCCGTATATCAAAGCTCATACATCTTACATGTTCTCTTGTCTCTTCTTATTTATATTAGGATTTCAGCACCTGACTGTAAAACCAGTGTATTTTTTGTGTATCTCTCACATTACACAGATTTTTATTATTTTTTGTAACGCTAGCAGAGATGTCTGATTATT
This sequence comes from Gallinago undulata, assembly GCA_026546715.1. Lineage (NCBI taxonomy): Eukaryota > Metazoa > Chordata > Aves > Charadriiformes > Scolopacidae > Gallinago > Gallinago undulata. Next base: position 3,661,987 of record JAOTQQ010000079.1, on the reverse strand, counting down.
ACTTCTGCTAAACTTTGATTTGGAAGTGCAGGAAAAAGAAATATTAAATAAGACAAGCCACTTTAATCTTGCCTCCAAAGGTAATTAGAGTGTCCAAGTTGGTAACCTTTTGTAAATACACAATTCCCACTGCCTCTGAGTTGAATGAACAGATGATGTTGCACAAATCATACGGAGTTTTTTGTATCTAATCCTAAGGCATCAGGTAAATTGGATCCAAAGACAAATTAGGGAACCACACACAAAAAAAACCCAAACCAACCCAAACAAACAAATAAAACCACCTCATGCCAAAATAAAGGAGCAAGGTTAATAGGTAAATATAGTGCTGAGATATTGTTTACCCCTATAACCCGTGTCTCTTGCACGCTGTTAGACCTACACAGCTGCAACAATACAGTTACTCAAAGGAAGGAATGTGCAATTTTGTATTTAATATTTATACCTGGAAACCATGTAACAACTCTGAGATTTTCAGAAAATATTATATCGTGAAGAACATTTTTATAGCCATTTCATCTCCGGGTGTCTTTACAAAACTAACACCACGGAGCAGACCTAATCCTGTGTTGCTCTTGCTTTAGACTCACCTCCGTGGCCGCTCGCACTCTGCTTTACATCTTTATACTTGGTTTGTCTCTGACCTGAAATAAGAAAGCTGTGAACTGGTAACCGGAGGGGGAAACCTCAGGCGTTCAACTTTTAATCTTCTCGTGCGGCAGTTCTCATGCTGTCAATAATAAACACATTTGTTAGCTATGCCTTGTGCAGTCTCGTGGGTGCATCTATCCATTCCTAAAAGATATATTGGCGCTGGGTTATTAATGACCAATAATTCTACATCAGCCTAGTATTGGTATTAAAGGGGAAAATATATATGTGTGTATAAAAAAGAGAAAAAAAAAAAAGACAAAAAAGGAGTAGATCGCACATATATAGAGATGAGAGTCAGAGATGCATTCACCAGTTGCAGGAGGAGAAAGCAAAGAAGTGCAGAGTGGGTGGCACTCTTTCTGGTGTGGTTATATTATTGTGTTATTAAATCTCGTTATATCATCGCTTTCTCACTACCCAGCAGCGGGACAGATGGGAAAGCGTGGTGGGAGTGCACCAGGAATAATGTTGGCATGCGTTGCCGGTGTGAGGTGAGGGAAGAGGACCGAGCTCCTCTCAGGTGAGCAGAAGAGAGAAAACCACCGCAGGGATGGAAAGCAGCGCCTCCATCCACATTTTCCCAAGGATTTCCATGGTAGTTTCCTCACCGACCCCACCACTGAGCCTCTCCATGGCCCCCCACTGAGGATGTACTCAGCAAAGTTAATTTTTTCATGCTTCCTCTGTATATTCATTAACCTCCAGTGTGATTTCCCCCCAGGGGTAGAGCATATGAACTGGTATTTTTTTTTTTTTTTTTCTGCACAGCTCTCTACAGGGTTGGACTCATCTCCCACACCCCAGAAACCACTGAAAAGAAGGGGCCAAGCCTAAAAAAAAAACTTACTGAATCCATTCCTTTGGAAAAGGTGTTTGCTGTGATGGCTTGGGACACTAAGCCCATGTTTCATAGGAAAAAAATATAGGGAGAAGACCAGCTGAAGGCCCTTGAGTTTACATTAATAATCTTATTGAAGTCAACTGGCTGAAGGATGACAAGTCAAATTGTGTTATTGTCCACAGACCTTATTTTAACCACCCTTTTAATGTTATATATTTTACACTTTTTTAAAAAAAAAAAAACCAAACAACCAATAATTACCCTAAATCAGCTTAATCTCACAGATTCACACAGTTTTGGTCTAAACTACAGATAAAACCGAGCTGATGGGCTTTAAGGATGTACCACAGTATTAATACACGGCACTAGACTATACAGCTTCACGGGAAAGTTACTGTAATTGGGATTTTTATCCCCTGGAAGTCAGAAAAAATTATCGACAGTTTCTGGGTCCTAAATGCATCACCGTTTCAAGTAAAATAACAAGCCTTGCCTGGGGCTGTAGTTCATGCTATGTGATCACTTGATACTTTGTCTATGTGGCTTCCCACGGCAAGCGGGAAAGGGAGAGAGACAGAGAGGAGCCGCCGTCGAAAGAGGAGGGAGTCAACAGATCACTTCACAAGCAATTATTATTTTTATTATATTATTTCAACATCATGATAATTAATGACTGAACTTCCAAAGATGTTTGTGCGTGAATTCAGTGTGCTGATAAGAATGGCTGCATAGTGGCTGATTTATATTTGTTTCTGATTTTTTTTTTGCCCGGGTGCTTAGCAGCAGATTGCCGTTCTCTAACTGCATTACTGAGGGGTAACTGGAAATGTTTTACAGGCAAGTTCTGCCATTTAGCATACAACTGTAATATGGTTCTATTATCCATTTTCAATCAATATTTAACCTTTTCAATAAACAACTTAAGTGTACCAAGCCAGAAGGAGGAAAGCTAATTGCCACATGATATATTTGGTTTCCAGGTACACTCAGCTGGCTAAAGTAAAGTTAATTGGGTTATAGGTAGCACAGCAGCATTTAGAAAAATATATCTTCTGCCTCATAAACCTTTTGTTCAGTCAATAGCATCAACAAATACTTGTGGATGATGCCTGTAATATGATGACCGGTCCTTGAAAAACCCAGGCTGTGCATTTTGCCCTTGCAAATGGCATCTGGTACCAACTGGTCTTATGGTAAGCGATAGAAGTGGGTGGGTGGACACCACAGGTCTCCACATCCAGCTTCATGTTTATGCTCCCCATCACATTTACCAGCCCAGCTGTAGGAAAGCCAACTCCTCGGAAGAGGGTGACTCTATAATGTGTAGCAGAAGCATTTTTTTTGTTTAGGAGAAGAGAGAAAACAAGAAATTAAGAGGCTTTATTGTTACACTATAAAAAAGCTCATTGTTTATGGTAACTTCACTGAAGCAGTATAAGCTTGAAAATAGTGTTGTTTGTAATTAAAGGATGCTATTGTCCACTGTTCCTATATGATTTCATTTCCATTGCACCCTTCAGAAACCTTTTTGCTTTGCTATTGCAATGCACAAACAACAAATAGCGTTCAGTCTCTCTCAAAAAGTCCCCGTTTCACTGGTAATCATAACTGTCTTTTAGATAGGTGTAAGTAGTTATTTTTAAAGGAGAAAAACAACATTTAAAATTCACAGTATCAGTGCTAATGAAAAAAAAAAAAAAAAAGAACATTTAAAAACAAAGGAAAGTGCTGGGAAATTGTTTCCATAGAGCTATTTTATTTGTATTTCATCCACTGTAGATATATATTTTGTGTTTGTTCATCTGATGTGGTTCTCGTTTACCCGATATTAATTACAGATGATTTTCTAATTGTTATTTTTTTAAAAATGTACTGCTAAAAGACCCGGGAAAAAATACCATTCTGAGGACCAATTATGAAATCTAGATATAAATGCTTATCTTCACCCAGGCAAGCAGTCCTGATCAGCAAAAAGTGAACGATTACTGCCCATTTAACTGGCAGAAATCTTTCCTTAGACCGAGCTTTAGATCCCTTGCTTATTTGCCACAGTGAATTCTGTATAATAGGGATTCCAGTGAAGTCAAATGGCCAGCCACGCAGTGATCTCAGTGAGACTAGAACTAGGCCCCGAATGATCAACACTGATCGTTATTATTCGAGGGTAATAATGTCCCACTCTAGTTTACCAAAAGTAGCTGCTCTGAATATGCCACAGTTTCAAGACTGAACGAATGCATCTGTCTTCATGAATGGTGATTAAAAAAAAAAATGCAAATCTCCTTACATCTTTTCTTCCTGACATTAGGTCATTGCTTTATGGCCTCCTTTTCATTTGCACATCCATAGTAATTTCTATTTTGGGACACTATTGAAAATATGAGATTCACTAGATCCAAATAGACATTCTTATAATAAGCAGATTGTACTGAGCTACAAAAGCTGCAGTATAATAAAACAAATTGTATGAATGTGAGAAGAATGTGTAAGAAGTTTCATCATAAAAAAATGACCAATAACATTAAGATGTTTTGTACGAGGAAAACACTCCAAGCACTGTTCTTTGTTACCGGATAAAAAGCCTTTTTGCAATGGCTGTTCCTTGACACAGACTCTTTATATGTGAAATAATTTATTGCCATACCTGTAACTGAAATAATGACTAAATCATTTAAAAAAAAAAAAAAAAGTCTCATAGCTCCAACAGAGTAAATCTTCTACAACTTGCTGCAGTGCTAATCGTAAGCATGTTATACAGTAAGTTTGCCTGAAGCTAAGTTAAGCAGGCAGATTAGGACTGTAATATAGTATCAGGGCTCATAAATCAAGTGTGCTTGCAGATTTTCTTTCACTTACTGCTCCTTCTTACAGTTCAGACAAGTCATAATTACACATCAGTAGGCATTGTGAACAGAGGAATGAGCTACAACATAACGCACAATAAACCCTGTCATATAAAAGCAAACTGGATAAAATAACAGAAGCAATACTCCATTTTACAACATCACACTAAAGAATTACACCATGCCATTGTGTAATATTCTGATCAATCAAGAGCCCATCCACAATTGACAGTCCCAGTAGGGTAAAATTTACTATTCAAAGATATTTTCAATTTGTATTTATTATGATTATGATTATGATTATTATTATTATAATATATGGTGAATGAGAACTTAAAAAAGCCAGAAGTTCAAAATAAAAAGTGCTCAGTGCAAAATACAATTAAAGACATTTTCCTAAAGCTTTACTATGCCTGTAATCTTTTGACAAATTATAATGGGGAAGAGGTAAATGATTTTTTCATTCATATTTTGTTAGCATTATGACACCGAGCACAGGTACTGTATGCCATCTCTTTTAAACCAAAGCCTTGCTGCCTGATGTCTCCCAGTTATTTCAGGGCTTAGAATGAGATCAAAGGTGCTATGGCTTTAGCGTATGACATTAGCGGAACACTGAAAATGGGATTTGATGAAATGAGAAAATATTGGTTATTTTAATTCTAATCAAATAATTTCAAAAGAATCAGGAGACAGCAGGTAAATAGCAAGTGCTGCATAGAGGCATAAGGGTTTAAGGGGGTCCCCCCCTTTTCTCGCCTAGGAAATTATCCTACTTTTGCATGTTTTGTACAAAGAGAGCAGATGGGTGCTCCTCATTTCACTCATGCAACTGTAATGCTCTTTTGTTGCCACATACCTTGTATTGCAGCCCTGTGGTTTGTCCTTTTCTGTATTCCACCTCCTCATAATTTTTCCATGTGTGCTTGTAATCAAGTCCCCGTGTTGGTGCCTTGATAGAAGATTGTTGCAGTTTTGTGCATTTGGACGTACCTGGACAGGGAGAGGACAATGCCACTTCCAGAAAGGAAAGCTCTTGGAAGACTGGTCTTTTGGCCAAAGATTCAACTTGGGTGATTCAGATAAGAAAAATTCACTCCTGGTAATTACCTGTCACCAACCTTGATAATATAATATCAGTAGAATTTGATTTTTTTACTTTTCCAAATTATGGTCCTGCCTTCAGAAAACAAAACAAAACAAAACAAAATAAAAACCAAACAAAAACACCAAACAAAAAAAGCCCAACAAAACCAAACCCCAAGAAACAACAACAACAAAAAAACTACACCAAAACCACCCTTTAAATTGAAACTGCAAAGTACATCAAATCTGGTGTCTCAATCAGACTACACTTCCCATCACAATTTGTCCTGATCTTTGTTGAGATGGGATACGCTGCATTTTAAGACCTGTCTTGTAGAGACAAACATCTCAGACTTTGAGTCAAGGATGGCAAACGTGGGGTAGGGGGACCAGAAATTGCAGGGTCGCACAGGATATAGTGTCCGTATTCACCAGCACTTGTAATATGATAAAAAACATTACTGTTTTTCCTCTATTCTATGCCCCAATTTGGCTTTGTCCTGGCTTTTGCCATTTTTCACAGACGCGGGGGTTTTTCTAATGCTGTCCTTGAAGACAACCTCCCTCGACTTGTCTGATGTTTGTTCCCAGTTTATTTCAGATTTTCCTTTATGTCTCCAGCATCATTCACCTAACATAATCTTGAGACCACCCGATACATCAAAATGAGTTACTCACAGAAAGCAGGTTACCTTCCCTATGGCTATGAGGCAATATTTGCACATAAGAAATAGAAAATAATAATAACATTTGAACTAAAGCTTAAATTTGCTTCAGCTGTACATGCCCAGTGACCAATGGTCTCCTTGAGTTTTCACAATCCAGCAATGGGGGAGGAAAACTTGTGGCATTCCCCTCTGGCTCCCACTTGCTTAGGTATGGTCTTCTCTAGGACTCACCTCACTGGGAAAGCCTTGGGGCTTCATGTTTTCTGTGGACATCTTGTGTCCATAGCTCTGACATCAACTCCAGCATAGCTTGAGACAACACCAAGGGCTGGAGGCTTTGCCTGATTCTAGGGACTCTCATTCACTCTTTTTTTTCACTTTTTTCCCTTTTCGTTTCTGAATCAGTGTTAGGATCTGAAAGGTGGTGGCCAGGGGAAATATCGCAACATTGAAAACCTGCATAAAGTTCTGCAAAATTAAATTTAGAGACAAAATTACCTTACAGCTGGCCACGGTAGTAGATGACAATTTGAGTCAGCATTTCATTCCTGGAGTAACTTAGTGAGTTTTCTGTCCTGACAGTTGGTGTTTCCTGATGAAGGAAGAAGCATTTGTGAAGTACAGAAAGATCGGAAGAGTTTATAAAGCAGAAATCAAGTAATTTAGAGTTTGATGCTCCTGCTTTAGAGTGAGACAAAAAGAAGGCAATTTTGCCATCCACTAAATGACAAAGCATAGGTATAAATTGTATGTGAGATATTAACTTGGTCTAGCAATATCATCTTATCGTTGTGAACTTTAGTATAATTTTTAAGGGCAGATGTTACAGTAAGATGAAGTACCACGTGTTTTATCCAGGGCGGGGAGGTCACACAACCAGCTATTTCTGTGCATTTGCCAACTGATAGGGTCTGGTCGAGTTTTATGATAAAGACAAATATATTAGCATGCCCATGAATCAATATTGTTTAAATAGTGTACCAGAAGGTTCACTGTCAATCACTAGTTTCTGAAAGTTGTTCATCCCAACTGTTAGGTGAATACTGAATATATTCACAGAAGTTTGGATCTGTTCATGAATAATTCATTAAAAAAAGCAACCGATCAATTTGCAATTAATAATGATTCAGCTTCTTCCACCCATACTCACACAAAATAACACTATTACGGGGTTTACCCCTTTACTGAATAAACTCCTTAAAGGGGACAGAAGCAGACTCTGGTCCTATCTCTGCAATGAATAATTAATCCATCTTCTTTTCTAAGCAATGCTCTGTGGAAATTTCCAAAAGCTTTAGATGAGCTATGCAAAAACAAATGAAAAGAAAAAGCCCAAACCTGTTGAGATGACTTCATGAGGTAATGATAACTCATTTCTCTTACCACAGTACTTTAGGAAATCAGATATAGCCCTATATGCAACACAAAACTGCTCAAATCCCATTTTTCCTCTTTTCCTCTGGCCTTCTACAGCACAAAGAATTTCAATCCTGACAATATTTTCACCAATATTTCTTCTTGAAATTCAAGGAAATTCTTTCACTCAGGTTCTAAGCTCACACTTTCATGTTCACCTTTTTTAGTGAATTTTATAAAGCCACTTAAAACTTACAGTACAGTAATCACATTGGGAAAAAGAAAACAATGACTAGCATGAACTTGGGTATTCTGCTTGTTTAGTTACCCTTGAAGGAAGAGGACTGGAGAAATTAAACCAAACTAAATGGGAATTCCAGAACTTAGACAACAACCCACTAAATTGCAGTTTTACTCATGAGTGAGGATCACTTTTTAGCCAGGGTAAAAGGAAAGGTAACACTATAAAAATCTTATTTTGTCACCGTGCAACATAAAAGCAGAACCTGAGTGTTCCATGAGTCCTATTCAAATGGAAAAGTAATGTAAAATGTAAAATCTGCATGTAGAGATTACCATTCCAATAACATTTCAGAGTGTTCCAAATTTCTTTTTCTTAAGCAAAAATGGTAATTTTGTGTTTTTTACACATTCAGTTTCACTGAATTTCAAGAGAAAGCACATTTTCTTAGGTGAAAATAATAACGAAGAGAAGCCAGATGATCTCTAACTTCAGTGCTCTTAAAGAAAGCAAAATGAGATCTATTGTTTTCTGCCAGAGACCCAATACATTTGGACTCCTTTTTATATTTTTTTTTAATTTATTTCCACCTTACACGTACAATTGCACTCATAGACCAGACCTTTTCTTTCTGCCAGGCCACATAATCCCCTTTTAGTCAGTAGATATAAGCCCACTACCCAAACTGTAAAGAATTAAATTAAAAAAAAAAATGAGGTAAATTTAAGCTAGTAAGTCCAGAAACTGTAAAAAATGCTCCACCTCTGTAGGTTTTAATTGCAAAAAACAAGTCAGGTGCCAACCTTGTCAGTAACACTACCAGTCCCATCCCATTTCTGGATTCCCAGGCACAAATACAAGTCTCTATCCCTCTTTGAAAGATGAATTCAGACCCCACATGTTTGACCGGGCGGAGCTGAACACCTAGTTGCTGCTGAGATTAATGGCACAGATATCTTGCCCCATTGCCCCAGATGATGTCTCTATGAAATAGTGTCACCTGGAAGGATGTAATACACTGCTTTGTGCTGAGATACGTTTTGGTCTAAGCAGAGATCCATCATACAGCAGCTCCTACTGAGTGAAATTTGGCATTTTCAGTGTTTTCCACCAGGTCTCTTCAAACGAGGGCTGCCAGATCACCCAAACAGAGTTGAGTTTCACTACATAAGGAGGATTCACCAATATCTCAATTACCTTTTTGCATTGAAATACCCTAAACATCCCATCTATTATCATGGCAGAAGGGCATGTATTGCCACAGCAGGTGGTTCTCTGGGGTGATGTTTACTCAAACTACAGCAGAAATCATTAGCAAGCTGAAACTGAGCTTTCAGAAGTGAGGAACGATGCAAAGTTTCAGTAATGAAGTACACTAACACACGATCTCCTAATTCATCTGGAGCCAGAAGTCTGTATCATGTTTTTCTGCATGCCTATTTTTCATCAAACAACATACAATCTTTACTTGACTATACTGTATATCTTCTCTGCCTAGTGGGAACCCTAATTTGCTTTAAATTGCCAAAGTGCTCATTATGGAATGCTTAGTAGCTAGAGTTTGTACATAATATTTGAAAATCAGCCTTAATTTTTCTGCCTGAGATGAACACTTGGATTTCAGAGTAAACATAATCAGAGATTTACACAAACTCAGTGAACCCTGTTTATTATATTTGCCTGGAATAGCTACAAAAGAGGTCAGAGGTCCAATGTCTTCCTGCAGAGACAGATCATGTTCTAGCTGGTACCGAGGAGGAAAAAAACAGTAGGTGATGCTTTAATGAATGGCTTATCATGTGGAACACACCATGTGATAATAGCAGTGCTGGTAAGGCAAGAAGGAAGTAAAAAACATAAAGGCTTTTGCTAGGTTTCCATTGCTTGAAAGCTTACATTTCCACAGTAGCAGATGAAGAGGGTTTATTAAGAATATGTAGTAAAATCTGCAGCAAGTTGAAAGGAGCTTTGAACTTTTTTGTTTAAACAATATTTTGGAATTGCCGGTGAGATAGCATTGCCCTGACTAAATAGAAACACACATCAGAATATTTTGATTTTGTGTGTCAATTTCTGTTATCATTTTTACTGAAGTGACCTTGTCTAAGAACTCAGTTCAGGAAAAAATAAAAAAGAGGGTCACACACAGATTATTCCAAACACTAAAGGGATAGTCAATAGAATAAGTTACAATTTGATTTTTATTTATGAAAGGTTGTCAATTAGGAGGTGTGAAAATGCTTGTACTTTGAGACTAAAAACTATGGGGATAGAATGGTCCAGCTCTTCTAAATAAGGTTTTGTTACATGGCATTGGCCAGATCTACGTCTTAAACTAGGCTGTATGAAGTACTTATTTCTGAATTACTCTTCTTCTTCTTGTCTTTTGAGAAAGAAGAAACAGGCTTAATATTGAAACAAAATATGGCTATCCTCAGTCGTATCTCTCCATTTATTATTTTTAAGCAACTGTTCTAATCTCCCATACTATTTTTTTTTCTCTTAGAGCAGGAGTCACAAAATGTTCTTTGCACCATTTATCCAGAAAACTGTGCCTTGAGAAACAGCTTGCCAACATGCAAAATGCCAAGACACGATGGCTCTCATTACTGATGATTTCGTAAAGTCAGGCCCTGGGATCTCGCTGTAAAGAAGACATGAAGACACACGATTCCCTTGAAAAACACAGCCACTGGTAGGATATTCAAAAATATTGAGGTAGGATAAACTTCTAACCCCTCCTTGAAACGAGGGGAAATTAGGTGTCTAAGTGGATATAAACTTGCACTTATCAGAGGAAACAAAGTGCATCGAATTTAGCATTCATTTTAAGGGGTTAATTCAAAGGAAATCAGAACATTGAAACCTAAATTTCCCATGGCCACCTGAACCCTGGCCACGTGGCTCAGGCTGAAGTGTCATTCCTTATGATCTTGCCTGGCAGGATCAGGAGTAATAAGAACTAAATGCCTGAGCTAATAGAGTAATTAATTCTCATTTACGTAGGATAATTCTCATACAGTTAAAACCTCCAGCTGAAACATGAACGGTGTGGAAGGAGATTCTCCATGGTGAGCAGGGGGAGACCAGGACAGGTAGTGAAGCTCTGCACACAGCAAACATCTTTTCCTTCATGTATAGCTATGATATACTCACCTTCCTGGGCTCATGGTAACAGGCAACAGAAAATCACAGAATCATAGAATTGGTTCAGGTTGGAAGTGACCTTAAAGATCATCAAGTTCCAACTCCACTGCCCTGGGCAGGGACACTTCCCACCAGATCAGGTTGCTCAAAGCCCCATCCAGACTGGCCTTGAACACTTTCAGGAAAGGGACATCCACAGCTTCTCTGGGAAACCTGTTCCAGTGCCTGACCACTCTCACAGCAAAGAATTTCTTCCTGTTATCTAAATCTCTCCACTTTCAGTTTAAAACTTTTACCCCTTGTCCTATCAGTCCACTGCCTGATAAAGAGTCCCTTCCCATCTCTCCTGTAGGCCCCTTTCAGATACTGAAAGGCCGTTATAAGGTCTCCTAAGAGCCTTCTCTTCTTCAGGCTCTCATAACTCACTTAGCCTGTCTTCATAGGGGAGGTGCTCCAGCCCTCTGATCACCTTCCTGGCCCTCTGCTGGACCTGTTGCAACAGGTCTATGTCCTTCCTGTGCTGAGGACTCCAGAGCTGGTCGCAGTACGCCAGGTGGGGTCTTACCAGAGCAGACTAGAGGGGCAGAATCACCTCCCTGTCTGGTGGGGAAACCTCCTTTTTCCCTGCTCTTATACAAAGTGCTGGGAAGAACCATAATCTTCATGCTTCTTGTGAAAATGTCCTTTAGGTATGGACGTCATGACATCCATGCTGTCCATCACTTACCCTGTCCCTGTTGAGGCTGGGGACCCTGCAGGAGGGGGTCCTCCTGGCATAGCCCCTGGTTACTCACAGAAAGGTGCATTGCTGGTCCTGACCCAAGCCTGAGAAATCAAACCAAACCCTCCGGGAATACCAAGGAGCAGACAAAACCTGATCCCCAGGCACAGAGCAGTGGTGGGTGAGCACACGCTTGCAAAGTCAGATAAAACACATAACTGAAAGGTAAACCCACAGCACCGTTTAGATTGGGGTTTGATCTGAAATACTCTTTGCAGCTTTGATTTCTGAGACTTTAATCTCTTGCTCAGCAATAAGTTCTACATGAAAGTCTGGTGTCCTGCGTTGTTTCAGAAAGTTACCTGCCAGAATAAATTATGGTTACAGTGACTGCTGATGCCTCTGGAAGCCATTCCCTGCTGGCTGCTGCTCATGACATGCAGCATGTTATCTCGGGGTAGACAACCTCAGCTCCCTTTGTTCAATGGCCTCTCCCACCCTGAAACCCAGACGTCTTTGTGGGTCGAGGCTGTAAAAGCAAAGATTTAATGCTCCATGTTTATGCATAGTACAACTCCAGGAAAAAAAAATAATAAAAAAATAAGAGGAATAAATCTGGCCTTTTCTCTTGGCAGAACCCAGTAACACAAGTTATGCTACCATCAAACTTTTCTTGCAGGAGTGTGTGTACAAGAAGCTAACCTCATTAATGAGGGTAATTAAGACAAATATTGTGTCCAGTTCTGGGCTCCCCAGTTCAAGAAGGACAGGGAACTGCTGGAGAGGGGACAGCAAAGGGCCACAAAGAGCCTAGAGCATCTCTCCTATGAGGAGAGGCTGAGGGACTTGGATCTTTTTAGTCTGGAGAAGACTTAGGGGGGATCTGATCAATGCATACAAATAATTAAAGGGAGGGTGTCAGGACGATGGGGCTGGTCTTTTCTCGGTGGTGCCCAGTGACAAGACAAGAGGAAATGGGCACAAACTTGAGTATAAGAAGTTCCACCTAAACATGAGGAGGGACTTCTTTATTGTGAGAGTGGTAGAGCACTGGAAGAGGCTGCCCAGAGAGGTGGTGGAGTCTCCTTCTTTGGAGACATTCAAAACCCATCTGGACAAGTTCCTGTACAATGTGGTCTAGGTAGACCCGCTCCAGTGAGGGAGTTGGACTAGGTGATCTCTAGAGGTCCCTTCCAACCCCATATGATCCTATGATTCTATGATTTAAAATTCTACTCTCCTTTCAATATATATAGGACAATAGAAATTTGCATTTGGATATCACAGATCATTTAAGAGGTCTTACAACACAGTGTTCAGGCATACAGAGGTGTGCATGTGGGTCGGGATGCAGGAATTAGGCATCCCAGGTCATTATTTGCCTCCAGCACGTGCTAGACCTGCACACGATCCACGTGTCAGGAGCCACAGAGGAGCCGTATTCCTCCTGTGCTGGCCTCCAGATCTCAGAGAGACCATCCAGCAGTTTGACAATGAGGTAATGTGGGGAATTTTGTAAAGGATGAATTTCTGAAACCCAACCCTAATTTTTCCTCAAGGACCAGGACACAAATTCAGTCCAGCAGGAATTATACAACTGGGTGCAGTGCACACGCAGGCACAGATTTAAGCTCATAGACTCATCGCTTGTGGCCACTACTACTTCTGCCCATGGCAATGTGAGGACCTAAACAAATGCACTGAGCTTTGAAAATATCTTTTAAGCAAGTTTAACAAAACAGGAAATAATCCCAGAAATAATTGGAGAGTCCTTAACTTGTAACATACTTCTTGTCACTTGGAGTGAGTATTTGCAGCTCTCCTTGGAGAGTTTCTGTGCCTGAGACTGTCCCACCCAGCCCTAGGATGTAACACAGGCACCTTTACAAAGACAAAAAAAGGAACTATCCTCTTTTCTAGTCAGTTACTTGTCCTACATACACGTCCACATTGATGGCAATAATAAAACAACCAAACATCTTACAAAAATGTATAAATATTCCTGGATGCCAATGCAAACATTCCCAAATTTCTCCTCCGTGGTCTACCAAACCACAGTACCCACACACCAAGCTACACCTGGTTGGCTCAATTTACAGCAGTTAATGCATCTCAGGTGGAAAATCAGTCCCAGTCAAACTGGAATCACCAGCTCCTATCAAACCTTCTCAAGATCCTATGTACTCTGGCCTTGATGATGGTCTTCCTTCTGTCTACCCACAATCCCACTGCAATGTTGTCCAAGGCTTCTTTTCTAAACACAGCACTTTTCTCTTTGGCCCATCAACACTCACTTTCTATTTTCTTGTCTAGTATTTCAGGGTGAGGGTTTGGGGACAGGGACCATCTTTTTACTAGTGGCAGTGAGGTCCCGGTTTGCAAATACGCTTCTGACAGCTTGTTCATATAAAAAATAACTGTAACTACAACAATATATCATACAACTGCTCAGACGTGGACTTCTGCCACATCTCAGCCAAGTTTTTTTCAGGAACTTGAAATGGTATAGAGGAATCACAGTGCTGAAAAGCAAAAATCTTAGCGTTGGTAACACCAACCATAACCCGCGCAACTTTTCAGTGAGTTTGCTATGATATCAGGTAGGCTTTTTTTTTTTTCCTTTTTCTTTCAGCAAATGATCAAGGGCCTAGCTGCAATAAATAAATAAAATTCCTCCTGTTATTTACAATGGAAGCTTCTAATTTGCTTATTACTTTGCTTATCTATTCATTGAGATAATTATCTGACACCTGCCAACAGCAGATTGTTCTGACAGATTTTTATTGGCTGAGATCAATTTGTTACTTACCATCTGTCCAGCTAAAGGTGCTTTACAGGTCAACAAGCTGGTGAGCTTTGGAAAATCTTAAAATGATCTTGAGCAGTATCTTTCCTGAACTAATTTCATTTTAATCTCCCGTAAAGCACATGAAAGGATGGACTTGAAAATTAGCTTTCAAGCAGAATGTACTAGAGAAGAGAAAATAATTTGCCTTTCTTTGCTGTGATCTTGTATAATCTATTTCCTATGAGGTTTCCTAAAAACCTAGTTGAATCCACTAGCTGATAAGTTGCTGTGTGACACTAAATAGGTTGCTATTTCATACTAAGTGCTAATACTCTAACAACCGTGCTCTTGGTGTTCTCTGGACCTTCCTCTGCATATTCAGCTTCAAATTTTCTGTTTTCTTCTGTATCAAGACAGGTTTTGACAGAATATGATTGTCCATAACAGAAAAGTAATATTCAGATTTTACTCTAATTTTCCTTCTGAGCTGTCTCCGGTAAGATATTAACCACCTATCACTCAGCAAACAATTTTTAGAAATGCAAGAACCATTTTGATGTTTTTTCAACCCGTTCTCAAAAAGCTGCAGGATGCTTCAAATGAAGTCATGCTAACTTAAAACTTCTCAGGGCACCAGAAGTGAAAGTAAGCTTTAAATGATAGTATTTAATTACACAGGAGACTTCTTTTCCTCTAAGAAACTCATCTTAGTAGTGCCAGGAGACCTTCCTAATGACTATGGATCATTTAAACATAATGGCACTGAAGGTCCCCAGAACAGTATTTCGTGTCAGCACATCCTTCTCCAGAACCTTTCCCATTGTTGTGCAAATGCTCAAGATGGTCCGGTTACGTGCATGTCACTGCTCAGTGGGCACCTCCATCGTGATAGTGTCACGGAAGGTTTCAAAACCACCCAGAAATCCTGAAAAACTAAATTCAGGATGATATATTTTGTTGGAGAAATGGTGATCACAAATGGTGTAAACGACAGTCTGTTTTCTATGTTGCATGTCGCAGCCATTTTAAATTAAACATCAAATTGTCTCCGGAGCACGGCTCTGTAAGTCAGAGAAAAATGGTTCTGCATTTTGGTGAACAATTTAACCTGAAGTTTATAAATATATATTATGCATGTTTTTTTTTTCCTAGAATTTTCAAATGGTACGGAGTGTCAGGCTGATATATTATGTGATACTGTTGTAAGCTAGAAATAAACTGAAAACAGGTTTTAACAAAAAGATAGAAAACATAAGACCAAACTACTGTCTACACTGGTGGTTTCAAAAGGCGCAAATTTAAAATATCTTTCCAGAACTTGTTCTTAAATTATTTCTGAATTAATATACCGTGTCCTTCTTCAAATAATCATAAATTCATCAGAGTGAATCTTTCTGAGCAGGTCCTCCGAAAGGCAAGAATTTTTCCAGAATTTATAAAAGTCTGGTGAGTGTTACTCATTATCAGCTTGAAGAATTGATTCCAGTGGAAATCCGTTATGTTCCCTCAAAAATGCCTAGCATATCTGCTTCTCAGCTGAGATCTTAGGAATAAGGCTTGATGACACCTTGTACAGAGATGGATTGCTGCAGGAAATGAAGAGGTCTGAACCCAATGGTTTAAAATGGGTGCCTGTAATTTGACATCTGAACGTGCGCCTGGAGTCGGTGACAGCCTTGTGTTCCTACCACCTGTGGGAACCAGGCTACCTTGATTATTAAGGATTTAGACTCAAATCATGACATATTGATTTTCACGGGACTAGAAGTTTGGTCTACACGGCTATCGCTGGCTGTTCAAGCCCCGGCAGCTTTTGGTCCAAAGAACTAAGTTAAAAAACTCTTCCCAGAATCGTCTTTGCTCCTTTCTCATAACCTATTCCACCTCCTGCATACCAGCTTAATTTCATTTCGGTTTCCAGTTTGATATGCACCGTGGGAGATCTCTTTCCCAGGCAAAAGGCAATATGAGGTGAGAAGAAGAGCATGCTGCCGGCGCAGGTACAGACCTGCATAATGGAGCTGCCGCGCTCCGAAAGAGGCTTTTCGTTTTAACAACTTTTCGAGCGGGGAGCGAAAGGCATAATGCAGATGGCATAATTGAAGTGGGAGAATGAAACATTAAGCATGCACAGAAGGGATTAGAGAGGAAGACTTTTGGGGTTATTTAATTTTGGCTCAGTTGTTATCTAACAGTTTTGTCAGGGGAAAAAAAGAAAAACGTTAAAGCTCCTTGCAAGTCCAGAAAAACTAAGGAAGATTATTACCTGCCTAGGAGTATGTAAAACCCTGTAAAACTATCAGACTTGAGAGAATTTATTCTTTATTATGTGATATCATGTTCTACAAAATATCTTTCCTTGAACAGCTCTCACAGGTCCCCTTTCTTCATTTTTATAGACTTGTCAATTCTGGGAATGATCTAATCATGATGAGGATTTAAGGTATGTATATGCATTGTACTGAATGCTAATAATTCATGAGCTTTTGGTTTCAAAGATCTTCTCTGTGAAGCTCTGCAGTTCAAAAAAGGAACGCCTTAACATAAAAAGGATGCTAAGCCTCATATTTAACACCTAATGAAATCATTAAAGAGAGATCAGGCGTGATTGCAAATGTTAATTTATCAGATCTCACACATGCCCACAAGTATGGTGAACAAAGACGGGGAACTTTAAAAACCTTTAAGGTCTCACTTAATTGAGGTAGAAAACATAAGGGTGAAAAGATTTCAAAGGCTGGCCATTTTCCTTCAAGAGAAAGGGACCGATTCTGCAAACACCTTGCTCGAGGGAAGCCTTCTAAAATCACAAGGAGTTTTGCCAGAGAAAAGACTGCAGGATCTCGTGAAAAAAAATCAGGCTCGGAGCATTTTTCCTGAATTAGGAGCCCCGTTGTGTGTTAATGACAGGACGGAAAGCGCGGCCACTCCCAGAGAGTGCTCCACGCCTGTGGTATCAGTTACCTACAGGAACTCTAGGAAGAATACATATGAGGATAAGAAATAGTCGCTCTTTATTCCTGTCAGTAGGTTTTGCCTTTGACTCGGCTGATCAATATCAGCCGTGCATCGGTTACTATGGGAATGAGGCTTTCCGGCACTCAATAAACCCCAAGTTCCTTTTTTTACAAAGGTGAGCAAAATACTTTTAAAAGAAGGTTTTATCTGCTTTATGCCTTGAGGGACTCCGCAGCTATCGCTTTAAAGGTACTTGGACACTTTGAAATGCAGAATATTATGATCTAGCTTTGGGCGAGCAAAGACTTAAAACCATTTGTTTACCCCAGAAATCAATGTCAAATTCATGTAGAAATCTATATGCTCCGTGTGCCTACCCTCTGTGTGTGTCGCTCTTCTCATGCCTCCCTGCACGTATGTGACTGCGTGTGCACGTGAGTGTGCTTGTGTCTCTAGGTGCTCTACATCACCAGATACAGGGAGATATGAACCCTGATGTGGATTAACTTTAAGGCTTGAAAACAAGATACCAAGATAAAAAAGTATCTAACAATACCTTGGACTCAGCACCTCGACTGAGCTAATTAATCCACCCTTGCAATTATCCGATGGGATAAGAAATAACCTACTTTCCATCTTTATTTATGATAATACATTGTTTGATTATAAAATATTTAGCAATGCATTAATAAATATTTCTGGCGGCATAAAGCGCCAAGCATATGTGAAATAATATGTACGGTATTTCCTGATTGAAATTAATTTAAACAGAAACTATGATGGACATGATCTTGGACTGCTGCAACGTCAGTTCAGCGATGTAACCTCTTTAGACACTTTCCAGGTGAAGCAGAAGAATGGTAGCAAACTGCCACATAAAATGCTGCCAATTATAGCCAATCTGTCAGTTGTCTGTTCTTGGGACCTACTGCTAATTGGCTTGAACGATGCTAAGAAATAGTGAATTAATCCTTTTTTACTCTTTTTGTTCATTTACATTTTACACATTTGTTTTTTCCTCATGTGCTAGAAATAAAAATAACAAAAGGTAATTATGATGATTTTCTCAACCTGGAAGGAACTATAAAGGATAGGAAGTTACTGCAGGAAACTATCTGGGTACCTTCTACGCCACTTTATGGCCCAAAGACATTTACAGAGTACATAAATAGCAAATTAATGAAGAGTGTCTAGTCAAAGCAGAGTCTGGGAAAGAGTTCCCTCATGGGTAAAGGAAACATTTTCAAGATCCCTCCTCTCTATAATGACCTCCCCCCAGCTTGAAGCATCTGCTTTTAGACAATGAACAGGCTCTGCATTCACTGGATTTCTTCAGTGCTCCTCAATGATGATCCCAGCTGCAATGAGCTCCTCTTTTATCAACACCGACCAACCACCAGAAGCCCAAGGCTTCTCACGATATCTCTCCAACCCTACACACAGCTGAATAACAGTCTAAAGGGACGAGAGGCTCCTCTTTCTTAAATTCTTCTTGGGGAAAAAAAATAATAATTTAAATATGCATTTGTGAGTCTTATAATAAAAAATCTGCGTAGGTTCTGTCAAGTTTCCCATGACCTCTTGTGACAATTACGTGCCAATGACCAGGACTCAAACTTACACCAAAGGGGCACAAGAGAAAAAGCCTGGTCCTGACAACCAGCAGACAATTTCAGAGGTATATATAACTATAATTTTCAGCAGCCCCAGAAAATCATGTTGAAACTTAGTCCTTTCATTTAAAATCTGGCAATTAAGCCACATAAACACAAACTCATGAGAAGGAAATGCATATCGTTTTCTTTCTCTGCAGTTTTGAGACAGAAAACGAAATTGTTATGTGTCATTTCTTGATACCATAAAAGCTTCTGTTAGTTTCAGATTATGAATTCTTTAAAAGACTTAAAAGGACATCCTTCTTGAGGATAAAAAAAATTTAAAACAAGCACCCCCAAACTAGAGATGTTCTAAAGAAGTTCACAACTGAAGTTGTAAAAGAGTTTATGCAAAACCAACTTGGAGAGGACGTTCACTTTTGTTTCACAGTTTGCCAAACTAATGGGACCAAAGTGAGTGCTTAATCAAAGTCAATATTGGCCTGCTGACTCTCAAGAAACGATCTAAAAGTGCTTTGGGGGCTCTTTCTATGTTCATTATCTTTTCCTGTGTCACTTGGTGTCTCTAATGATAGAGGAAGAAGCACTTAAAATGTCTCTACTCAATTCTCTTCTCTACTGAAATCTCAAATTAAATACTTATCAAGAAAAAAAAAATCATATTTAGAATAAGATCGTGACACAAGGATCTTCTGAAAAAAACAGCCTAGGATAATTCAGCAGCCCCACTGGATCTTGCATTTAGAGCAGTCTGAAGTATTCAAGTGACTCAGCAACTCTGTGGTGGCTAATTTACAACTTGCTCCTCGTCGCGAGCCGAACCGCCAGCTTACAAACGAAAAGTGCTTCTGCATCAACCTTTGCTGAATGCAAATGCAGCACACCCAGCTCCAGCAGCCATTGTCAAAACAAGAAGTTTAAAAGTTAAGGGGAAAACCACTGAAATACTCATTCTCTTTTGGCTATTTGAAGGTAACTCCATTTAACTGGCTGGAATTACCCAAGATTAAGACGTTGCTCCAAGCAGGCTGGGTCAACCAGTAACTTCATTTGCGGAGCAGAAGATGAAAAACAAATAGTGAAACGCATCATGATTTCCTAAGCTTTTTAAGAGTGAAAATATCAGATTAAAGCAAATCTTGCCTCTACCCAGAACAGAAACACATCTCATAGAATCAAATCATAGAACCATCTAGGCCGGAAGGGATCTCCAAAGGCCATCTAGTCCGAACCTCCCGCAGTCAGCAGAGACGCCCCAACCGGACCAGGCTGACCAGGGCCTCATCAAGCCTCACCTTGAATGTCTCCAGGGAAGGGGCCTCAACCACTTCCCTGGGCAACCTCTTCCAGTGCTCCACCACCCTCA